>VDFB02000017.1:430409556-430434921 GCA_007258455.2 Sequoia sempervirens
TTGAATTCAGAGATTTAATTAAATATTAAAAATATTTAATTAATTATTAGACTATTGTGATGTGACCATTTTTAGGTGTATATAGTTTGCCCCTCTTTGAAGTGATGTGTTTTCATGCATTAGTTCAAAGAATTTTGAAATTTTCCCCAGATGCTGATTGTCGAATGTTGATAGGTATATGCCCCCTAAAACGATGAATCAATAAGATTTTGATTTTTGTGAATTTTTTTGAATTTTTAGATTTGGTGGAATTTTTTCGATTTTTATGATTTTTAAGATGTCAATTCATTGTTTGAAAATGATGATGTGGAAAGACATGAGATGAAAAATTGATGACCTAAATTGCCCCTGCTGTGATAAAATGTGATAAAATGCCTGACTTTGTATTGATTGTTTGCATATTGCGTTGTCTTGATTTGATGATGTTTTTTGTGATTAATTTGTTCCCAAGGTTGTTGGAAAACAAATAGTAGCTAATAAATTTTCTTTTAAAGTTGTTAAAAACAAATAGTTGTTGATAGGTTTCTTCTAAGGTTGTTAAAAACAAACAGGATTTTGATAAATTTGTTTTCATGATGATGAAAAACAAATAGGTTGTTGATAAGTTTGCTTCTAAGGTTGTTAAAAACAAACAGGATTTTGATAAATTTTCTTTTCACGAAGATGAAAAACAAATAGGGTGTTGATAAGTTTGCTTCTAAGGTTGGTAAAAAAAAACAGGATTTTGATAAATTTTATTTCCATGATGATGAAAAACAAATAGGGTGTTGATAAGTTTGCTTCTAAAGTTGTTAAAAACAAACAGGATTTTGATAAATTTGTTTTCCATGATGATGAAAAACAAATAGTTTGTTGATAAGTTTGCTTCTAAGGTTGTTAAAAACAAATGGTATTTTGATAAATTTGATTGTCAGATTTGACTGATTTGTCTTGATGAATCGATATTGATTTTGCTTTGACTTGATGATTCTTTCTATTTAACAGGAGAGATTGAGCGTCTTGTAGTTACAGGAGCGATTCCCAAAGACGTGGAGGTTGATTCTGCAGCTTGCACAGGCGGATAGAGATGTGATCGAGGCATGCAGACTGACCTCGTTACTTGACATGCCTGAGGGTCATCAGGGACAGGTGGAGCAAGTCCATCAGGTGCAAGTGGGGCAGGTCCTAGACCAGCAGTATTAGAGGATAGCACTTCGTAGTGCTTTTTGCATGATGTCTTATTGATACTTTGTTGAGACATTTGTATACATACTGATATGGTCCCATTTTTTATGATGTTATGTCATGCATAGTTGACATCTTTGTACATTTTACATTCATTTTTGAGATATATGATATGCAGCGATGATTTGTTTGTGCGATGAGTATGCCTATTTTCTATATGCATGATGTTTTATCTGATGGTTTCATGATGTTAATGCTTATGATGTATATGTATGCATGATTCTTAGATATGAAAATGCAAGTGCAATGTTATGATATGATTGCAATTTATTGATGAATGAATATGAATATGAATGTGAAATGATGGATGGTATAATTTATGAATGCCCATGAATGTTTTGATTATGATGTATGCTTTGTTTTTATGATTTTCTGATGCAAATATGTATGAAAAATGTATGTGATGTTGTTTTTGTGAATGTCAAATATGCTGTCGTTTATTGAAAAGATAGGAAACTTTGATACTTTTCCAACTTTTGGAAAAATCTATAAATGCAAAATGAAAATTCTAGAATGAATGTAATCTATACTAACCATGTAGGGTATCTGTACAATATTGCCATTCTTAGAGCTTATTTGTGCTTTTTGTATCATCATAGAGCATTGAAATGTTGAAAGTTAATACAAGCATCAAAGGGTATGTTAACACTAGTGATGACCTGAGTATTGCTTTCATGATTTTTGATATAGCAAGATAATACAACCATCTAGGTATAATTGAACTGAGATGACCTGAGTATCACTTGCATAAACAGACAAGATTTAACCCATTTCCCATGCAAATTCTGAAATGTTATCAATGATACTTAGTAGAGCATGTATCACAACCAATTTGCATAGTACTAATGATTTCCTCACAAACAACAGACAAAGAAAAATCATACTCCTTCCTTTCTTTTCTAGTTCAGTACATCATTGAATTGCTCTAGAGATATGATAGAAAATCAACCAACAATTCAAATTTTTCCTAAAGTATTTCAAACATTATTCAGATTAAGATCATCCAGCTTGGTTATCAACATTGATGTTTGTGTTTTGATTAACATTGTTTTGACCATGTTTGTTTGATTTCATTGGCATTGAGTGATCATTTTGGTGTTGTGGTCAATGTATGTTGCATTTTGTCAAACCGTCATTTGTTCATTTGTGATATTCTAAAAGCTCGTTTCCCCTCTCTTGTGTAGTCTGTGTTTTTGCCCCTAGTGTAAACACAACCTGAATATTATGAATATGTACAAATTTCATCAAGCCATGATGAAACACAAGGATTCCCGTTGCATGATATGGATATGATAGATATGTACAAATGATAGAAATGGATAGATGATGGCGTAAAGTGAATGCAAGACATAAGCTAATAGATAGAGGAGCCCATTTTGATCACAAGTAGTGCCTATTTTCCAGATTCCCACCACTTGTTTTTATTGCACTTTTTTTAGATCATGTGAATTTTTTCCTTCCTTTTCTACTTTTCTAATTTTTATGTATTTTTTTTAGGACTTTTTCTAATTTTTATGATTTTTTTTAGGACTTTTTCTAATTTTTAATGATTCAGACATAGAACTTTTTCAAATGAATGTTGTTGATTGGTTCTTCAAACAAGTCCCCTTCTGACATAGATAACTGATATGCTCCAGAACCGTATGCTACAATGATGATAAATGGACCAAGCCAATTTGGTTCAAATTTTCCTTTCTTTTCTTTGTCTTATTGATTGTGTGGATTTTCTTTCAAGACTAAGCCACCTACTTGAAATTTCTATGGTTTAACTCTGTGATTGTAGCTATAGGACATAACTTGTTGATAACCCTTCAAATGATCAGCTACCTATTGGCGTCTTTCATCTAATAGTTCTAGCTCTTGCAGACAAGATACTCAGTAGTCTTCATCATTTATCAATCCTTTGAGTGAGACCCTAAATTGAAGGTATTTCCAACCTCTAATGGTAGATTGCTTCTGCTCCATATACCAAAGCATGTAAGATTTAGCTCTGATGGTGTCTGAGGAATGCTGGTTACATGCCCACAAAGTTGGGTTTAGCTGGACATGCCAATCCACGACCAACATCATTCTTGTCTTCTTCAAGATCTTCAAGATTTTTTTGTTTGGCTTCAACTTGACCATTTCCTTGTGGATAGTAAGGTGTGGAGAACCTTTGTTGGATGTAAAATCTTTCACAAAGTTCATCAACATCCTGATTCTTGAATGGTCTTCCATTATCAGTAATGATGGAATTAGGAATTCCATATCGACATATGATGTAATTCAAGATAAATGAAGAGATTTGTTTCTTGGTCCTGATCGTCAAAGGAACAACTTTTGATCCATTTTGTAAAAATACTTTGTAGCCGTAATGATGAATTTATTTCCCATTTGATGATGAAGGATGAATTTTTCCAACAAGATCTAGTCCCCACTGAGAAAAAGGCCATGTTGGAGTGAGGATGCAGTTCTTGTGCAGGTGCATGAATAAGATTCCCATGAATCTGGCATTTAGAACACTTCTTGACAAAAGTAAAAGATTCTCTCTCCGTGGTAGGCCAATAATATCCCATTCTAATAAGTTTCTTGGCTAAGGTTAAACCACTTGAATGAGTTCCACAAATACCACCATGAACTTCTTGTAAGGCTTGTTCAGATTCGTCACATTCAAGACATCGAAGGAGCATACCATCAAGACCACATCGATAAAGGATATCGGCGATCAAGGTATAGCGGAATGATTGGCGTATGAAATTCCTTTTTTGGTTTCGGGATAAGTCCAAAGATAAGATGTTATTTTTCAGATAGGTATAAATCTTGCCATATAAAGGTGAATCAGAACCGGTTAAATGACATATGACTTGGGTCTCAGGATTATCATAGGCGGGAGAAAACAATTGTTCCACCAAGAATTCATACCATTTTTTATTTTCTAATAATTGTAACAAGGAAGCAATTGTAGCCATTGCATCTGCAACTTTATTATCAATCTTTGGGATTTGTGAAAACTTGATTGTCACAAAATACTTTTTAAAATCGTCCACCATGTTCTTGTAAGGTAGCAGCTTATCATCTTTAGTCTGATAATCATCATTGATTTGATTAATGACAAGTTGTGAATCACCATAGACTTGCAACTCTGTAATCTGCCAGTCCAATGCTATCTTCATTCCCTGCGAGCAATGCTTCATATTTAGCTATGTTATTTGTGCAAGGGAAACATCAACTGATATGATTTTGGGATGGTATGTCCTTCAGGTGTGACAAAAAGAATCCCTGCCTTGATCCATGTTGCGTGTAAGATCCATCAAAGTACAATGTCCATGATTTCTTAATTGTTGCTGTGGAGATGTCTACATCAGGAAATTCAATGTGCATTGGGTTTTCTTCTTGTAAAGGTGCTTCGGCCAACTGATCTGTTATGACCGATCCTTTTATAGCTCTTCGATCTACATAGTGAATGCCAAACTCACTTAAGATCATTATCCATTTTGCAAGTCTTCCTATTAAGGTATCTTTGCTTAAGAGGTATTTTAGTGGATCGATTTTGGTTATTAGCTTAACTATATGAGCCAACATATAGTGGCGCAACTTTTGAGAACCAAACACTACTGCTAGGCAAGCTTTTTCAATGAAAGTGTAGTTTAGTTCATGACTTTTTAAAGTTCTACTAATATAGTATATGGCTCTTTCTCTGCCTGTAGAATCCTCTTGTGCTAGTAACACTCTCAAAGATACTTCTATTGCTGAAATATAAAGTATGAGCAGCTTTCCTAGAATTGGTGGAATTAGGACTGGTGTATTCATGAGATATTGCTTGATCTAATTAAATGTTGCTTCACACTTTTCCTCCCATTTAAATGGGACATTTTTATGCAATAGATGTGTAAATGGTAAGCTTTTGTCTGCCAGTTGAGCTATAAACCTCTTGATGGATTGTAGCCATCCTTGTAGTGATTAGAGTTAACTAATATTTCGTGGTGGCGACATGTCCATTATAGCTTGTACTTTTCCTGGATCAACCTCTATGCCCTTTTATGAAACAATGTATCCCAGGAGTTTTCTAGATTTGACGCCGAAGACACATTTCTTTGGATATAGTCGAACATTGAACTTCTCCATTCTGATAAAGATTTTTGACAAGATTTCTAGATGTCCGTCTCTTGTGTTAGATTTGTCAAGGAGATCATCAACGTAATCTTCCATGAATGTATGCATCATATCATGAAAAATTGTTTTCATTGCTCTTTGATAAGTTGCTCCTACATTTTTAAGCCCAAATGGCATTATGTTCCAGCAATAAGTACCCCAAGGGCACGTGAACGCTGTTTTATCTTGATCCTCTGGTGCAATCTTTATCAGGTTGTATCTTGAAAATACATCCATTAATGAATACATTGCATGGCCAACAATTAAATCAACAATCATATCTATGTTTGGCAAAGGGAAGTCATCTTTAGGACACGCTTTGTTCAAATCTCTAAAATCTATACAAATTCTAATCCTTCCATCTGGCTTTGAAATAGGTATAGTATTGGAGATCCATTTTGCATAGTCAATAGACCGAATGAATCCAACATCTAAAAGCTTCTTTAACTCTTCTTTAACTAATAATGCAACATGTGGATGCATTTTTCTAATTTTTTGCTTCACAGGTTTTTCCCCTATGTTTATAGACAAATGATGCATTATCAGATTAGGATCTAACCCTAGCATATTAGCATATGACCAAGCAAAGTTGATTTGATTCTCCTTCAAGAACTCTGTGAATTTTTGTACTTCTTCCACTGTTAATGATGCTGCAAGTTGCAAGATTTATGGCTGCTCTATTGTACCTATGTTGATCGATTCTGTTGGTTCAATCAAAACATAAGATCTTTCTTGATAATGTTTGGGAAAAGTGTCAAGTTTCTCATCCTTCAGTGCCTCAAAAAGGTTTTCACTATCAGATTCACTCTTTATTTTTCTCTTGTTGTGATCTTCCACTGCCATTTTTTAGTTTTCACCAATAGATCCATCTTTTATTTCATTTATTTTGCAGCTAAGAGACTTGACACTCTCCCTATCAAAATCTTGAGTATGAGATTCTTTGATGGAACAAATTTTTTCTTGATTAGATGAACAAAGGAAATTTACAATATCCTCATCATCATGGAATGTAGGGATATGGATAGGTGCATCGTTGTCCCAATCAATAAGTTCTGGTTAGACTAAAGGTATGGGATCATTAGGTTGGGTAAGGTCTTGATCTATCAAAGTCATGACATGGTTGTCATTTTCATGATGGACAAGGTCTATAATGGTATTCTCCTGTCAAGTATCAATCTTGTTAAAATTTGAATCATCCTTAGTTGAGTCATCATCATATCGTGATTCAAATTCAAGTGATTGTGTTCCCGAGCTTTCTCCTTGTATGAGAACGGGTGCATATTTATGTATGGTATCAACTTGTTTATCTCTCCAAAATTCATCATTATAAATGGTGTCCCATTCATATTCATTAGAATCAGTATCTGAATCGTTCTACAATTGGAAAATTGATTCATAAATTTTTTGTAAAGTGACATCTTCATGGGGTTTATCTGAAATTGATTCTCCTTCATTAGTTTGTTGTGCTTGCTATGAAGTTGACTCTTCTATATCCTTACCATATCCAATTCCTATTTTATCCTTTGGATGTATTGAAATATGTTGAATTGGCTCAATGATTCCTTCTTTTCTTTTTCCTATAGGACCATTTCCTTCATAACCCATTCTTTGCATGATGGTATACCCTTTACCATATTGTCCAGTAGGTAACTTGATGTGCAAGAGAGATTCATCTTCATCTTTGTATAGCCAGCTTAGGATGTCCCTATCTTCAGCTGCTTCCTCGGTGGTGTTGGCTTTAATGAATTTTCCATCAAACTTTGTGATTGGCACAGAAGCTTGGGATGTAGAGGTTGTTGCGATCTTTTGATTTGATAGGGTTGGTTGACCATGTGACCTCAGAGAAGGAGGTAAGCTAGAATGGGATAGTGAATATTCGCCTACTCCTTTGTCTTTTAAATGTAGCTTGGTGTCAATATTCTTTGTCAATTCTCGCAATTGGCCTTGTAGATTGGAAGAAGTAGTAAGAGCCTCCCTATTGTGCGGCACAAAACATCTTGAGTTGCTCAGAGATTTGAACAAGTTTGGGTGCTATTGTAGTCAGCTTGTATAGTTATTTCCTATCCATCATATGAAAACTTGAGGCATTGATGGTATGTTGATGGTACTTCCTGCATATCATGAACCCATGGACGACCCCAAAGTATGTTATAGGAAAGATCATGATCTAAAACCTAACAAATGTTATTTTTCACAACAGGTCCCACTCTGATAGGTAGCATTATTAGTCCTTTAAAAGCTCTTTCTTCGTCATCATATGCCTTGATAGTTATTTTCCTTTGTGGATCAATGGAATTTTCTGATATTCCTAAGGCATGTATAAGCTTTAAGGTACAAATGTTTAAACTGGCTCCTCCATCTATCAAAACACGTTTAATTTAGTGTTTATGGATCACGACTTCAAGATAAAGTGATGAATTATGCAGATGTGTCATGGAGGCATCATCTTTTTTGGAGAATGAAAGACAAGTGGGGGAAGGAAAATGTCCCACCATGGCTTGAAATTTGTTTACACCCAGATCAGTGTCGGCAGTTGTGTTCACAAGAGCTTCTTCTAAAATATTCTTGTGTGCGGGAGATATTTTGAGAAGTTCAAGGATGGAGATTTGAGCTGATTTTTTTATCAGTTGATCAACTAGATTATAGTGACTTGGAGGAGGAATAGCTGCCTTAGATGAACTACCTTTTAGGAAAACTTTTGCTTGTCCTCTCGTAGTCACATTAACCTATTGATATTCTTTTTTTTCCTTGATTTTGATAACATTAACCCATTGATCATCTACATAGATGTGGCGGATTATGTTGTCTTCAACATTATTTATACTTTTTGCTTTAGTATTTGATGTTTCCCCCTTTTGATAGTTTCGTAAATGATCTTTGAATGCTTGATGATCGTCGTTGGTATGATGTCCTTCAATTTTGATGGTGCCATTTTCAATCAAATCTTGTACTAGATTTTGCAAGGCTTGACAATTATTTGTTCTATGACCTTTACATTGATGATAATTGCAATAATACGAATCATTCCATGATGGTGGTTTGACTCGTGGCTCATAATCTCTTTGTGGTGGTAAGGTGATAACCTTATTATCGAGAAGCTCCTTGAGAGCAGACTCAAGAGATTGACCCAAAGTGGTAAAATTCCGTCGATTTGAAAAGAATGGAGATCTTGGTAGATTTGATGTTTGGGTATTGCCAAGATTGTTATTGAAATTACCACGATTATCCTTGTTGTTTTGATTGGTCATGCTTTCTTGATTGGAGTTTTGTCCTTATTGATTGTTGTTTCCTTGTTGGTTGGTATTACCTTGTTGGTTATTTCATGGAGCACTTGATAGGTTGAAGATAGATGATCTTGTTTGTAGATTTTTTTCATCCACTATACCATTATTGACAACATTTTTATTTATGTTCGAAAACCTTTTTTTATCATTGTTGTTATGGTTGGATGAACTTGGATTATCAAGTTTTATCACTCCTCTTTTGACTAAGGCCACTTCAATGGTGATTGTGTTTTCAATCAATTTTTCAAAATTAGGAGGACAATGAAGATTAAGCCTGTAGCTTAATTCTTGATCTAGGCTATTGATGAAGATATCCATATTTTCATTTTTAGGAACATGGCCGGGGAATGTCGTGCAAACAATCTTCTCTCCATATTTGCAAAAGTAATTGAAATAATCCCCTACTTTTGTTTCACTTTACCAAAGATCAAGCATGGTTATCTAGTGTTGGATGTTGTAGTGTATTGTGATATAAACTGATTTATTAAATCCTCAAAGGTTTTGCGATGGAGTGATCTTGAAATCCTCATGGATTTTTCCACCCAAAACCGATGGAAACAATTGCATTAAGTAGGTATCTTCATAAGATTCTAGATTCATATTTCAGAAATCCCTCACATGTTCAATGGGGTCGGTTTTCCATTTTACCACCTATAAAATTTAGGGATTTCACAATGTTTTGGAAAGGGATCATTTGAAGACTCCTATCAAATGGATAAGGGAATCAATGTCATCCAAAACATACTTCTTTGGGCACCCCTTGCATTTCCTTTATTTTCCCTTGTAATTCTTTTATCTGTTGAGTAAGGGCACTAAAATCATTAGGAGGAGTTTCAGGATTCTCTTTAATCCCTTCTATATCAAAATTGGCAGGTAACTTAGCTCCTTGATTAGCTAATGAAAGGAAATATCTTTCTTTGTTTCATTCTAAAATTCTTTCCATAAGAGTATGGAATTGGGGATCCTACTCTGCTTCTTGAAGCTTTTCTTCTATTATCTCTTCAAGATGAAATGGATTCTCTTCCTTCTCACTATTATCACCCATTTTTCTTGTTTCTCTTCTATCTTTTTCTATGTGCTTTCAAGATCTTGTGACAGTAGGCATAAGCTTTGCTCCAAATTCTACTAAATTTTGATCAAAAGAATGAAATAGTGCAATTTTTGATGGTTATGAAAGTCAGGATAGAATTAAGATTCTATGACTTAAAAGATTTCTAGTCTTTAGCTCATGTTTTTCCCTATTTGAAAGGATGAAAATCCTATTGGTGGGAATTTAAGCAAAAGATCAAGAAAAAATGATTTTTCACTTTATGAAGTTTGATCGTAGCTTCGTAAAAAGATAGATTTGTGATAAATACCTAATGTGATTGAGTTCTCTATTGCAGAAATTGATTCGGACAAGTAGAATATTCAATTATAGGTTGGGGAATATAAAAAGAATGAATACGCTGACTGTGGTTGTGCCTTTGAGAAAGGGCTCTTCTTTGAAAGAAAGCTCATGAGTATAATGGTTCTACAGCATAATCATCAGTGAAACCTCTAACACAATCATGATATCGATGGATAAAGGTTCTATGTTTAAGTAAAACCTTTCGACTTTGGTACAAGAATCATCTTTTCTTCAATAGTTTCTTGTAGCTAAGTGGTTTCTTTGGATTTTTGATTCATTTGAGAATGGATTTCTTAACAAAGGTTGTGGATTTTCAATCTCTTAACATGAGAGTAATCAATGTAATCATGAGTTTTGGATAATCTTTACTGAATTAATGTATTGAAAACACATCAAGCAACTTGTAGAATAGTTGTTTCAAAAACCAATGATAAAATAAATTAAGCGGGGCGCTCACTCTTAATTACTCGGTAGGTCACCATAGTAATCAACAATACATCTTAAGAACTGCATTGACTCACATAGTCGTGTGTCACCCTGAAGGGGGTACCCATGTTTTGTCTTTCAGTGCGTGCCCAAATTGTGAAAGTGGATACGGATCCCACGAGCAAATGGTCCTTGGTAGTTATATGGTGAGTATCTTGGTGATTCTTCCCTCCCTGCTTGTGATTATTATGATGTTCAAGAATTGACTTGACTGGAATGCTACACTAAGGTTCCGCATAGTAAGGGTTCCGTTTGGTACAGAAAAATATACTCCCTCGAGGGGAGACCTCCCAACCTTTAGAACAATGAAAAACTTTTGGGGATGGTTATCTTGCATCTACTGTTGAATGGGATTTTCATCAACCATCTGCATTTGATTAAAGTGGGTTAGAAAACTTGGCTTTAGTTGTTCCCACTTAGGTCATTCCCATAGGGTGAGTACTTTTTCCCACTATGGCAGGCCTTCTAAAAGGTTTTAACAAAGCTTAAAATTGCATGAAATAGAATAGATGAGTCTAGTATTTTGATCAACCAATTAAGGGGAGAGCATAGGCCTATCACCGTTTAATCATAGCAAGCAAGAGTTCAATTTTAAGCCCAAATAAACAATTTTCTATGCTAGGTGAAGATATTTTCCTTGAGGACATGGAGTTCTTTTTAGTCAAAATATAGAAAATCAATCAATCTCAAGTTACATATTATAGTTCTTGACTTACACAAATTCTATGCTAAGATAGAAAAATGCACTTCAAAACAACCAGACATCAAGAGCGCTAAAATAGAAGTGCTCTATGAAAACAGTAAAGAGCACTACAGAATCAGTAAAGGGCACTACAAGATCATTAATGGGTGCTGTAGAATCAATAAAGGGTGCTGTGGAAACTTTAAAGGGCGTTGTAGAATGCTTAAAGGGCGCTGAAGAATCCTTAATGGGCACTGTAGGATCTTTAACAGGCACTATAGAATGCTTAAAGGGTGATGTAACAGAGTTAAAGAGCACTAAACTGGGTGTGATCTGCGTTGGGGTGTGTTTCCCGATCGCAGCCTATCACGCTCTTTTGGCTAACACATTGAGAGAAAATCTATGAAAAGATGTTAAAATTGGGGCAAGATCCCCACGGTGGGCACCAAAAATGTGTGTGGGAATTGTTAGTATCAAAATAAGATAACAAAAAAACACCAATGCAACATTAAACTAAAGAAAGCTAAATAAAATGAAATCAATGAAATCAAACAGAGCTTCTTTAGAATCGTTCCATTGTCCTCTTACTCCAGTGATTTGCTTGAAGCTGCTGCTATCAGATTGTATAAATAAAAGCTTCTCGAGAATGGTTAACTACTTGAGAACGAGTATGCAAAGGGAGAGTACTTCTCTATCCTATATGTTGGTGGAGTGAAATGTTGATATACGGATATGCACAGGGGCTATAGATTATGCACAGAGGCTCTGGATTATGAATGCTTTTGAAACTATGATATGAGGATGATAGGCCATGATATGGATTGCTAATATGCTAAGTTATGCTATGCTATAATTCTAAAGGCTATGGATGTTGGAAGGCTGATTGACTATAGTTTTCTTGTATAAAAGCTTCTTCTTCTTTTTTCAAAGACCTGACAGTCCCTTTTATAGATTTTTATAGGCAAGAGCCTGACTGGCAAAGATCAATGGCTCTGAGATTGTCTGGTAATTTTGAATGGTGAGAGATGGAGAGGTTGAGAGGAAGATGGAAGATGTTGGGAGATTGGAGAGAAGAATGGAGGTTTGTCTTCAACCCACGGGAACAACTTTGCTCAGAAACAAAGAAATTTGTTATTTTTTTGTTTTGGAGTTATTTCACGGTTGTTGTAGATAATCCAAATTAAATAAATAAATTTATTTAACTTTATGTGAGTTTGAGGATTTAAAACATTTTTGAAATATTTTATTTTAGGACTATAGAAGACTTAATTAAATGTTTGGAATATTTAATTGCGAATAGACTTTAGAAGAATTAATTAAATATTTGGAATATTTAATTGTGAATGGAATTTGGAAGAATTTTAGTAGAGAAGAATATTTAATCTTTATTTGAATAAAATATTCAAGCCAAGATTATATGATAATTAATATAAATAAATCATAATTTTTATTTAATTAATTAAGAAATGGATAAGAAAAGCGATTAAATAAACTTATTTATTTAATCGAAATTAAAGAATGAACAATATAAATAAACTATTTAGATTTATTTATACGTAGATTGAATTCAAAGATTTAATTAAATATTAAAAATATTTAATTAATTACCAGACTATTGTGATGTGACCATTTTTAGGTGTATACAATATCCTCAATAGGTTTTTCAGTATTTGATTCTACACTAATATCAGTTGGTATAGATGGTGTACCTTCTCCTCCAACTTTTCTCATTTCACGTAGTATTTTCATGCACTCTCTTTGTTTTTCCTTTTTTGAATCAAGATGTTCGGGTGGTCCTCAATTATTCCTTCCCATGGTTAATATCAATTGTTCCTAAATAAAAAATATATATTATGAATATATGTTAATAAATATTGTAATTTGAACAAAATAAGTTAATTAATCAAATTACTTAAAAAATGTATAAAATTACTTAAACAAATATGAAATCACTTAAACATATATGAAATTACTTAAATAAATATAAAATTTCTTAAACATATATGAAATTACTTTAAAAATTTACTCTTTTTTTACATCTAAATGATAAATTACTTAATCAAGTTAACAAATTATCAATAAAATATGAAATAGACATCAAAAATGACAATAAAAAATGTTATACAAATAAAAAAACATTGAACAATCAGTTAATTGTAAATTTCCAATGTATTTAAATCATTTAAAGTAAAATAAAACAACCAAATCTCTTACACGGTCAGAAAAAGATGTATAAGAAGTGGAGCTAGTTGCAATGGGACCTTCAACATGACTATCATGTGATTTTTGGGCAGTTATGAATCTATTTAAACTAAACAAAATACGTGCATGTTATTTTAAATAACACGTATGCATTATGTTTCCATAACATGTATGTGTTATTGTAGTGTTCAAAAATGTCATCTGTGATAGTTTCCACCCTTCTTGTTAAATTGAGCATAATGTTAACTTGATTTAGTGTTGTAATGTGTTTAACACATTTGTATTAGGTCTTGGGCCCTTGTAAACTAAATGAACTTAATTGTGCCTTATTTAGGGTGTTGTAAAGTGTTTTACTACACTTTCACACTAATCTAGGGTTTTCATTTAATTGGGCTTCTTTATGCCTTATTTGGCCTTATTTTACATCCACAATCCTTAATTAATGTATCTTTCTGAGGATAATCCTGACATAAAGCAATATCAAATCATAATTCATATCTTTTTAGGTTTTGTGGCCCATATTTAGTGATCTAGGACTCATACGCCACCTTGGGCGTATGAGTCCCACCTAAGTTTCGAGGCCCTGATCTTGATTTCACATGAATCTAAGAATTATTGAAAAATGTGTCCCATAGTCGAGCCTAGTGGGACTCATATGCTACTTTTGGTGTATGAGTCCCATGTGGCTAAAAATTAAATTAAATTCAAATTCTTGGTGGGATTTTATTTTCCTAAATCTAATGTCAACTTGTAGTGTTGTAATTTTGAGAAATTTGGCATAAACAAGTATAAATACAAGGTTATTTCACTCATTTTTCACCTAGCAAGTTTACAAGTAATCTAGGGCCTTGAGTATTCATACATTATAGAAAATTGGAGCATTCAAGAGTTCACAAGAGCATTCAAGAGCTAATTATACTTGATTTGGAGCATTATTCAAGTATCAAGGATTATGTCAAAGTCATCATGCATTATGTTTGTTTTTGAGCTAACAATTGTAATGTAGGGTTTCATGATTCAAGCAAGAATTCAATTCAATATCTATCACATTCAATCAAGATTAAAGATCTACAACCATTAGAGCCATTTCATACATGTTTGCATCACTTTATTGCTAGGGTTTGGTGAGTTACAACATTACATTTTGTTCATTCATCATTCCTCCTTTCCATTTTATTTCATTACAACGTTTGATTACCAAAATGGGGTTTGACCAAGGAAAATCCATTTATACTAAAAAAACAACATTTTTTCTTCTTTAGTGTGTGATTTGCAGATCTAGGTTGAAGACATATTGAAGAGGAAGTTTGGAGAAAGTTAAAGTGTTCAAAGTAGTCCAAGTTGTCACCTTGTTTAGGAGATCATTGGGAGACACCTACAGAGTATAATTCAACACTTTAGACTAGGAAATCAAGTTGAGAAGATTAAGTAGAGATTGAAGAGTAGATCCTAAAACATATATTTTGGGACCCTAAAGGCTTCTCTTGCACTTCTATGGTTTTTTACCTAAAAGGAGAGAGATAGGGCCAAAAATGCTTATGATTCACTCAAATTAGAATGTATGCAATGTTTTCTAGACTAGATGAAGTTAACTAAATGCAATTGACTTATCTAAATGAATGAAAATGAATGCAAAACTAAGATTTATGCCTTGTTTGAAAACACAGTGTTGTTTGCAAAAAGATTGAAATAATGAACAAAAATGTAATTTTAACTAAATAGAAAGTTGTTTCTCAAAATGTGTGCACTTGGAAAGTTTTAGATGAATAAAGAAAACTTTTGACAACCAATAAAATCTAAACTTGGGCAGATTGGGACTCATTCACCACCTTGGGTGAATCAATCCTAGATCAGGACTTTTCTGCACAAAATCTATTTTCTAAGAGTCGAGATCTAAAAAATGACAAAATTAAGATTTTCAATCCTAAGGTGGGACTCATTCACCACTGGTGGTGAATTAGTCCTCTCCTAAGTTTTTGAAAAATCAGGATACAACTCTACAACACTAGATCTGGAAATGTTTGCTTGTCGGGTTGTCAAAGTCAATTCTACAAAAAATGGATGGAAATCCTTCTCCAAGCTTGAAATACACTTAAGTTGACTTGAAGCACCTAGTTGACTTGTAAATCAATATTCAACACCTAAAATCTTATCAAATCTACATACAAAGAGCTATAAACAAACATGCAATAGGAGAAAAATGATTGAGGGTTAGTGAATAGGGGTTTGCCTTGGTCAAACCATTAAAAAGATAATGAAATGCAAGAGAAAAATAAATTAATAACATGTAATTGCTATCAGCTTACCAAACCCTTGATGATGCAAGTTTGAAGTAATGTCAATGGCTGCTTCAAAGTGCTTGAATAGTGCTCAAATTGATGTTGTAAGATGTTTGAATGCTTGAGTATGATGTGTGATTGAATGTTTGAATGAATGGGGGTTGAAATGAGGTGAAAATCACTTAAATTTATACAATTCTTATACCTTAGTATCCATTCATACCTCATCACAGGACAACATCAAGTGATTTTGAATAAAATCCCAAAAATATATTTAAAATATTTTGAATTCGTGGCCAAGGGGGACTCATTTACCACCCATGGTGAATGGGTCCCACCTAGAACCTAAAAACATGTGTCTAGAAAAATGTTGCATTTAATGTTGTTTTGTGGGATAACATTCAAAAATACACTTAATTAAGTCATATGAGGGCATAAAGGGACCAAATAAAGCATGAGAAAAGGTGTAAATAGTGAAGATGTACCTAGAAATGTGTGAAAGCTTGTTACAAGACTTTACAACACGTCAAAATAGGACTTGATTAGTGATGAAAAGGTCATTTTTTAGGTGAGTTGTAATAAATAGAGTCTAGAAGAATGTAGAAATGTCTTACAAAACTTCACAACACCTTCACAAGACAACATTATTTGAGTTTTAATATCTAAATAAGCATGTTCGAGCCATGTTACAACATAAAATCAGAGCAACATAGTTCCAACACCATGAAGTAAGACCTAAAAGGCCATGAAATGACAAGGGGCCATTTTTCCATGGCATAGATCCAAATCCAAATTCTTTAAAAAATATAAACTAGATTGATACACCACTTTTGGTGTATGAGTCCTAGTTCAGTAATATTTCTAGATTTAAGGTGTTTCAGACATATCTCTGACATATTTTTGTTCTTGTCTACAAACCCTAATCTAGGACTAAATCACCCATACTAGTGTATGAGTCCTATTATGCATTAAATTTAGTATTTTCAGCATTTTAGGTCTTCAATCAAGTGGCTATAGGTTTCCAAGTGCCCCTCTTTGCTCTTTCTGCTTTCTATTATGTTTTGCATCCATTTCTAGGTCGTTCATTTTAATTTTGCATATCTTTAGGTTTTGTCATTAAATCTTGCATATTGCTTGTCTTTCCAAGCCCTAGCTTGGTGGTGAACCCATATTTAATCTATAATAATATTAATATCCCTAGGACACCCTATTGCAAGATCTCTTTCCCTTACTTCATTCTTGGATTGAGGTCTCTAGGGTTTCCTTGAGTGAGAGTGTAGAAGATTGTTGTTTTATGTCTTAAACTATAGTCAACGCTAATTTTCAACCTTTCATTTTGGTGAACCTACATTTAGAACATCTTAATTCCAATTTGAAGTGCATCATTATCTTGGATTTAGCTTGCATTAACATGGCATTAAAGTTTGCACTAGTTAATTGGAATTCTAGGGTTTCTAATTCTTTCATTAGTGAAAGTGCATATAGGTTGCATTTTTGCATCTTGCATCATTGAATTTCATCTAAAATATGCATTTTCAATTATTTTAGACATCATCCAAAATAGAAAAAATAACATTTGCACAAAATTTGTTGAAAACGGTGCAAAAACCCTAAACTAGGACTCAGACGCCCCTCTCGGTGATTTAGTCCCAGTATAGGATATTTTTCCTAATTTCTGGGTATCTTGTCTTGACTTTTATTCACTATTTAAACCCCTAGAAAAACCTTTATTGGGACTCATATGCCCCTCTAGGCGATTTAGTTCCATTTCAAAATTTAAACTACATTTTTAGCATTAAATTCTTTGTTTCTATGTTTCAATTTGTTGTTGTTAGTTATTTGTTTCAATTTGCACAATTTATGTTACATTCATTTCATTGCATCCAACTTAATTTCATTTGAATAAGAATTAGAGTATAGCATTTACCTTGTGTTCATTGCACCTTACATTTTCTTTGTTTTCCCTTGTATGAGATTTTCTACTTGGTGTCCTATTGCTAATACTATAGTGAGACAAAAATTGAGACTCATGGCATCCCACGATAACACAATTGTCATGGATCTTGGGTTATCTAGCTCTTTCACTACTAGTGTTGACACTAGTTCACTAGGTATGGATCATACCCTTAATAACTCTCTACCTTCAAGTAGTGTGATGCATGTTGAAACCATGGTTGCTAGTATTCTGCAAGAAAACATAATCCAAATCCATGAATATTTAG
Organism: Sequoia sempervirens; assembly: GCA_007258455.2. Classification (NCBI taxonomy): domain Eukaryota; kingdom Viridiplantae; phylum Streptophyta; class Pinopsida; order Cupressales; family Cupressaceae; genus Sequoia; species Sequoia sempervirens. The sequence continues at coordinate 430,427,457 of VDFB02000017.1, forward strand.
AAAACTTACAAAATCAAGTGAGCGTTGAAACCATTTCAACCATTGCTATCCCTCTTATAGATACCTTACATCACATGATTGAAAGTGAAGATGGAATAGAGCTTACGCATAACATAGTTCAATTTTTTGTAAAATGCCTTTGCTCAATCACTAGCTATCCTCTACCTTTAGACAATGTCCAAAGCCAAGGAGGAACTCAAATTCCTCCTCCCACAATCATTACCTCTTTTCCTACCTATACCAACCCTCAAGTTACAACAACAATGAAACCTACTAGTAATATGATTCCTTTCTTAAGTACTTTTTCTAGCAGCCCTAGTACCTTTGTGGCTCCTACCACTTTACCTCCCATAATAATTCCATTCACTTATCCATCGAATACATACACACCTCCACCTTATTCACCTCCATCACAAAATGAAAACAATGATCCTCACATAAATCAAGTTTTGCAAACTGTTTCATCCCTTCAAATGCAAGTTTCCACCATAAATAAAATCAAAATGGTCCTCCTACATATTATATCCAAAGTAATCACTTGTCCTTTGAGATATTGAGAACAATGATGCCACGAGGTATAGAGGTGTCTAGATTCAAGAAATATGGGGGGAAAGTAGATCCTTCTAAGCATGTTTTCGCTTATACTACCTTATGTAGTGACTGTATTCTTAAGGATAAGCTCTTGGATAAGCTTTTCCCTAGATCTTTGAAGGATACTAAATTAGAATTTTTTTACTCATTTCCAAAAAATTGAATTCATTCATTTAAATAACTTGATGAGGCCTTTATAAACCATTTTCAAGTGCATATGACCCCTAAGATGACCTTAGCAGATTTGATGAGATGTAACCAAAAAGAAGAGGAAAAGATTACTGAATTTATTTCACGTTACCAATCACTTTATTCCCAAATTGATGTAAAGGTTCTTGACCCTCACCTTCAAAATATATTTATAGAAAACTTTCAAAGTAAGATACAAGATCAGCTTACCATGACAAATTTTCCCTCCTTCGTGCACTTATGCACTGCCCTTTGTGATTATCAAAATTTGGTTAGTAATTGTGATACAAAATCCACCTCTAGCCATCTTGAGAAATCTAAATCCAAAAACCATAACAATTATCAACCTTTTAGAAAATAGAATAAAAGCTTCCTTCAACTTAATCCCCCTCAACAAACAAATCAACATGTTTATACCCAAGTAGCTGCTATAAGGAAAACAACTCCTTTTTCCTTTGGGGATCCGGATAGGAAATTCACTCCCTTACCCAATACCCCTCCATAACATAATGTCACAACTCTTAGAATAGAAAATGATCAATTTACCTCTTGTTAAAACTCTTGACCCTAATAAGCCTTTACCTCTAAACTTTTGATCGAATTCTTATTGCCATTATCAATGACAAAATGGACATGATACAAAACATTGTAAGCGTCTTAAACATCTTGTGCAAGACCTCATTGATTCTGGTCGACTTTCAGTTGGTGGTGTTAATGATCAAGGAAATAATTTTGTTGCCCCTCCCAACAGAAATTTTCAAATCTATACCAAACCCATGCCAAATCTTAACATTTCATTTGTTAAAGCTATTCAAACTATGAAAAATGATGTGATGAATGTTGACATGGATATTGATAAACAATATTCTATAGAACAAAATCTTGTTGATTATTTGGTTTCATTCATAGAAATTAAACATTGTAAGGGCCAAACTAAAAATCCTCTTGACATTTTTTTCTCATCTAAAGACATCATTAGAAATGTACCTAATGGTCCTCTCTACATAGTCGGTTGAATCTATGATAAACCCACTAATGGGATATTAATTGATCTTGTTTGTGGAGAGAATGTGATCACTGAGGAATTCCTTCTTGTGCATGAGCTCTATTAAGAAACATATGATAAACTGAAAGCATGGATAAAGATGCATAATGGTTTCGCTTGCCCTATGATGGGATCATCACCTTACCTTTACAAATAGGACTAAAAAAATTAGATGTCTTATTCTCTATCATATCGACATTGGATCAATTATGTGTGAAGCTTGGTTACCCATGGCTATGCTCCATGGAAGTCATCTCGTTGGTCATATAGAAATGCCTAAATTTTCCCTTTGACAATGAAATCTTCACCATGCATCATATTGGCTTTAATCCTTTGTCTTCCCATGGGAATTTTTCATTAGATTTATTTTTTCTTGAGCCTATGGAACCTATTAAGCCTCAAGAAGACTTCTTTTTCAAATCCTATCAAAAGTTTAAGGTGAAATGCATTGCAAAACTTTCCCTTCAAAACATGCCTCATCCCATGACCGAGCCTACTATACTTGATGAAACCATGATCAAACCTAAAGACATTCCAAACAACCAAGGCCAACCTAAGATATATCATTTTCCTATTTCCTACAAAAGACCAAGAGATAACGAAACAAATCCCATCATGCCTCCTAGGATAAAAGAAAGTTTACAAAGTTAAAGAGAAAGTGGTTGAACAACCTTCCATGGTTCCTTATGTTCCTCCCCTTAGGGAAAAAAAGAATCTTGTGGTTGATAAACCAACTCCTACACAAATGTAACTTGAAATCCATAATAAAAGAAACAAAAATTCTAGAGAGCATAGGCATAGACATTATGCCCTTGCTCGAAGGTTAAATGAAGAAACAAACAAAGAAAATCAAGATCCAAACTTGAATAAAGTAATGCATGATGATTCTCCCCCTTCACTGAAACAAAGAGGTCCTATACCACAACTGCAATAGAAGTTAAACCCTTCTTTGGAATTATCATTCAACCTCCCATTATGGTTAGCTTGGATGATGTTGATGAGGTTGATAAGTTTGACGAAGAACTGCATAATGAATTAAATACATTGTTTTCCTCTTCTATGAGCTTAAACGATAATTCTCTTAAGAAGAGTGTTGAACTTGGTAATGACCCTAGTTCGACACTTGCTATTGTCCCTTTGGATAGTTTTGCACCTTTTGTATATGATGATCATGATTGGGATGTAGATGACCTACTCATATGTTGAATCACATGTGCTTTACTAGTCTTTTGCATTATTTCTTTTTCACTATTCTTTATGTGATTGCATGTGCGTAATTTGATCCCCCGTACAGTTCTATTTGATGTATCTCTCTCTCTTTGTGACATTCCTCTATTTGCACCTACATTCTTCTCTATGTAATGTAAATATTTTAAATATTTTCCTTATCTTTTCTTTATCTTGTTTTTTTTTTTGGGATGACGCGAGGTGTCGAGACATTCATGTCTCTTCCATGTTGACCCAAAAGCTTTTCCTTTAGATTTTTCATTTGTATTATGTTTTCCTTTTGGTGATGATGCAAGGCATTGAGACATTTACGTCTCTTCCATGTTGACCTAAAAGGATTTTATTTATTTTCTTTGTGTCATTCTTCTAGTTCTATGAGTATTTGGGGAATGATGACAATTCTGAGCTCTCTAAAAACATTGTACCAAGAACATACTAACCCAAAATCCATGGATCCCTCATGTGTTTGGAGTTTCATTTTGGGGGAAACCCCTCTCTTTCCTTTGACATGATGTAGCTTCATTTGGAAACATATGACTTGGCATAGGGATTTCCAAATAAGCTCTCATGTCTTCTTTATTGTTAGCATTTATCATTTGCTACTTTAAACTAATTGCTCATAGTGTTAGCTCTCAAAAATGTAGGTTGAATGCCTCAAGAGGCTGCCAGTCTCTTGATACAGTTTAGGGTAACAGACAAAGTCAAGAGAACTCAACCTTCTACTCTTTAGATGCTACAAACCTAGGTGGGTGTACCTTTCTGAATGATGCAGACTTAACTTTTGATTATCTTCTTAAAACAATTTGTTCACAATGGCAATGGGAGGTGAACAAATGAAATCCAACTTGAAAATAGTAACAATATTCTGATCTGAATCCTAAAATGAATGCTTGATTAATAGATGTAAAGAAAACTAAATAATTTCAAATGGTGAAGTGCAAAGACTAGTGCCTTGTTGGGTATGCAGAGTCAAATGAGATCAAGATAAGCAACACTTCTCTGAGAAAATTCAAATTATCTAGCATATTTTATGCTTACAACTCATTTAAACATGCAAGAATGTGATTACTAAGCACTACTTGAATAATCCAATTAAATCTCTATGAATACTATGATTAACTTAAAGGATTAAGCCTTTACTTGAAAGAACCAATCAATCAATCACACAAGTACAACGAATGTGCACTGATAAATTGAATACAAACTTGTCATATCAATTTAAACAATCAGAAAGAATCCACCTTGGAGACAACTTAGCAATCCCTTTATTAAATTCAATAGATAACTGATACCAGACATGTGTAGCAATATCAATTGACATTCATAAATACCTCCATTTTAAAACATGCATCATAGCCTTTGATTTGATAAATTTACTATTCTGTATCCATACAATTTTCCTACTGTATCAAATAACTAATAACTCATGATCTTTTACAATTACAAAATTCCTATTTATACACCAGCATGAGAAAAACATATCAAATTGAAAGACCAAGTCAGCCTTCCATAGAATTTGAGCTCCAATCATGTCGGCCTGTAATGGTTATTAAACATCTACATGTCGGCCACAACATTTGAATTTCTATTATTCATCAGTGAGACAATCGGTGAGACATATCGTTAACCATGCCGAAGGAAATTCAATCGCTAATCATCCTATACTCACTACGCTCGCATTCCTCATGACATGTCTGAGTCAAGGAGATATCTTGTAGATCAATTTATGTTTCCCCGAGAGTGCTTTTACCTTTCGCATGTCGCCGGGACACAAGAGGTCTCACACCGAACCACACCTTTCATTTCATCTACTTTGCTATAGCTCATAGATATCGGGGAGACCTTATGTCGATCATACAATGTTTCACCAAAGGCACCCACTTATTCATATGTCGTTGTAACAACCCCATCTTCATGCCGACAAAGCGACCTCAACATTCCATTCGGTGAGACCCCGGGCACCTCGTCAAGACCACACACTAAAACAAATAGGTCACACTGAGTAGTTATGTTTTGTTCTATTCACTTTCGCCAAGACATTTTGGCTTTCTCACTGATAGAGACCTCATCGTGTTATCGGCAAGACATAATGATGTTGGGGAAACCTCATGTAGGGTGCTCTTGTTTTCTCAAAGGGATTCCGCAATAGCAGGCCTTCAGCCCTTTGTTAAGCCAAACATATCTCCTGCCAAGGCCCTATCACGAGAACCGCGCCAATAACCTCCGTCCCGTTAAGACATCGCTGCGGATTGCTACTTGACCCTTAGTGAAGACTTATGTTTGGCCGAAGAGAACACACATCCAAAGTGTCGGCGAGATCGAAGGTCACTCGTTGAGACCTCATATCAATAGTCCAACTTACACTGATATGCACCCTCCCGCCACCAGTCGGCAAGACAATGTGTAACCGCTATGACATACTCTAAAGGAAAGTGTCTCACTGAAGAGCCTCATGTGTAATGTCGGCAAGACCAAAGGTCATTTGCCATGACATTTCATTGAAGGAAAACTCCCACTGATAGGCTCCTCCACAGTTGCCAAAACATCAAAAGAGTCTTGCCGACAGACCTGTAGTATATAAATGCTAGCATAAAAACAACACAGGTCGGGAGGACATTCAAGGACCTATGCCGATATGGACCAAAAAGGTGGAAAATGCAGACATAGATGATATATGGGACAAATATGAGCCAAAATAAGAGCAAACATATCATGAAATGAAGAAAATATGCATAAGGAAGGACTCATATGGAGACTTAGGGGTATGAAAGATATGCAAAAATATCAAATTTTAATAGTTCCAACAGTGGCTCCATTTGGGGATGAATGATAGTAAGATCATTGCAAGGAACCAAAATCTTTAGGTTAGCAGACCAGACACAAAATGATGAACTAGTGAGTAAAGATGGAAGGAATGGAAATGGAAATGAAGCATGAAGGAATGAATGTAAAATGAATGCAAGATGGAGGTGAATGGAAAATGAGAGTGAAATGGAAATGGATGAAATCCTAAACTACTGTGCATGGAAAATAATTTTAAAAAGGATAAGCAAGAGTTGTCCATGCACTGGCAACCTTTAATCCTCTATGTTGCTCAAGAGAAAAAGAGTTTCAAGAATTTCCCATGAGTAGGAAATTCCTGATCTTCACTAGTCATGTTCTATAGATAATATGAGTCTTCACCCTTCTTTCCAACAACAACAAAAGGTCCCAGCCACAAGGCTTCAAACTTACCATGCTTGCCTTTCTCCAGACACCTTGCATTCCACATTAACACCAAGTCATTCTCTTCAAATTTTATATTCTTTGCCTTCTTGTCAAATAAATATTTCATCTGTTCCTGTAACTTCATGTTTTGGCTTTGGGCCTCTCTCCTTACTTCATCAAGTTCAGCAAGTTGCTCCATTCTGTCCTCCATGGGCTCAGGAACTTCCACATCTTCCTGTAAGACAAACTTGTAAACTGGTAAGAAATTATGCAGAGGCATCCTAGCCTGTGCACCATACACCAATTCAAATGGGGACTTTCCAATTGCCTTTTTTACAGTAATCCTATCAGCCCACACAGCTAGCTTTAATTTTGAATCCCAAGCCTTCTTGTTCTATCCCAACATCCTCTTTATAATCTTCAAGAGACTCTTATTGATGGATTCTGCTTGACCATTGGCTTGTGGATGATAAGGAGCTGCATAAGAAATAGTAATGCCATATTTATCACAAAAGATTTTGAATTCATCTGACCTGAAACACATCCCATTATCTATGATCAACCTCACTGGTGCACCAAATATGGTGATAATGTTGTCCATCAAGAAATTTTTCACCACTTTGCTTGTGGCCTGTTTAGTTGGGATTGCTTCTACCCACTTGGTAAAATAATTAGTGGCAACTAGTATCCATCTATGTCCTCCACTTGACTTCTCCTGTATCTCTCCAATGAAATCAATTCCCCATTGATGAAAAGGGGCATCAACTTGCAAGGGTCGTAGTGGCAAAGCACCTTGGTACTTCAATTTTCTAGAAAATTTTTGGTAAGCTTCACATTTTCTCACATGTGTAAAAGAATCATTAAAGACCTTTGGCCAATAATACCTAGCCCTGAGAATTTTGTGTGTAGTTGTCTTTGTTGAATAATTTCCTCCACATACTCCATGCATTTCACTTAAAACATGCTTGGCCTGTGACTCATCTAGACATAATAACAATATGCCATCTATGTTTCTCCAAAACAGATCTCCATCCATGAAGACATACTTTGATGCTTGCAACTTCAAAGTTCTCTTTTGGCTGTCACTCAATCCATCTGGACACTTCATGTATTTAAGATAATGCATAATATTAGTATACCAAGGAGTGTGCTCAATGCTTGCAATTGCAGTCCCCTCTTCTACATTACACACTTGACTTGCTTCAA
>VDFB02000017.1:430435021-430460887 GCA_007258455.2 Sequoia sempervirens
GAAGCAGATTTTAAGAAGCAAGGCATTGACATATCTCTGATCTCTCCCAAACTTCCTTAGTTGTTTGTGTTGAGAGGGGGAGAATGGTGCAGGAGCACCTGACAAAGGACTATTTTGTTTTGAGTTCTTAAATTTTGTGGTGCTATCATAAGGTCATGTTGACCATTATTTTAGGTGCTTAGGGTGTTTTTGAACTTTGGGAAAGAAGGTGAAAAGTATTAAATAATTTTACAACATCATATTGCTAGGTTGGCAAAAATTGTTAAATGTCTGAAAACACAGCGGGTTTTACAAAAGTTGTTTTTAGGTCATTTTGAAGCTCGACCCAAGTACCTAAATTGTTGTGGAGGCATATTTAAAGTATACCACGACCTTTTTGGTGGCTTAGAAGTTTTTTGTATGGACTATTTTTCCAAAAATTGAAGAAAACAACGTTCTTGTCTTATTTTTCTATTTTTCTGTTCTTGTTTGCATGACAGCAGCTTAATGAATTAAAAGAGGAATTTTGTAGGTTTGTTTAGCATGTAGAGAGGCCTCTAGAAGTTTTTTTTGGCACATTTGATAGCTGTTTCATCATTTTCATACATTCTTGTAAATTCTATGTTTTTTTCCTTATTTCTTTTTTGACTGGAACTGTGTAAAAATGGAGTTCTAGGCTGCATTCCCTCCATATTAGGAAGTATAGAATTGTTGGGAACGTGGTCAGGCTCCATCTCTGTACATATTTTAGTGGTAGGTGTTAGGTTTTCTTTGGTTGTAGGAGTTATGAGAAAAGCCTTGCCCTAGGCGAGCCAGTGAGGACCCGGCTAGGAAAGGCTGCAGAACAGCGCAGATATCTTGCAGGGGAGAAAAGATTTTTGAAAAATTATTTTTGGAGAATTTAGAGGAAGGTCTTGGCCACGTATGGTGCCAAGGAGGAGAACTTTTCACCAGTCCTAAAACTGGTTCTGAACAATTAGAAACCCTAGTTTTCTGGGCAGTGTTTGCATGAGGGCAGAATACGGCCCGGACAGAGCCAAGACCCTAGAAATCTTGAAGATGTAGGTAGGGGAAACACATTTCCTAAGCCAAGAACCACATTTCTTTGGTGGGTTTAGGAGGGAAAAGCAATTTACCCCTGTTCAGAGACCAAATAGTGGCTCAAGGGCCAAACCTATGGAATAGGCTTCATGCAAGTGTTGGTAAGATTGGAGTCTAAGTGAAGTTTCAAGAACCCTAGGAGGTTGTTTTGGAGCTTTGGAAAACATTCCCTCACCCCTGCAAGATCCATTCATGTATTGAGGGAGAATTAGTCTTTTGGATGCATAAAAGGCTAAGGAAGAAAGGAGTCATAGCACCAAGATTTGGCTTGGTAGTTGCAAACTTGACAAGATAGTGAGGTTGGCAGGAGAACCAGGGGAACTTAGACAAGATTGAGTTCCTATAGGTTAGGGTGGAACAAAAATTTCACCAAGGAGGTCTATGCCAAGGTCTAGTGCAGGAAACTGTGATTGCTTCCTGCAACATCACAACGGATTGATTCCTGCGACAAGCGGGAATTTGTGATTGCTTCCTGCACCTCCCTATCACAAACACACTAGTTCAATGCAATAGAACCACTTTAAGGAAAACACAACTGCCTTAAAACTACAACCGTGAGCAACCCACGCCAAGTGCAAAAATACTAAGGATTTCCATGTTTGCAAGTCCTACCTTTGGGTAATAAATGCATGAACAAAATTAATGTGAAGGCGTAAGTTAGAACTTTGCGTACTACAACCCCTGTGCTGGTTGGCCACTAGTACTGCCTAACAGCGTCAGAATGGTGTGGAGCTCCAATAATCCTTGCTATAGAAAATATGCATTCATAACACTAGATCTCTAGAAAGTAAGAATTTCAAAAGGCTAAGTGTGCAAATGAGGAGCCTTTGAACCCTAATTTCCTATTTAAGCCCCCCAAACCCTAGGTTTTTGCCTGCAACCGCCCTTCTTGGTTAATTTTTGAGCATCCTGAATCATCCCAATAGTTATCTGTGACCCTAGGGACTAATTTTTAGTGCTCTTTGCATCTAAACTAATCTCAAACCTTGTTGTGATCCTGACATGAAAAAGTAATTTTTTTGGATAACCTCTGGAGGGGGCAGTTGCTACGCCCTTAATATTAGAGTACATCGGGTTATGAATAGTCAACTTGTGGATATATTAACTCCTAACTAATTCATATTATCATTGTTTTATTTTTATTTAGTTAATTAGGTCAACTTATAGCTTATATAGGGTTATCTAAGTCAGCTTGGGTGATATCTTAGGCAATAATAGGTATATATAGGAGGTTGTGAGTCTTATTTCATCATCATATTGTGAATTGTGTTCTCATTGGAGATATTTGGAGGTTTTCCCCCTCAAATATGGTTTATTATTATTAGTTATTATTCAATATTTGTAGCATATTTTCTATCATATTCTTCTATTGTGCAATTTATTTCATTACAAGCGGTATCAGGGCATGATCTTGACATTGTTGCGATAAGGCACTTTTTTCAATTTTGGAGGTCATTTTGTAAAAATCATATCTCCCATATTATACCAAATTTTTGTTTGAAATTTAAAGGGTTTTTGAAGGACATTTTCAAGATGATACAATCCAAATTTTAGAAGAATTGGAGTAGAATTGAGTGAGTTATCAAAGAATTAGGATTTCTGCCCAATTTATTTAGAAAATACATATCTCCCACATATTGATGAATTGGTTTCTTATTTTTTGTGGGTTTTTTGATAAATCCTAGGGGAATATACAATCCAATTTTCAAAGCAATTGAAGTAGAAATAATTTATTTATTAAGAAATTAGGGTTTTCAAAAAAATCCGTCTCAAGGATGTAAATCATGGTCACCTAATTTTTGGGAAATTTTTCTATTGGACTGTGACCTAGGCCTTGGTAAGTCATAGTGAACTTTTCAAATTATTTTGAATTTATTTGTGTGATTTATTGCAAAATTATTTTCTACCATCATGATGGGGCCTGCAACAAGAGGCAAAAAGAATGCTACCACATTGGGAAAATCTTTAGAGAATGAGGGGGTAGAAAATGAGGATTTTAACCCTAAGGATAAAATAAACAAAGTAAAGGGTGATATTTCATCATTAGATAAGAAGATTACAAAAGAAATGGGTGAATTGAAATCACTTGTTCAAGGCATGAATTTTAAGGGTGAAGATTCACCTCATAAGGTGGAAGATAATACTTTTGTTGGACATGAATTCCTTGGATTTGACTTTGATTTCAAGAAGGATCCTTCCTTTAATAATCATATGCCAAGGAAATTCATACCTAAGTTCGATATGAGAAATTTTTATGGCAAGGATCCAACCAATTGTTTATGCCAAATGGAGCAGTTCTTTGATATTCATCATGTTCCTAGTCAACAAAAGGTGGCTATGGCATCATTATACCTAGAACCAGATCAATTTATTTGGTATTGTTGGTTATGTGATGAGAAGAGAAAAAGGGTTGTGTGGTCACATGGTCAATTTTTCAAGAGGAACTTGCTACCCATTATGGAGATAACTTTATGGATAGCTACTTCTGTCAACTCACTAAATTGAAGCAAACAAGCATGGTCAAGGATTATATTAAACAATTTCAAACCCTTTCTCTAAGAGTAGAGAATGTGGTAAAAGAAAATATGAAGGAACTATTTCTAGGTGGTTTAATGGATCACATAAAATATGAAGTACAATTATTTCACAATAATCCTTATCACAAGAAATAGTAATGGCAAGACAAGTGGAGGAGAAGTTTTTGGCCAGTAGGAGACAAGGGGATATAAATTTTAGCGAAAGGAGGTCTCCTACACATTCACTACCACAACCTACTAGGTTAAATTCACAACAAATTGAGGAGAAGAGAGAAAAAGGGTTATGTTTCATTTGTGACAACAAATATAGTTGAGGGCATAGATGTAGTAAAAATAAATTATTTTATATTAAAGGAATGAGTGAGGAAGAAGAGGAGGAACCAATATTAGAGGGTGATAGGGATTTAGATGATGAATCACATGATTCCAAACCAATAATTTATTTTCATGCACTCTTTGGTTGTAGTGCCCCTCAAACTCTCAAGGTAATTGGATTCTTAAAGAAGCAAAAAGTAATTGTGTTGATAGACTTGAGTAGTACTCATAATTTCATAAACAAAAAGTTGTCTACTTGTCTAAATTGTTTTATATATCCAACTTGATAATTTCAGGTATTGATTGTAGATGGTAGTACTGTCAGTTATTCTAGAAAGTTCCATAGCATTAAATTATCCATGGGAGATTATCACCTTGATATCCCAATGTATGCTATCTCCATGGGTGCAACAAATATTGTTTTGGGAGTACAATGGCTTACTACTTTGGGAACAATTGAGATGAACTTCTAAGAATTATTCATGAGATTCCAATTAGAAGGAAAGATAATAGAGCTAAGACGGTTGAAGGAAAAGTCCCCACAAATAGTTAGCTCTAATCAAATGTAGAAGTTGCTTAAGAAAGGAGTTGATGGATTTGTGGCCTAGTTATGTTCATTAGAAGTCTCTCAATTTAATGCTCCTACCCATCCAGATTTACAAGCAATAATTGAGCATCACTCAGTGTTTTATTGGAGATATGCCTAAAGGAATTCCTCCTAAGAGGGATCATGGTCATGCCATACAACTAGTTACAGGGAGCCAACTTCCCAACTTTAGGCCTTACCAGTACCCACATATACAAAAATGTGAGATAGAAAAGATTGTTGAGGAGATGTTAGAGGCAGGAATTATTAGACATAACCAAAGTGCTTACTCCTCACCTATGGTGATGGTGCAAAAGAAGGATGAAACTTGGTGCATGTTTTTGGAATATAAAGTACTCAACATGTACACCATCAAAGATAAGTTTCCTATTCCAACCATTGATGATTTGCTAGATGAATTAAATGGAGCTATGTATTTTACAAAGTTAGATCTTAGATCAGGTTATCACCAAATACGAATTAAGGAAGAACATATTTGTAAGACAACATTTAGGAATCATGAGGGTCATTATGATTTTTGGTGATGCCAATTGGTCTTACCAATGCTTCATCTACATTTCAAAGTTTGATGGATTCCATCTTTAAAAAGTTCTTGAGGAAGTTTGTATTAGTGTTTTTTGATGACATATTGATTTATAGCAAGGCATGGGAACACTTGCAATATGTAGATCAAGTATTACAAGTTATTGAAGAGAATCAACTCTATGCTAAGCCATCCAAGTGTGATTTTGGTCTTAATGATGTGGAGTACTTGGGACACATAGTTTCACATGAAGGAGTAAAGGTGGATCCTAATAAAATTAAGGCTATCATAGAATGGCCTATTCCTAAAACCATTAATAAATTGAGGGGTTTCTTGGGATTGACTAGGCACTATCAAAGATTTGTGAAGAATTATGATCATATAGCAACACCCCTCACAACTTTATTGAAGAAGGATTATTTTCATTGGAATGTGTAGACACTTAAAATCATCCTAGTCGATATTACACATCTGAATTTGATTACTAACACCATTTTCATCCCGATTCTCCTCTTTTTGACCATTTAATTAAATAATCTTAATTGTTTAATTAAATTCATCATTTTCTCCTCTTAATCAGATAATCAATTTTATTAAGTTAACTCACCCCATTTCATACTAATTTTCATCCTATTTAATTAGATAATGTGAATGATTTAATTGAATTTCTTAGGTCTTCTCATTTGATTAAATATTCTTAATCATTTAGTTGAATGCCATTAATTCCCCTTTTTGATTAAATGAGTTAATTGTTTAATTAAATCTTCAAATTCATCCGTCATGTAGAAATTAAATATTTTTTTGATTATTTAATTATCTAATTTCCCTCATCCTCCCACTTGCAAAGGGATATTCCCATAGAATATTCCTCCTTTTACACTCCCTCCAAAATGGAAATATCTTATAACAACCTCCTCATTTCTAGGATTTTTGATTCTTCAAATTAATATGAGCCATTGATTAAAATACTCAATCCATGTCAACTTTCAATCCCATCCATGGGTTGGGTTCTTGATCCATTCCTTCTCCTCTTATTGATTTTCATCCATTGATTGATCAAATCAATCTTGACCATTGATTCAACTATTTTTCCTATAAATAGTCCTCATTTCTATGAGAAAAGGATCCACATTCATTTAGAGTAACTACACTATTGTGAATTTTAGAGCATTCTTCATGATCATTTCATCATTTAGCATTCATTTTAGTTAAGATTTCATCCATTTTCATCAATCTTCATCAATGACATCCATTTTAAAGCTTGTTTCAACCAAGGGATTGGGAAAGGGCTAACATTCCACATCAATGCAACACCAATTCCCCAATGGGATAAGGTTTGAGGCATTAAATAGGTTTCCATTATGAATTTCTAGTTTATTTCATGTTTAATGGCTTCTTAGTTTTTTGTTTTCAAGAATTTCATTGGGAGCTTGACTTAACTAGTAAGATCTCAAGGTTAATTCTGATAGTTTAATCATGTTTAGCTTAGGTTATGATCATGCTCATAGAATGAACCTGCTAATTCAACATTTGAAATATTAAAGGAGGCTATGTGCACAACTCTAGTACTAGCCACTCCTAATTTCGCAAAGGATTTTATTGTGGAATGTGATGCTTCAGGAAATGGCATGTAGGAGGGTAAGCCCATTGCATTTGAGAATTTCCAATTAAAGGGTAAGAATCAACTCAAACCTATTCATGAGAAGGAAATTCTAGCTATTCTTCATGTACTAAAACAATAGAGGCCTTATCTAATGGGTAGACACTTCAAGGTTAAGAAAAATCATGATAGCCTAAAATATTTTTTGGAACAAAGAATATCTTCTCAAGAACAACAAAAATGGGTTACTAAGATGTTGGGATATTATTTTGAGATTGTATATAAGAAAAGGAAGGAAAATGTTGTGGCAGATGCATTATCAAGGAAGGATGAGAAGGATGAAGCTTTGTTGTGTTCCCTTTTAATATTACAAGAATATTGGGTAGAAGAAGCCAAAGAAGAGATTGAAAAATGATGTGGCTATTAGTAATCTCATTCAATAATTACAGAGTGATCCTAGTAGTTTAGATAAATTTTATTGGAGGGGAGATATTTTGTGGTATAAAGAGTGATTATATCTTTGCAAGAATTCCTCTCCCAAACAAAATATTCTCACGAAGCTACATGAGTCTCTAGTGGGTGGTCATTCAATATTTTTGAAGACATATCATCGGGTCAGGAAAGAATTCTTTTAGGAAGGGCTAAAAGGGGATGTTCAAAAATTTGTGGTAGAATGTTTGGTTTTTCAATGAGTTAAAGGGGAGACAATTAAGACATTTGGTCTCTTGCAACCCTTAGTTATTCCTAGCCAACGTTGTGAAGAGGTCTCCATGGACTTCATCACAGGGCTTCCAAGATCTAATGGTAAGAATGCCATCATGGCAGTTGTGGATCACCTCACTAAATATGCATATTTTATTGTATTATCACATCCTTTTACAACAAGTATAGTGGAAAAATAATTTTTGGAGAATATTCAAAAGCTACATGGTATACCTAAGGTTATTATTAGTGACTGTGATCCTATCTCTACTAGTAACTTTTGGACAAATTTATTCAAATGTTTGGGTGCTCAATTGGCTCATAGTTCTTCATACCATCCATAATATGATGGGAAAAAATGATGGTTAATAAGTGTTTGGAAGTATATCTGTGTTGTTTCACTTCAGATAAACAACCTCAATGGGTAGATTGGATACCACTAGCAGAATGGTGGTATAACACTTCCTTCCATAGTTCATAAAAAATGTCTCCATTTATGGCATTATATGGATATCATCCTCCTTCCATCACATCATCATTAACGGTGTTACCAAGATTTCATGCTATGGAGGACTACATGATTCATCAACAAGTACTTTCAAGACTTAAAGAGAATCTATCCACGACATGACTAAATGAAGCAACAGGTAGAACAAGACCATAGTGAAAGAAGTTTTGAGGTTGGGGATTCGGTTTTCTTGAGATTGCAAACTTACAAGAAAATGTCACTAAAGCAACAGTCAAATAATAAGTTGTCACCAAAATATTATGGCCCATATCAAATCATGCAGAAGATAGGTAATGTTGCCTAAAATCTTGAATTGCCATCAACAACAAAGATACATCCTATTTTTCACATTTCTTGTTTGATGAAGGTAATTGGGAATAATAGCCCTACTTAGACAATATTACCAGAGCTTGATGAAGAAGGAATAATCATATTGGAACTAGAATTCTTTAGAAACACACAAGGAAACTAAGGACCAAAAAACTCACTCAATATCTCATCCAATGGAAGAATTTACCAATTGAAGATGCCACATGGGAGAACAAGGATTTCATTCAAAAGCATCCAAAATTTCCTAGCATTAAGGACAATGATTATCAAAGGAGGGGGGCATGCTACGCCCCTAATATTAGAGTACATCAAGTTATGAACATGCCAACTTGTGGATACCTTAACTCCTAATTAATTCATATTATCATTATGGTATTGTTATTTAGTTGATTAGGTTAGCCTAGGGCTTATATAGGGTTATCTAAGTCAGCCTAGGTGATATCCTAGGCACACATAGGTATATATAGGAGGTTGTGAGTCCTATTTCATCATCATATTGTGAATTGTGTTCTCAATGGAGATATTTGGAGTTTTTCTCCCTTGAAGTGGCTTGTTATTCTCAGTTATTATCCAATATTTGTAGCATATTTTATATCATATTCTTCTATTGTGTAAGTTATTTCATTACAATAGCCCAACATCCTATTGTCCTTTTGTTGATCAATGGGGCACAGTGGGGCATCTTTAAAATTTTCAATCTTGATTTGATCATCGAATGTCTTCGAAACAATGCAACAAGTATATTGTGTCAAAGAAGGGAAAAATGTAGACATGTAAAAATGCCTAATGCATATCACACATCTCAAAACTGCATTTTCCATCATTCTCATCATTTCCATTATCATCAATGCACTTATTATCATTTCATTTAATTTGCATTATTAACCCCCTTTTAATTTCATTTTCACCATTTAACCCTAATTTCCTCTATTAATTGAATAATTTTGTATTATTTAATTAATTCATCATTTTATTTACAAATTATCCCCTTCATCCCCCTAGTTAAATAATTTTTAATTATTTAATTAGGTTCATTTAATATTTCTTCTAATCATGTTAATTAAATAATTTTAATTATTTAATTACCCACCTTTAATCTCCATCCCCTTTAGAGGAATATTCTTTTTCAAAAAGAGCATATTCTCATCCTCCATAATTAAATAATTTCTAATTATTTAATTACCTTATTTTTCCTCCAAAAAGCATATTCTTAAGGGAATGTTCCTTTTCAAAAATATCTTTGACTTTTCTTGTCTCAAGCATTCTTAGCCCCTCATCTTGAGATCTAATTTCCACACTTGATCATGAAATATCCTAACCATTATCCTACAAGTGTAGGGATGTTTTGAGTTCTAACTAATCCTATCCCTCCATCTTCCTTGATCTTCTCTCCTTTGTGGGTGTTAAGATGCAATCTTGACCCTTCTTTGTTACACCCCATGTGTTATTACATATTTACTATTACCTTGTTTGGGGATTTGCTTCAATGAATGTGAATGTGTTTATTTATGAATTCTAATTGAAATATTTTGAATGAATGCTTGATTTAATTATGCTTTTATGATTCAGTATATGAAATACATAATGAGAACATGGCATGTATGAGAGGCATATAAATGCATTGATTTGGCTAAATACTACTATGGTGAACTAAGTTGAAATGCAAGAACAAGTTCAAGCCTCTAGAAGAGAGGAGAAGTATCACTCAGGAGAAGAAATTGGTCTAGTAACCTCTAATTCAGTCTCACTGAGCATTCACACACTCATGCCCTAGTTGGTCTTAGTTGAGTTAAGCCAATTGGGTAGATGGTAAGTGATCTTTAGTCTAAGTTGTGTGTGTTTATATTGATTTGCAATTTTGTTTATGAATGTTTGGAATGAGGTATTTGATGTGTCTTGATGATAAGAGGAATCCTTCCTTTCATGTTTATTGTTATGTCGATGAGTTATATATATATATATATAGAAAACTCTTTCATTATCTCTAGTAAATAGAAATAAATACTCTTAGTATCTTCAGTGTACGACAATAAACTGTTGTCACAATCTTTGTTATTCTTCTTGTGATGAAGGTAGAGATTCTCTATTTGACCCATTGCTACCTCCTCTCCTGCTATTTGTGCCACTAATTCTTCAATGAATGAAAAAATTAGCTTCGCAATTGGTGCTACCACCCTTGCCCCTGCTTGCTTTGGTGCCGCTTCCACTGAGTAATCATCGGGTTCAATCAACAACAAGGTAAATGGGTGAAATTTGTATATATACATACATTCCATGATATAAGTTGATCGATAGATTTGTGAGTATGAGTGTTTTTATAAAGATATTGAAATAATATTGCATATATGTATATATTTAATATATAAATATATATATTAATATGTATATTTGTATATAAGTATATATATATACATATACATACACATAGTATTATTCTTTATATTTATTTATTATATAATTATGTTGTTAATAAAATATATTTGGTAAACTTTATGAAATGGATATACATATTTATATATATATATTGATATATAAATATATGTATATATATCCTTGGATATATATACATTTACGTATATAATATATATGATTAAAAGTTATTGATATAACTCCAAAAGCGTATAATATAGCACCGATTATCATTGTTAACATAGTGAAGAAAAGCACATATTATAGCATTTGGCACACCAAAGCATATAGTGCAGCTTTTAGTGGAATACCACTAGCGCATAAAGTATGAAGACAAAGTCAAACCAAACATAGGAAGCACATATAAATAATATATTGATGTGTAAGCCGGCATGGGTAGTTGAGTTGGCTTGGGCCGTTGGTTTGCTCCCCATTGGTTTCAGGTTTGACTCCACTCTCGGGTTTACTTGATTAGGATTGGCTTGCCAGTTGTTGGGTCCCCCTACAGGGGACTAGTCTTGCTCCCACTCATCCTAGGTACCCAAGATACAGGTTGCTGGGCCATTGGGCGGGGTCGTGGGGATACCCTTGTTGTTAACAAAAAAAAATTATGCTGATGTGTAAGCTTTTGAAAGGAAGTTTGAACTGTTTTAAATTCATTTGGAAATAGTCTAAGCCCACTCTAGGAAGGTGGTACCAAACATTATGTTGTGGCACCATATTTTTTAGTAAATGGAATGTAAAAGGAGTCTTTGAAATGCATTTTAACTTGCAAATAGAATTAAGACTTAGTCAAGTGAAAACTTGGTAACATTTTGTAAAGGAATTTGAATTAGGAAACTTGTTTTAAGCTTGATGTCCCATTTTGTCAAGTTGAACCAACCATTCAAAAGGTGAGGAATTTCATGTGTTGCAAATATGTGAGTGAGTTGTTGCATGAGGATGAAAGGTGGAAGAAATACTTACTTTATTGTAGCCTTTGGTTTCTCACAAATTAGTATAAATAGAGGTGCTCATTCTTCCAAATGCATCACTTATCAAATCTGATTTCTTAGGAGTTTTTCTGCTGCAAATTTAGTGTAAAGTGAGTTGAGATTTTGTGGGATTGAGAGTTGTATTTTCTCTTTATATTTGACTTGTTGAGATATTTAGAGTGAAGCTAGTAGAGATGTTTGAGTAGTTCATAGTAGAAATTGCAAGCGAACTTGAGGAGAAGACTATTTAGTTGGAAGCTTTTAAATAGGCATGTCAATTTCTACCTCTTTATTATTATGTTGGAAAGATTGTTTATTTTATTATCATGTTGAAAGATTGTATTTTACTTGCATGAGATGCTTGGATATGATTACATATCATTTGGTTGTTTCTTATTTTGTGAAACCTTGCTTTTGATATATACTCAAATAGACATGTATACATGATTGCATTATTATAAATACTATTTGAACTATACGTAGAATGTTGGAACTAAACGAAGTATAGTTATACTCTAGGTGCGTAGCATAAGATAAAGTTGTGCTTTAAAATACTTAATTGCTTTATAAGTTAATGTGAGTCAAAGGGAAGGTTATTCCTAGGATTAGGATAATCCATAGGAAAGGGAATAACCTAGAATAGAATATAACACTAATTGTCAAAATACAAATCGAGCAATTATAGTGGTGAATATAGATGACCCTCACTCGAAGTACTGAGTGTTGAATATTTGGCCAAAGTAGTGTAGGTAGCCACTGTCTACACTGTCAATTCACTGTGATCCAAATACATACTAGGCTGAGAATATCATAGAATTAGAGGTTGAATTTATGCTAAGCTCTAGACATGTAGGACACATCACTATGCTCAAAAAAGGCTATTTGAAGGATGAGGTTACCGAACCAATCTCTTCGTCGAAGGGTAGGGCCATCTACTAGTTTGGTAGATGTGCGGGGGACTGTAGTTAGTCCATGGTTGGCAAAAAAATGCTTGAGTGATGCTTCTCCTCATATAGTTGGTGGCCAAGATTTGGGAGAAGGAAATTTTGTACCATTTGCATTTCTAGTTCATGTGAGCTTGTTAAAGTTATGTATGTACCAAGTGCCCATCTTTATGGAAATTGTAATGTGAAACGTTATCTTGAATATATTTATGTAAAGTTAAATCATACTTATATTATTGGAATGATTCTTTGATTATGCAATGGAAAAGTTTGGATAAAGTTATGTTTCAAATGATGCATACATTATTGAATGGAAAATAAATTTTATATTGCTCTACATTAGATGCATATATAATTACATGTTGGTAAAACTTAGTAGATTTACTAGGGAGAACAATGGGAATGTTACACGTGGTATCAGAGCTACCAAGATCAGCTCTGAAACCTGTGTGCTCACTATGTTTCAAATCCAAAATTATGTGAATATAATGTTTGGAAATTCTTGTGCCAGGATGGTGCATCTCAGGATGATTTTAGGAAAGTTAGTGATTGGAAATGAGAGCTACCTACAGGCCAAGAAGGAAAGAGAATCCCTCATTCGTACAATTGAGGGAAATAATTATGACAACACCATTTGGCTAATCGATACTAAGACATTCAGTCATGCCCTTTCACGAATTATCCAAGAGAAGAGAAGGATGAAAAATGATGCCAACTTCAACTACTTACCTCTTGTCTCTCCAAAAAAGTCAGACTCTTTGTCACTTTCCAAGGATATGCCCTCAAAATGTAGTGATAGTCCAATCATGATATTTAGGAATTCTTGAGTTCTTCCCTTAGAAGAAGTCATTGTAATAGCCACAAGTGGTGAATCAGAGGGTTATGTACCTCGAAACTATGTGTCTAAGGAAAAATTTGAGGGTTATTATCCTTTGGAATATAGAAATGAGCAAAAATATAAAGGTTATACCCCACATACCTATAGATCATAAAGTAAATATGAGGGATATTCTCCCTTAGACTATCTTAATAGTCATTCTATGTAAACTCAAGGAAATTGAAAAATCCTTTTTGATTATAATAAAAATTATGCTTTTGGCAAAGAAAATTGTGAATGAGTTTTGTAAATAGAATTTCTTATGTGATTGAAAAATCTGTAAAAATGTTGTTAATATTGAGAAAAACTTCATAGATCTGATTAAAATGAAAACCTCTAGGTTTAGTCATTCTGTGGAAAATATGGTTAGGACAAGAACTAATATGGGGGAAAGTCAGGAAGTAGGTCAATGCGCTGAGAATTCTGAAGCCAAATTGGACTGTATTCTAGCTATCATGGATGATACCAGAGCAAGAATAGGAAACCTTGAAAAAGAAGTTAGGGGAAAGGAAAGAGTGGAACAAGAAGTTCCAAATAATTAGGAAGAAAATCCCAACAATGAAGAAGAAGGGGAAGATTCCCACAATCATACTAAATCTAGTGATCAAGAGAGTGATAGGTCACAATCATATTCTAAGGGAACCAAAAAGAAGCATTTGGTGAGTTATCCCACGACAATAGAAAAATATCACCACCAAAATTTGAAGGTAGCGCTACTAGAGATGTGGCAGAAACTTGGCTTACAAAAATGGAGAAATATTTGAAATAAAAAATTACTTCGAGCTCACTAAAACTATATGTGGAGCATTTCAATTGGAAGGTGAAGCATTCAACTGGTGGATGAGTAAGAAAATGGAGCTTTGGATTAGTTCCTTAAACCTCACTTGGAGTGGATTTATAGAGATTTTCTAGAAGACAGGGTCTCCCCGACTCTTTTATGATCAAAATCTCATTGACTTCCAAAACCAGAGGCAAGGTGACTCTTCAATGAATCAGTATTGGGAGAAGTTCACTCAACTCCTTAAGTACATAACTATATACTAGAAGGAAGAGTGCTTCTGTATAAGGAAGTTTACCATGGGTCTAAATGTGCAAATAGGTGGTGAGGTAGACGTACACGGTTTAGAAACAATGGATTTGGTGTACGAGAAGGAAATTAAGTAGGAACAAAGGCTTAAGTCTATCTTAAACTATCAAGAGAGAAATAAAAAATAAGTCTAGTTGGACGTGGACCAATCAAGCTCCAAGGAAGCCTAGTGAAGGGCCAAGTTTTCAAAAGAAAGGGGACAAGGGATCCCAAAATAATTGGAATGAATCAAGGAAAGATCAAAGGGGAAATAGCAACACCAACTTTAACAACAATGTTGGTGGAAATGAAAGTAACTCTATAAAACCTATGAAAAGGAGGGGACCAATGAAGGGATGTTTTACATGTGGTGGGGATCACTATGCGAGTAATTTCTCAAAAAAACCATCTAGGAAAAAACCACATGGTAATTATCTTGCACCTCAGAAAGTTGCATTCTAGCAAAGGATTCGTGCTGATGTGGATAATCGACAAGCAGAGTACCATATAGATCTGGTAGAAGTTTCAAGTACTTTATCTAGAATTCCCATTTCAATTTTAATAGTACTGATGCCATATAAAATTATATTTCTCCTAGAATAGCGAGTCAAATGTCTAGAAAAGTTGGATACATGGAACAATCTTGGGTTGTGGAATATGCTAACCAAACAAGAGCTGAGGTAAGTCAATGTCTATTCAAAGCAAGAGTTGAACTTCCAAGTTTATCAACGGAAGTGAATCTATATGTAGCTCCCTTAGGGTATTAGGATGTTATCTTAGGGATGAACTAGCTATGGAGACATAGGCCCAAGGTAGATTGCCATGCAAAAATAGTAGAATATAAAGACGATCTAGGTAACTGGGTGTCAATGCAAGGAACCACTAGAGAGGTTAAGTTACAATGGATATCTGTTGTCTAGATGCATAGAGAAAAGAAGAAAGGTTTTCAAATCTTTGCGGTAAAAATGGAGAAGCTTGAGGAATGTAAGGAATTCATTTCTCAAGATGATTTAGTATGTTATGGACCTCAATACTTTCAAGATGTTGAAAAGGGTGAAGTATTTGAATCTAGAAAATTGGATATGGAGAAGCATCATGTTTTACAAAAAATTGAGGATGTATTTCTAGAAGAATTACTTGGATTGCCCCCTAAGAGGATATTTGATTTCTCTATCAACATAGTACCAAGGTCAAAACCTATATTGAAAGTACCTTATAGGATGACCATAAATGAACTAATGGAGTTAAAGGCACAACTGGAAGAGTTGTAATCTAAAGGCTTAATAAGACCTAGTGTTTTACCTTGGGGTGTGCTATTTATCTTTGTAAAGAAGAAGGATGGTACACTGCACTTATGTATTGACTATTAGTTGCTTAACAAAGCAACGATAAATAACAAGTATCCATTGCCACATATTGATGAACTCTTTGATTAGATGCGAGGAGTGACAATATTCTCAAATATTGATCTACATTATGGGTATCACCAACTTAGAATCAAGGAAAAATATATATTAAAAAATGCTTTTAGAACTAGATACACAAATTACGAGTTTATAGTCTTACCTTTTGGGCTAATGAATGCACTAGCAACATTCATGAACCTAATGAGTAAAGTATTTATGGATTATATAGATAGATTTGTGTTAAGTCTTTTTGGATGACATCTTAATCTACTCCAAGAATGAAGAGGAACATCTCAAGCATCTAGAGATCGTTCTTCAAATATTGAGAGAACATAAGTTATATAGGAAACTCTCAAAGTGTACCTTCTTTCTAAAGAAAGTACAATATTTGGGTCACATAATTTTGATTGAAAGGATTTTAGTTGATCCAACAAATATTAAAGTGGTACTAGAATGGTTGGTGCCTAAGAATGTGTTGAAAGTTATAAGTTTTATGGAATTGGTTGGGTATTACAGTAAGTTTTTTGAAAAAATTTGAAGGATAGATTTTCCCATCACATCATTGTAAAGAAATGGAAAGAAGTTTGAGTGGTATGAGAAGTGTCAAGTAGCATTTGACCAACTTAAAGAAAGGTTGACCACAACACCAATACTAAAGGTACCAAATCTAGATGGTAACTTTGTGGTTATTATGGATGCATCTGGAGAAGGATTGGGTGGTGTATTAATGCAAGATAGGAAAGTCATAGCCTATGATTCTAGGAAGCTGAAACCCTATGAACAAAATTATGCTTCGCATGATTTAGTTAGCAGTAGTAGTTCATGCTTGACAGATGTGGAGACATTATTTGTTGGGAAAACCATTTGAACTCAAGACTGATCACCATGGTCTTAAGTATTTGTTTACCCAACTAGAATCTTAATGCAAGGAAAAGAAGGTGGTTAGAATTGATATCTGCTTACAATTTCAATATGAGTTATATCAAGGAGAAAGAGAATCAGGTTGCCGATTCCTTAAGTCGTAGAAGATATATCTCCTTGATGATATCATTTCAAACTAACTTCAAGGATCAAGTGTTGCGAGAATATAAGAGTGATGAGTTTTATAAACAAGTCAAGCAAGCACTCATGAATGATCCACAAGATCAAAAGTATGAAGGATATCACCTTGAACCTAATGGATTGTTAAGGTTTAAAGGGAGAATCTATGTACCTAATTCTAGGGAATTGAGGGACTTGGTAAGGAAAGAAGATCAAAATGCACCATATTCAGGACATTCGGGTGTAACCAAGATGTTGGCTAATATGAAGCCATTATATTTCTAGAAGGGTGTGAAAGGAGACACAACAAGATTTGTAGTAAGTTGCTTAGAGTGCCAAAGAGTGAAGGCAGAGCATCATCATCCTGTAGGTCTTTTGTATCCACATGAAGTTCTAGAAAGTAAGTGGCAAGTCATTAGCATGGATTTTGTGCAAGGTCTCCCTATGCCAAGGAACAAGCACAATGCCATTTTGGTAGTGGTTGACAAGTTGACAAAAGTAGACCACTTCATAAGAAGAAATATGGCTGATGTAGCTCCTATAATAGCTCGAAAGTTTGTTCAAGAGATAGTTAGATTGCATGGGATTCCTAAAAAGGTCATTGTTATCAATAGTTTTGCACCCTGCTGAATACAATATTCAGCAAACTATTGAAACATGGAAACCTCTTTCATATGTGGGTGATCTGCGTGAAAGAGGAATCTCCAGAGCAAGTTGGTTCTCCGAATGATGAATTCTATTATAAGTGTCTCTTCAGGAAAAAGGGTAGGAGGATAGACTGGATCTGAAATCTAAAACTGAAACTCTATCATTCTAAAAATAATGATTAACTGTAAGGAAATCCTGATAATAACTCACTCTCACCAACTCTTTAAAATTGAAATCTCACAATCTCATAACATAGGCAGTTCAACAGTGATTTATGCAAAGATTAAGTTAACACAAAGCATAACCTGAACTAGCATGCAACTCCTGCAAATTTCTTGACAATAGTAAGAAAAGGAAAAGGATCCAACAGATTCGAATCACAGAACAAATTAGATTACTATTCCAAGTCATGAAAAGGAAATGAGAAAGGAAAAACTCTGCTGTTTATTGAATGATGGAGTGGAACTTCTCAGAATCTGAGCACACATATGTTTACAAGCTCCCCAGAATGTGCAAGGGCAAGAAACTCTAATCTGAACAGCTCACAATGGAGAGTTGAAAGACTAAGTCTATCAAAAGAACTCTCAAGGAAACCCTAATCCGAGCTCAGAAAAAAGCTCCAGGAAAACACTTCAAACAAACTCAAAAACTTCCTTAAAGCAGAAAAAAGCACAATGCTTTTATGATTACACAGTCAAACCTCTAAAAATAGGCAAAATCTGCTTTAAAAGCACAAAAAACACCTCATCTCTCCAAGATAAGTCTGGAATCCGACCAAGAGGAAAAGTCAACCAAAGATCTGCTAAAAATAGCAAGAAAACATAAAGCAATTCATAGAATATCGCTTTTATGCTTCTGCTTTACAAGATGCAGATTTTTTACAATTTGTCTATTTTTGCAACTCAAAGATTGGAAATCTTTTGCAAAAGAAAATCTCCTTATTTCTCCATTACAATAATTGATTTTCTCAAAAAATCATAAAAATACATTACATAATCTTCTTCTTATCAAAACTTCTCATTGATTTCTCATAAAACCAATTAAAATAAGAAACCCTAAAACCTGATAATTTGATCAAAACATTATAAGTCATCAACTATTCATCATTCCACCCTTATGTTTTCTCACAAAACAATAAAATAATGTAATCAAACTCCATGCTTCACTAATGCATAATATAAGTCTCAAAGACTTAACATGTCGACATCCTAGGCATTTGAATTTCGGCCTCCAAAGTATTAAGCTCAGTCTTTAACAAAGTCATAAAGCATGAGTTGTAATTTCGACCTCCTTTTGATATCCTCCACGTGCCTTAAATGAACATTCTGGATGATGATGGATCGAATTAGGGTTCGATCAAAACAAGGTCAAACCCTAATGATACTCACTTCCACACTTTCCACATGCAAGAAAGAGCTTTACCACCACCATGACTCTGTCAAACTCGAGCTCGAATGCTTAGAAGAATTATTCCACGCACTCCAGAGATCTGAGACTCCAGTGGGTAAGATTCGTGCCATCTGTATCATGGATTTCACTTCATTATTGAATAAAAGCAGGCCACTAAGGCCGCAGACTGTCATTTTTCCTCTTCTGACCTTTCCTTGTACTTGCTCTCCTCTGGCCACAACGAGCTCGAGCTCAAACTATGCAGTTCACTCCATGAAAGCTTGACTTGTACTCTTGTTTTCCTTTACTGTGCAGAGGTAAGCTTCAT
This sequence comes from Sequoia sempervirens, assembly GCA_007258455.2. Lineage (NCBI taxonomy): Eukaryota > Viridiplantae > Streptophyta > Pinopsida > Cupressales > Cupressaceae > Sequoia > Sequoia sempervirens. The sequence goes on from VDFB02000017.1 coordinate 430,454,306, forward strand.
TTAATGGTTTATTATGGCCTTGAGGCCGTGGGTTTACACATTCTAATATCTTTATTCTGCATTTTTGTGACTTTTGTTTGCTGTTATATGAGCTCGACTCTTGCTTTATGGATACTTTGGGAAGCTCTTGGTCGTGGCTAGAAAGCTTTCTCTACAGATTTGAACTGGTGAGCCACCGCTAGATACTCATTCTTCAGAAACTAAAGAAACTTTACTTGTGAAATTCTAGTTGTACTCAGGTCGTGCCAAAGGCGCACTGGAGGAGACATTTCCTTGACTTTTGGGCTCAACCCAGAACAGAAAACTATAATTATGTCAAATTGATAACATCTCTGCATATGGGTATCAAAGAAACTTCAATAAATCTGCATTTTCTTCCCTCTGTAATTCAACACAATTCTGGGAGCCTGCATTTGCTTTTCTGTGTTTTTCATGTGCTCAAACTACTACTAAGGCTCGACCACCAGTTTAAGAGCTCGACCCTTTGGTTTCTGGATTCTTCATGAAGCTGTGGTTTCTGTCTCATGAGTGTCGCTATAGTTTTCCATCATCGGGGAGACCTCTCATAGAGAGCTTAAGTCATACTGAAAATCTTAACTATTTCCTAGTCGCCAAGACATTGTGTAGCCTAAGATTCAGGAGAATCCCGTGGTCTTCACCGAAAGCTTTATGATTCCATTCCTGACGCCAAGACAATGTGCTTTTGGGGAGACCTCTTGTAGATAAAAAGGTTATACCGAAAATCTTTATTATTGTTTTTTCTGCACTTTTGAAGCTAACCCTGAAATGGGTACTCAAAACCTTTAAGAGAAACACCATTTTTCTGTATTTGATGCTAAATTGAAAATGGGTCTTTGGAACTATTATGGAAAAATGCATTTCCTCTCTTCTGAAGCTTGACCTAGCACAAAAAACTGTATATCTTGTGATTTACTTCTGTTTTGGTTAAACACTCACATGGGTCATTGAGATTAATACATTTCCCGTATCTTGAAGGTAGTTAGAAAAAATGAAGAAACTGTTGTTCCTCATATGGCTCGAGCTAGAAATAAACAATGGCCTATTCCACACTTCTGAAACAAAACAATGTCATGGGTATTTGTCTTTATTTTTAACCTCCCTATTGCTTGCTTTAATATGCTTTCAGAAATATGAAAAGAACTTGATGGGAACAATGAGAATCTGTGTGCTTGTTCACATCCATCTGACTCATATACCCAGCTTTCCATCTTGGCATTTCTATAACTTTCTTTGATAGTTATAATACCTGAGCTTGATTCATAGAACTATTTTCCTCTTTTGATAAAAGCATCTGACCTGTTGTCATAGCATTACCATTGACATGGATCTTGAGAATGATTTGTATTTGTTCATTGTGAAGAAAATGATCTCCATGTTATTACTTATTCATGATGCAGCACTTACTTAATCTGTCAGCTGGAACCATAAATTCATCTGATACTCAACTGCACTATCTATGTTTGTATTCTTGAGCAACCTGGTACTCTTCATGTATTTTTATATTTCACTGTACAAAACTGCTCTTTAGATTTGTCCTCTTTGATGATGAAAATTAGAACAAAACATTAAGGCATATGTATGCCTGTTCACTATCCAAAAGAGAAATAATGAATTGAAACTCACATGACATATGATTACAATCAGCACGGAAAATGTAGTTATTCAGCAATTTTGATGTAAATGTATTCAGTTAAATTCCTTAAGTGAACTAAACTCAATGTTCACCTGTAGCCTTCAGAAAGCAACCCTGATCGTTATGAATGAACAGTTGGTCTCGTTGCTTGATGGATTCTCTGTTTTATTCTTCCAGTTGTATCTCATCTCATTCGATGTATATAATGAAGTATCATTTAAAATCGGCCCATTTAATGAATAGTAGCATGTCGAAGCCTTTCCTACCCTTTGTGGAGCCTCGCTTTTACTCCACATGCTTGGTCTTCAATAATGTTCAGTTTCATGACTTTACCTCATACCTGCACAAGGGAAGCAACAAAGTTAGTATTAAAATGAAACACATTTATGCGATGTTGTTATTCCTCCTTCAAATTTCACTCCTTCATAATCGTCGCACTTTGATAGGGATTTGATTGTTTCAATGTATTGTTAATAGTATGATGTACTATTGTAGTTGCTCCATATAAGTTACATCATAGTCAGAGCCACTAACACCCCTCTTTTCCTCTTACAGGTCAGCGAAGCTCGAGATGGCGAGGTGCACCATTCAACATCAAGCATCGATAATCAGGCAATGATGATTATCTGTCACTTATATGTTTTCTTTTTTGCACCTCCAGTAGTGCAATGTGCTATTAGAAATATATTGTAGCAGTCACAGTTATATCCACGGTTTGTGTGGATCTTTGATTTCAATTTTTCTTTTAAATTGAAAAGAAAAATGGCCTTTATGTATTGCTGTAATTTATTCCGACAGGAACTGGAAAATGGCCTTGTAAGAGAGTTCTTTTTCGGTACCGAATAAAAGCATCCAAAATGCTATTTTGTTTATGTACTCAATTGTATTTCTTTAAAAATTGCAACATTTGAATGGCACTCTGAAACTCTATTCTTAAATGCATAACTGTTGTTCGATGCATAATGATAATAATGCGAAACAACATTTGAACATGAAACTGCAATTCCACTTAAAGTTAAATAACAATCAGCTCGCTCCTCCATTTGAGCTGAGGCAAAAATATGTAATACTTCTATTTCCATAGGGATGCTCAGGTGACATCTAGATTTTGGAAAACCCTATTTTTTGCACTTGGAACAAAATTGAATATAATTTTTCTTACCATCTAGAGATGGATGGGAAAATTGAAAGGGTGAACCAAGTATTTAAAGACATACTAAGGATGTATTGCATGGATCAACAATAAAACTAGGAGGATTATCTACCCTTGGTGGAGTTTTCATATAATAACTGCTATCATTTTGTGATCAAAATGGCTCCATTTGAAGCATTATATGGTAGGAAGTGCCAAACTCCTATAAGTTGGGATAAGTTGGAAGATAGGATAAGCCTTGGGCTAGAGATGTTATCAGAAATGGAGAAACAAGTTGGAATCATTAAGCAGAGATTAGCAGAAGCTAACAATAGGCATAAAAGTTATGTCGATTCTAAGTGAGTGCCTAGAAATTTTGCGGTGGGGGATAGAGTTTCTTTGACAATTAAACCTCACAAGAGTTCTATTAAGATTGGAAAGTCATCCAAACTAGCTCCACACTACATTGGGAATTTTAAGGTTCTTGAGGAAATCAACCCTGTTACGTATAGGATTTCCTTGCCACCAACTCTTGCTAGGATGCATAATTCCTTTCATGTCTCATATCTCAAGAAGTATATACTAGGTGATAACCATGTTACTGATTCGAATACTTTATAGGTACAGGATCCATGGGTGGTAACAATCGAGCCGCTGAAGGTTCTCAGAACACGTAAGCTTCTCTTGCATAACTGAGAGGTTCTACAATGCAAGGTCTAGTGGGATCAATATGCAAAAGACTCTGCCACATGGGAATACTATGCTGAAATGAAGCAAAAATTTCCACAAGTCTTGTTAGAATTTGAAAATTCTTAAAAAATAATAATGTTTGTTTTGTTTGTTTTGTGATGTGTGCTTTATGCTATGGTCATATTGATACTTAAAAATCATCGAGGATAATGATTCACAAGGGGGGGAATATGTTATACCCCATGTGTTATTACCTATTTACTATTACCTTGTTTGGTGAATTGCTTCAATGAATGTGAATATGTTTATTTATGAATTCTAATGGAAATATGTTAAATGAATGTTTGATTCAATTAAATGCTTTATGATTCAGGATATGAAATACACAATGAGAATATGAAATGTATGAGAGGCATATAAATGCATTGATTTGGCTAACTATTGCTATGGTGAACTAAGTTGAAATGTAAGAATAGGTTCAAGCCTCTGAAAGAGAGGGGAAGTATCACTCTGGAGAAGAACTTGGTCTGGTAGCCTCTAATTTAGTCTTACTACACATTCACACACTCACACCCTAGTTGGTCTTAGTTGAGTCAAGCCAGTCGGGTAGATGGTAAGTGATCTTTAGTGTAAGTTGTGTGTGTTTATATTGATTTGCGATCTTGTTTATGAATGTTTGGAATGAAGTATGTGATGTGTCTTGATGACAAGAGGAATCCTTCCTTGCATGTTTATTGTTATGTTGATGAGTTATATGCATAAAATGTATATATGTACATGTCTATGGTAAACTCATACATATGAGTGAATACATACATGAGTATACATAGGTAGACGTACCTACGCATGCTCATAGACAGATTTCCCATATGCATGGGAATACCAATTGGACTAAGTTGACATATATATATATATATATATATATGGTGTATATATGTATATATATGTATGTATGTATATATATGCATATGTATGTATGTATATGTATATATATATTCCATGTATATATGTCGATTGATGGATTTTGCATATGAGTGTTTTATAAAGATATTGAAATAATATTACAGATATATATATGTATGATATAAATATATATTAATATATATATATATATATATGATAAATTACTATACATTTTTCCTCGTATGAGTGTTTTATAAAGATATTGAAATAATATTATGATATGCATATATATATATATATATATATATATATATGTTAATTAATATAGTAACATATATATTAATATGTATACTTGTATATAATGATATATATACACATGCATATTATTATTCTGTATGTTTATATATTATATAATTATGTTGTTAATAAAATATATATGGTAAACTTTATGAAATGAATATATATATATATATATATTAATATATGTATATAATTTATATATATAATACATATATGTATGATTAAAAATTTATTCATATAACTCCCAAAGCACATAATATAGCACTGATTATCATTGTTAACATGGTGAAGCAAAGCACATATTATAGCATGTGGTGCACCAAAGCATATAGCACAACTTTTGGTGGAATACCACCAGTGCAAAAAGTATGAAGACTAAGTCAAACCAAACATAGAAAGCACATATGGATAATACATTGTTGTGTAAGCTTTTGAAAGGAAGTTTGAATTGTTTTAAATTCCTTTGGAAATAGTCTAAGCCCGCACTAGGAAGGTGGCACCAAACATTATTTGATGGTGCCATATTTTTTAGTACATGCAATGTAAAAGGAGTCTTTGAAATGCATTTTAACCTGCAAATAGAATTAAGATTTAGTCAAGTGAAAACTTGGCAACATTTTGTAAAGGAATTTGAATTAGGAAACTTGTTTTAAGCTTGTTGTCCCATTTTATCAAGTCGACTCAACCATTCAAAAGGTGAGGACTTTGATGTGTTGCAAACCCATGAGTGAGTCATTGCATGAGGATGAAAGGTGGTAGAAATACTTACTTGTTTGTAGCCTTTGGTTGCTCACAAATTAGTATAAATAGAGGTTATCATTCTTCCAAATACATACTTATGAAATCTAATTTTTTAGGAATTTTTCTGCTATAAATTTAGTGCAAAGTGAGTTGAGAGTGTGGCATTGAGAGTTGTATTGTCTCTTTATATTTGATTTATTGAGAGATTTAGAGTGAAGCTAGTAGAGGTGTTTGAGTAGTTCGTAGTAGAAGTTGCAAGCAAACTTGAGGAGAAGATTATTCAGTTGGAAGCTTTTAAACATGCATGTTGATTTCTACCTCTTTATTATTATGTTAGAAAGATTATTTATTTTATTATCATGTGGAAAGATTGTATTTTAATTGTATGAGATGTTTGGATACACTACAACAAATCCCTGTGATTAGATCCCTTTTTTTCTCCATTTTTTTCTTCCACCCATTGTTTTAATGTATTTTTCTCCATTTTTTGGGAAAAGTTGGCGCTATTTTTCAGGATGGCACTATTTCTAGCATTTTTTGTGCCAACTAGAACAATCTGGTGCTAAACCCGACACAAATGAGTGCCGACATTAGCACCGCAATTAGCACTACTATTAACGCCCACTGCAACGCCCTTATGAACACCTACATTAACGCCAAGATTAGCACCAAAAAATGATGCCCACTGTAACGCCCAGATTAGTGCATAAATTAGCAACTGGATTAGCATCTACATTAGCACCCATTTTAGTGCCTTTAGTAGCACCTATTTTAGCGCCTACTTTAGAGCCTTTTTGGCACCTAATTTAGCACCTGATGTAGCGCCTAATTGTTTTGATCTAGCAAAGATTAAGGGTGTTAGAACAAAAAATCCTTCCCCAATAATCACTAGCCTTTAGTTCCTTGCCTACATTTCACTTGCATCAAAAGATCTACTACCTTTTATTTTTTATTGTATTTAACATGAAATGCAACAATTTGTGTGACAAGATCCATACTGTCACCAAAATTTCCCATTTATTCCTCTAGATAATCATAAACAAAGAAAATTTCATCTTTACCATAGTAATTTGTGCAAATTAAGGGTTGAGGGTTGACAGATTAAGGGTTGATGGTTGAGAATTGAGGGTTAAGGGAAATTTAATGTATAGGGTACTAGAGG
>VDFB02000017.1:430460987-430478048 GCA_007258455.2 Sequoia sempervirens
CCCCTCTCCCCTCACTCTCCCTCCTCCTCCCTATATTGTTATTGTAAAATATTAATTAAAGGCATAATAGATAATATTAATAAATTTTAAAAATATGATAAGAATATTAATATAATTTTAATATTCTTAGATTATGAGATATTCTTAATATGAACAATGTAAAGTGAAATAAAATAAAAGATATGATGTGAAAATTAAAATTTATAATATAAGGCTATAATTCTAATATTAGATTATAAGAATAATAAATATCTTAATAATTCACAATTAATTAAAAAATATATATTTTGCAAAAGAAATTACATATTAGGAATAAATAATTAATTAAAATATTAATAATTTTTTAAATATTTGTATTCTAATATGATTGAAAAAAATAATTGGTAAGTATTATATTATTGTTGAATGAAATGAAAAAGCAATCTTATATCATTTAAAAATAAAAATAATTATAAATATTATTTAAGTGTACATATTGTGAAATATCATTCTTTATAGCTATTATTTATGGATTTAGGGATATGGTAGTAGAACAACTATTATTACAATAAGATGTCAAATTCTAAATATTTCTCTACAAAACTTTTAACCAATCGTTGCCATGAAAAATAATTTCTAAAATTTATAAAATTAAATATTTTCATTTTAAAAAAATATTGGTTTAAAAAATAAATTAACTAAAGATTAAAGTATATATATTCATAATTTAAAAAATAATGACTACTATTATGAAAATAGTATTTAGCACAAATATACTAATTTTAAAGTACTGTTATATTTATTTTAAGAAAAAAGTAAGAAGAAAATTAAGCATTTTAATCACATAAAATACTTAGTTTCTAATATATCTCATATATATTATATTCTATTTTTTATATATTAAATATTTAAAATATCTTTTATCATGATATTAATAAAGAAAAACAAGAAAATAGTATAATATTCTCTAAATGATACATTTCAATAAAACAAAAAAAAAAACTAGTTGAAGAGACACACTTGCCTACATCTTATAATTAAAAACAACTTCATGCAAATGATAAGATAAATGGAAATAGTAAGTATAAATTGATGAAGTAACATAATTTTTTAAAGTTTAATACCAAGCATAAATTAAAAATAAATTAAATTAACTAGACTATATAAATAAACCAAATTACATTTAACCTCTGTCACAATGATTAAAAAAGCCTACACAATAAATTGGTAGACGATTTTTGTTCCACTAATGCATTGATTTGTCTGTTTACTTGTTTTGAAAGCACAAAATATAAAGGAAATAAGAACAGCAACCATACCTGAGCATTAAGCAGACTTATGGACGATTTTGTGTATGTTCTTCCCAGCTGTTTTGCAAAGACTCCATGTTTATCACCATGTTCAGCAAAGCCACTTCCAGAAACACATAACGGCGGCTTCTTTTTCTTTGTAGACGTCCGCAGCCATGAGGTTCCTGAAGATCAAATATGTAGCATCGATCGGATATCCATATCACATGGAGAAATAGAATCTTTATCGAAGCGGAGGGACATGATGGATGGAACTTAGAACTTCATTCCATTATTGTGTAATTCTGTCGCTCTTTATGCTCCGTGGGTGATTCCCCTGTTTTTGGCGCTCTTTATGCCCTGCCCTCGCCGATTCTTCTGTGTGCTTGTCCAACAGCCCAAGGAGGAGGGCCCTGATTTTCAAGCAATAGAAGAACGAACCCTGATTTTCCATCGGTGAGAAGCCTGATTTCTTCCATGGTAGCTTGCTGTCATTTCTGGAAGCAAGCTCTGCACTCTTTCCACTAGAAAGCGTACCTGCTGCTGGCTCTGGGGAAGCCTTTCCATTGATCGATTTACGGCATATAACTCGTGCATGGTCCATTCCCGATATCCGCCCCCGAACACAAAATGCCTGGAAACTGGGAAAGCATTAACGAAGTTGCGAACTGTTTCAAAATGCCTCAGAGAAACGTGTAAATACAAATGCAACTCTCAGGTACAAAGCCCAAGCCCGTAACCCTTGACAGCACTCACTCCACCTGCGATGAATGCAAAATGAGGAAACGATCTGAACTTTCAGGCAAATGAAGATGGCGCGCGTTGTTTGACAGAACGCCTCACGCCAAAATAAGAACAAACTGTTGAGAAAGTCCCTCGAGGGGAGGTGATCTTAAAGGAAGCGAATCATTAACAAATTGATATAAAGAGATGTCAACTCATGAATGTGTTGATTGCAGGTGGCTAACATGAATACAAAATGTGAGCATACACAACGTCTGTGAACTGTTTGACAGAATGCCTAAATGAGATCTCTTCTCATCGGAATGCAGTAATTGCAAGGCTTTTTATTTGCATAAAATCGATATGTTGAAAAGGCAGAAAATCTCCAAGAATGTGTATTGGGCAGATGTAAAGGAGAATTCCACAATTTTCGCCAGCACCCTCCCCTATCTGAGCATGAATGGGAGTTTTGGAACAAGATCTGGACACCCATCGAAGCATAGCCAGGGAATCATAGGCCACAGCCTGTTTGGCAGAATTCTTCAAAGAAACGCAACGACCTTGGTAAACATGAATGCAAAACACAAATAGACTTAATGGCCACGCATGCAAGCTAGGGAAATAGAGAAAGCAGCGGACTGTTTGACAGGGCATGTGAGCCGTTTGACAAAATGCCTTAGAGAAGGGTTACTTCATGAAATGCCATGATTAGAAACCTTCAAGTCTATGGCACGACCTAGCATGGAATGGGCATGAGAATCTTATGTTTGAGTTGCAGCTGACCTGATAAATAAACATGCAAAACGACTACTCGAGGCACATCTCTGTTTAAGCCCTTGAGATACATGGGTGCCCTGTTGAAATCTTTCTTGACTTACCCTTCAAACATTTCACAAGCCAATGATTTCGAACGAGTTTTGAATCACAGTAGTTTCTATTGAACAACGCTCTTATAAAGAAGCGAAACAAAGCTAATAAAACTAATAATAAATTGGAAACAAAGACAACAAAATATCTAGTTACTCTCAGCAATCACCTCAACTTTAGGCTGGTGCAGCGCGTCATACAAATCACATCTCTGTTCAAACTGCCTGCCATAATTCACATCTCTGTTGAAGCCCTTGAGATAACCCACTACCCTGTTTATGGATACAGGGATTGAGTTTCTCTGATAACTTTCCAAGATCATAATTCAGTTCCTTTGCATCTATGGACGCTTCTCCTACCAATTACAATTTAAAATTGTTCCGTTGGAATCTCCAACGGTCTGAATATGGATTTTAGAATAACTAAACTTCATTTCATAGAATTTTTAAGATACATATAATAATTTGTTTTTAATAAATGGCATCAAATTATTCTTGCAAGAGCTGTTTTATAGTTTCAACTTTTTTTTAAAAAGTGTTTGTTATGTCTTTCTTAGCTTTTATTTAAATTTAGATGATTATGGTATAGTCAATGTAGAATGTTTTTTTAGCTCAATAAAGCATTGCAAATAAATTAAGTTGAATTGTGTATATAATTGTTAATTATACAATTAGTTTAAATTCTTTAGTTAGGATGGAGTATTGAAACAAATGTGGACATAAAATAAACAATTAGAGGCACTTAGCTTCAAAATTAATGATAGACTTGATTGGTATAGATGTAATATTTAATCGACTTATCACTATCTAAAATTTTATGCCTTAAGTTTGTTGATAGTCTTAGAAATTATATGGTCTTAGAAAACTCTCTTGTTTAGATCTAAATGTTACAAATAGACTTGATCTACTACACAAAATTAAACTATGATATGTCAGAATGTTCTAACATGTGCTTTGGTAAACCCACATGCCTTCATCTTCAAGTTAGAGACACAATCAATGAGATTGATAACTCAATAAGTGTGTGCATTACCCTAGGCTAACTTTCTTGGTGGGCTTGATTAATTGTAATGAGTGATATCAAAGAAAAAATTATGGTACATGTAGATGGCATATATATAGATGTAGATCAAATTCTTTGTTTCCTCTAAAAATTAAATTGTGCTTTGGCAATCATTCTCCTTAAATGTGCCTTATTCTTCCTTATTTTCAAACTAACCTTTAACTGCACAAATTAATGTATATAGGAATCATTAATCAACATGAGAAGTACATATTTGAATAGATATTCAAGAAAAGAATAATGGACCTATATAAGTAATAGTTGTTTATTTTCTTAACAGTCAGTGCAGATTTGGATTACATAAAATTAAATAAATGAACAAGGCTCTTATTGCTAATATGGGGTGGAAACTCCAACTCATAATAATGGTTGGTGCTTCATAATAGGATCTAAATATTTTGATTAATAAAAAAGGTTATCCCTCATTGCTAAGAATAACCTGTTGGCCAATTATAGACATCTAGAATAATATAAAGAAATCCATTATCAAAGTGAAAGCAAGAAATGATAAAAATACGAGGTTTTTAGAGGACACATGGTTATCGAATATTTCCCTCGATCTCTACCAATTGTGTGAAAAAATCAAAGAGTCTTTATGTGATCACTATGTTCAATACACTACTTAATTTTAGGGCAACACTATAGAGGGAAATATTTAGAAGATATCCAAATGCATGACTACTATATCACATACTATTTGCATTGGAATTGTTAGTTCAAAAAATTACTACTCCACTTCCTAGAAACATAAACCACTCACAAGTCCATGATTGCCAACGAGTGAATGTAAATGGTTCATCAATAGAATACTGGAGGACTCTAAGCTAACTCTTCAAGAGTGAGTTATCTCTCCCACACTTTGGGCTTAGTTTAGTACCAAGTGAGTGTTCTTAGGGGTATACTTGAACAAGTATTAAACTCACAAAAAATAGAATAAAAAATAGCTACAACCAAACCCAACTAGATTCTTAACCCCAAATTATCTAACTAAGCTAAGAAAAAACTGTTATATATATAACCCTTATATACTTGATAAAGTTATGCAATCATAACCTACATGATATGACTTTGTTCTCAAATCACTAAAGATATATCCCTAGTTATATTATGATGTTATAGGTGTGAAAAAATATTCCAACTCCTACACTATTGGTTTATTCTTTGTTTTATGGATGTGAGATTCATAAATGATTCTAGGTCAGTTTTTTTCTATTGTGCAATAGAGTCACAATAGATTGAGAAGAGAACAAAAAGGAAAAGATGTATTTATGCATTTACATACAATATTGATCATGATCTCTTGCAATAGAGAATACTTAGTAATCCCAAACATGATTGTATATCCATACATAAAGCTAGAAAGATCATTACAAGAATTGTAATGTTTTTAGAATGCTATTGCATTCATCTAACTGAGAATTACATTCATGCCAACAAATGTGACAAAGGAAAATTCGTAGCTATGACTAATAAATCTTCTTGAATACTACTTAATTCCATTGACATATTTTGCAAAATAATCATATTACAATACTAGTTTTCTTCTATTCCACAAGTCTAACTTAGCATTGATGGATGCCTTTCAACTTGGCATCTAGAGACCACACAACAACCAACCTTGAAAAGTGACTCAATATTTCCATTATCAGTAGTAGGGCATTAACCCTAATCTTCACTATTCATAGTTTAAAATGCATGGTCCAAGTTGAATTGCACCCAAAATAAACACTTTAGATCAATGTAGAAAACCTACAATCAATTCTAGTAGCTAGATGACTATGTCATTACTATTTATAGGTGGAGTGAGTGGAAAATATGTGTGTACAATTTTTTTCTTTCATATCATGTTCTTACCTTTTGTGAAAGCTAGAGCCCCATTCAAATGTCAAAATCATCTTTTATGGAAAATCAACACCCATTTGGATGTGGGATTTTTATCTTTAGTAGGATTATGATATTTTATTTATTGCTTTTGAAGAAAGATAGTAATATTTTTTGGGATGTGGATCATATATTTTGACATCTTTACAACTTCAGCGATATCCCCTCAACCATCAAATCTTTGTAAAATTTCTTATTGCAGTACAATGACTAGCTTTAGGATGGAGCAAAAAAGTGGCATACACTAGGTTATGAAAAATGACACCTCTTCTCAAGATATATCTTGACACTTTAAAAATTCTACAAAAATTCATCTTGCAAGACTTTGGCCACCATTAGGACATATCCTATCCCCTTCAAAATTCACACAAAAAATTAATTATTTCTCCTTGTGCATCATGGTTCCTTTTTTCCTATCATTGAGGCTTGAATAGGACTTAGGAAACCTTTATCGAGGGTTCCATGGGAACTAGGAACCAATGGTTCTTGGTTCCTATGGAACCTTGGCCCACCTTTTACTTAGCCAATTTTCTAATTTTTATTTTAGGGAATAGTCTAAAGACATGAGAGGGGATTGCAACAAAGAGCACAATTCTAGCATGATGACCCTTGTGGGATTTCTCAGATCAGTTATTGATAAGGGACCACACTTCATAAGCACACAAACAAAATACACTCAAGCAAAAAGGAAAATAGTAAATTGAGTCCCAACATAAATACTTGATTAGTAAATTCATATTTTTCCTCTTCAATTTGTTTCTTAGAAAGAATAAAATATTATGGTCAAATAACCCTATTATAATTTATTCAGTAAAACATAGTTTTAATTTAACCATAGAGTTAGCATCCCTTAAGTTCTAGAACCACAACCTTATTCATACGATCAAATTCTTATGGCGAGCTTCTCTCCAAAGTAAAATCCTTATAGTTGACAATCTTAAACTAAGAGGATTTTCCCTACCCTACAAATGCATATTACGTAAAAAGGATAAAGAATACATATAAATCACTTGTTCATTCATTTCCCAATTTTTGAAACCTTAGACAAGCTATCCTCATATTTTTTAATACCTATTAGGTATGGCCCTAGGATTTTTTCTCTTTGGTAGCACTTTGGTATTTGATTAATTGGAAGAAAAGGAATGACAAGATATTATAGGATAAATAGTCAACCTGTAAGACTCGTTCTTGCATATGATTAATGCTAAACCTAATTTGTTATATGTTTCAATAAATAGATGGTAAGTTGTACTACAAACAATAAATATGTGATTGGGTGACCATATTCTTGTATTTCTCCTTGTTTCATTGTCACTATTGTGAAGGTGTTATGGACTCATAAACTGAGAATATTAATTGGATTTGTAAATGGAATTTTTGTGCAATTAAATATTATTTTATCTATCAAGTTCATGTTATATATGATGGTTCTTATGATTGCAATGATAATGTGTAGGAAAGAAAAGTGTTAGTACAAGAAGGGAAAACCATAGAGTCGATCAAAAGACATCTCCTTGTGATCATGAATTTGACCTCCTTTTTGGGGCTTAAAAATGAGTAAAGTTAATATGTTGGTAAGTTAAGGTGGTGTGGGTTGTTATTAAGGGAAAATTGATTATGTGAATGGAAGTGGGTCTAAGGGTTGGGAACCCTTATCCAACTGTGAAACTCGGATGGAATCTTAAATGGGTTTTAAAATAGGGTTGTTTGTAAATTTCTTGGGTTGGGATGCAAAAATAAACCCCCTAGGGTCTATACCATAGCGGTAGGGGTCAAATGGGCTTGCAATAGGGCCCCAAAGACATGATTTGACCCTTGAAAAGCTCTCATAATGGAGAGTGACGAATTTTGAGAGGAGGATGGGGTGGAAAGGTGGAGTGGTTGTCCAAATGCATGTTCTCATTAATGGGGGAAAAAACCCACATTGATGGAGGGAGGTGCACTTCACGCCTCCCTATTCAAATTTTGCAAGTTGAAAATCCTATATATCTCAGAGAGGAAGGATGAGTGGGGTGTTACCAACTTCTCCTTTGGAGAAATTTGGTGTGGGATGGAGAGAATGGGAGAGGATGAGAGGAGACTCCCTCTTAGGATATGGTGCTTAAGATGGATTGGCTTGGAAAGGAAAGAAGGATGGAAGAGCTCAATCCTCGCATCTAGACAAAAAGATAAGTTTCCCCTACCTTCATCATCCTTGTTTATTTTGCTGTAGGAGGGTAAGATGTTGTGTGGATATTGTTGAATATGGGGTGTGGAGAGCTTGTATGTATAGAATTTAATGTCATGTTGTTTTTTGATCTTTTTAGTAAAATTTGAGGAAAAACTCCATCTATCATCTTGGTGTTCATAGATTTCTTGCTCGGGGGTATGGTTAGAGCCCACATGGCTCCATGACACCATTATGGTAGGGTGGAGAGCAAGATTGGTTCAATTGTATGCCATTCTTTGTATTCCCTTGTTGAATTCAAAGTTGTTTTTATTTATTCTTCTTGAAGGGTAAATCAAGTTGTTCAAATTATTGGGTATTCCCTTGCATTTAAAATGAAACTGATCATGCTTATATGAGGTTGCATATTTATTATCATAACAAATGTATTTTTTATGTCTAAAACTCTTTGAAACATTCATTAATCACATGCAAAATCAATATAGATAACCCACATATTATGCCAAATATCATTAAAGTTTGCAGAGATCTAGGATAATATCAAGTGTCAATGGTTTGAGGGAAACATTATGCCAATACCAACACTTAGGCACTAAAATCCATGACATCTATGAGCAAATAGACTATAGCTTTTTCCTAGAAGTAGACCAAAAACTAGGCTCACCACTCATCCAACATAAAGTTTTGTTGGTCCTCCGATAAGGGAAGAGTTGTTCTTCTGAAATTTGTAGCTACAAGTTGTACAACATCAGTGGTTGTAGTATGTGAGCTAAGGTCCCAATAAAATCCTCACAATCTATCAAACTTGTTCCATTTCTGCCTCTTTATAGTGATGTCATACTAGTAGAATCTGGAATTTGGCACAGGCCACATGAGCATGGGCAACTAAAAAGTTAGGGGAAAGCAATGTTGTCCCTAAGTTCTCCCAACCTAAATATGTCTCTCAGGTCTTTTTAATGTTGCCTTTTTATTGATGGCGGCTCCTCATATGGCACTAGTTGCATGGACTCAAGTTGTCTCGTTATCTCTGGTTGTAAGGGTGTTGCTTCTTCTTCCCTTTGCTACAAGGATTCTTGTTCTTGTTGTGGCTACAAGAACTCCTGCCTCGATTCTAGCTATTGTTGCAGGACTCCTTGCTGCAGGACCTCTTACTCATGCTACAACGATTGCAAGACATTCTTCCATTTGGATTTCAAATCAACTCATTTTTAAATTTCTAATGTAGCCTTATATGATTTGACACATGGGCAATAAGTTCATAAAATATTTGCAACTTTTTTTTTCCCCTTCCCCCAACCTAAATTTGGACATGTGTCCACACATGTGAGATGAGAGTGACAATTGGCAGGTAATGATGAAATTTTATGTGGACATCCATACTAACATATAGTGATTAAATGAATGCACTTAAAATATGATTAAAGATAGCAATTTATGTGCACATACCTAAATGTGTTGCAAAGATCATGGATAAAGTAACGCTTTCCTTGTTGGAAAATGAATTAAGTAATAAATGAAGATGAGGTAGAATGGAGTGAGGTGGAATGAAGTGATGGATGGGTGGATGGGTGGATGATGAATAAATGGACTTCCATGCAATTGAAAGTCTTTATTATGAAAAGTACGTACCTCAATTAGGCTGAAGGAGGGACACTAGGTCCACTACCCTAGATTGCAGAAAGCTTTGAGTGTTGTGTGAATTGCTGTAGGAAATTTTCCTTAGAGGATGGATTGTGGTATAGTCTGAGGTGATGGCCATTGACAAGTAATTTGAACTTGATAGGGTCAATGGTGGTGAGTTGAATAGCTCCATCAAGAAATACCTTAGCAACCTCATATGGTCCTAGCCATCTTGTCTATAATTTTCCTGTATTGTCCTAGTATCTTGAATCATAGAGCAAAGCCCAATCTCCCAGTTTGAACTTTTTGTCCTTGATAAATTTTTCATACCACTTGATTCACTACTTCTATACTACTTTTGTATGTTGTAGGGATGCTCTTCTTATTTCATCCAAGGCATTTAGCTGCATGATTCTTTCTCTCTGTGCTTCAGAAATGTCCATCCCTAAATCCACTGCAGCTCACGAAGTTTTATGTTCAAATTCAATTGGCATCATAGTTGTCTTTCCATACAACAACTCAAATTGGGTGAAGCCTATAGTTGTTTTCCATGTTGTCCTATAGGCCCAAACAACTTCTGGTAATCTGTTTGCCCAATCTTTCCTATGGATAGCTATTGTTTTAGTCAAAATGGCTTCAATCTTTGTATTTGTCACTTGAACTTGTCTATTAGCCTAGGGGTTATAAGGAGTAGAATTTCTATGACTTACATTGTATTCATTCACTAGTGTTGCAACAAGAGTTGATGTGAATTGTGGCCCTTGATCAGTCATTATTTCTCTTGGAACTCCATATCTAGTGAAAATATCTTCATAAAGAAAATATGTAACCTTGTTGTCTCTTGCATGCTTCATGGCCTTAACTTCTACCCATTTTATTACATAATTAGTGCATACCAATATATAATACTTACCATTTGATGGAGGGTCAATTGGTCCCATAAAATCCAATCCTCACTTGTCAAAGGGAGTGATTACTACCTAAGGGAAAAGTGGCATCTCATTAGTTGGTCTGCCCATTCTTTGACATCTATTACATTTTTTGGTATACCTTCCTGCATCCTTGTAGAGTGTTGGTCAGTAATACCCTATGTTCAAAACCTTCATTGTCGTCCTTTTGGCTGCAAAGTGTCTTCCACATGGTTCATTATGACATGCATGTAAAATATCATATGTCTCATCTTCTTTCCCACATCTTCTCATGACATGGTCAGGTCCAGTATAAAACAAACATCCAACAATCCAAAAGAAAGGAAAATATTTTTCAATGAGTGTCATTTTCTCTTTCAGGGAGAAGTGAAAAGGAACTCTACCTATGACCAAGTAATTGGCTATATTAGCATACCAGGGTGTTTGTACACTAAGGGAAAATAGATGCTCATCATGGAAAGAGTCATCTATGGGTTGATTGTCTTATGATGTAGTTAGCTTTGCAAGAAAATCTACAACATTGGCCTTCCCTGGCTTATCCAAAATGGTTATATCAAACTCTTGCATCAATAATAACCATCTTTCCAATCTACCTGTAATCAAAGGTTTGTTCATGAAATACCTAATGGCTGCATGATTAATATGCATAAAGATTTGGTAGCCCATTATGTAATGTTTGAATTTGTTTAGTGCATAGATTACTGCCATCATTTCTTTCTCTGTCAGTATATAATTGAATTCAACACCTTGAAATTTTTTGCTGAAAAAGCAAATAGAATTTTCAATAGCTCATTCTTTCTTCCCTAATACTACTCCTATCACATAATTTGATGCATTAGTGTGGATGTGAAAAGGAAACTCCCAATTGGGTCCCTTAAGTACAAGAGCATGAGTCAAAGTTGTCTTCATGTCAAAAAATGCCTTGTCACAAGTTTTAGTCCATTGAAATTCAACATCCTTAGTGTGAAGGGTATATAGTGGCATTCCTACCTTGTTAAAATCCTTGAGAAATCACCTATAATATCTTGCATGACCCAAGAAAATCCTAATATCCTTCTATTTTTCAGGTGTAGGAAAATTTGTGATTACCTCAACTTTTACAAGATCAACTTGAATTCCTTTGTGGGAGATATAGTGCCCAAGAACTACACCTTCTTGCATCATCATGAATCAC
This sequence comes from Sequoia sempervirens, assembly GCA_007258455.2. Lineage (NCBI taxonomy): Eukaryota > Viridiplantae > Streptophyta > Pinopsida > Cupressales > Cupressaceae > Sequoia > Sequoia sempervirens. Next base: position 430,472,679 of record VDFB02000017.1, read on the forward strand.
TTTTCACTATTTAAGGACAAGTTTTGATCCTCATACCTCTATAGGAATCACTTGAGATTCTCCAATGCTTGATTAAAATCAACACCGCAAGTGGTGAAATCATTCATATAAATCTACATACAATAATTATACATATTTAAGAATATTCTAATGACTACCCTCTAAAATGTTGTAGGTGCATTGCACAAACCGAATGGGAGTACCGAATAGGCACAGGTCCCCCATGGACAAGTAAATGTGGTCTTCTCCTAGTCTTCTAGTGCAATTTGGATCTGATTGTAGCCGTTGAACCCATCTAGAAAAGAGAAGTATTGTTTTCCTGCAAGGGTGTCCAAAAACTTGATCAATGAAGGGTAAATGAAAGTGATCCTTCTTGGTGGTAGCATTAAGTTCCCTATAATCAACACAAACTTTCCATTTTCCTCCTTTCTTAAGCATGATTACTAATGGATATACCCATTGACTATTTGAAATATGGTAGATAAATCCAACATCTAGTAATTTCTACAAATCTCCTTTCATAATTTCTCATAGTGTAGGGTTAATCCTTCTTTGTGGTTGTCTTACTGGAGTGCACTCATCTCTGATATAAATTTTGTGGGTACAAAGTTTAGGTTCCAATTCCTTCATATCATGGTAATCCCATGCAAATACATCTTGATGGGTCCTTAACAGGTCTACCAATAATAGTTTCTACTCTTCATTCAATTTACTATTAACAATCAGATATTTTCCTTCTGACTCCTGTACTTGTGTGGTTAAATCTATCATAATTGTTTCATTAATACATGGTACCTTTAGTTCATACAACAAAATTTTATGGAACACACATGTTGTTGCGGGAAGTTTGTCTACAGGAACAGTGGCTACAGTAAGATCGTCTACAGAATAAATGTCTACAAGAACAACGGTTGCAGGAAGAGTAGGCATAATCGAAGTAGAAGATAATGTTTCCTCCACTTTATAATGGTTATAAATGATATTATCCAACACTTCATCCTCATCTTGGAGTTTCATGAAAGGGATTCTTCCTAGCATCATAAGTTGTGCCACATAATTAGCTTCCTCAGCCTCTTCACCAATTTGTGGCCATACAGAATTGTCTTCATCATGAGATGGTTGAGCAAGTGGATAAAGAACAAAATTTTTAGTACTCATTCCATCTGAAATGGTCATGTCACCTGACCAACATCCTATGTATGCATCTGGAGTTGCTAGCCAAGGCCTTCCAAGAGTAATGGGATATCCACCTAATGTAGCCTTAGGAGAAAGAATCATAAAATCTGTTGGGTATTCCCAGTAGTCTAGAACTACCACAAGATCTTCCACTATACCATTAGGTTTGACAGTAGAACTATTAGCAAGCTGCAGGATAGTAGGAGTAGATCTCCTAATTCAAATGTTTAGTTGTTGTAGGATGTCTTTGGTCATCACATTGATTGTTGCCCCTAAATCAATTAGAGCATTCTTCACTTGGATCCCATTTATGACAACTGCTACCACAAGACTGCCTAGGTCATTATACTTGGGAATGGTCACTTTTCCCAACATGATGTCAGCTAATTGGCCCACCACGTGAACTATAGTTAGGTCTCTTTTCTTTCTTCTTGGCTTCTTAAGACAAGGTTTCTTAATAGCTTTTTCATAGATTGGAACATCATTTATGACCTGAAATAGTGGTATTTGAACACATATGTGCTTTAGTTGGTCCAAGATGTCAAAGGTGGTATCCTCTTCTTTCTTCTTGGTAACTTTCAATCTTTGAGGGAATGGTGGTTCTTGTTGAGTCTGCCTGGCTTGAACTAGTTCAAGATTATTAGGTGTACTTGGCTGAATCGGATCATTCAAAGGATCATCCTCCTCCTCCCCCTCTTCTACAGGAAGTTCAATGATAATTGGCTTGGAAGGGCCTAATAGAGTAGTTCCTAAACGCAAATGGATGTCACATACATTCTCAACATATGCAGGAAATTGATGTGAATCAATAGAGTATGCAGGTTGTTTTGTGGTTTGTTATTAGGATTGGGTGTGGGTTGAGCTAGTAGCTGAATTGGTTTAGGCGCATTTGAGCTTGGATTAGTAGGTGGAGGCATTATAGCAGGTTGCTAGGGCTAAGAAGGTGGTTGCATGTAACTAGTTGTCTGGGTAGGCCATTGTTGTCCTCCTCTCCTTTGATTTGTTTGTTGCCAATTTCCTGGAGGTGGTTGCTAGTACCCTTGAAATTGTTGCCAATTCCCATGAGGTTGTTGCCATTGAGGTGGAAAACTTTGATGAATGGGCCAAGTATTTGGAGGGTTACTCCAAGGCTATGGTGGATATCCTCCATAACTAAGTGGATATGGGGGTTTCCATTGATTACCAAATGAATAAGAGTTGAAATATGGCCCAACATAGGACAATGGATCTAGTGGCATACCTTGTCTTGGAGCCCAAGAATTTCCTTGTGCAAAATAGTAGACTTGGTCTTCTTCAATCTAAACTGGTTTGAACTCAGGTGCAATTTGTTTGCTTTCAAGGTTAGCTACCATCTTGCATCTACAGTCCTTTTTTCTGCATTGAGGGACATATTCTGTTAACATCATCTCTAACTCCTCTTGCTTCTTTTTGGCCTAAAGTGTATCTAGCTAAGTAGCTATATTGTTGATAATATCTTGCTTGAAATCTGCCAGTAAATGAATGATCTTCATTCTTGAAACTCCATAACTAAGTGGATATGGGGGTTTCCATTGATTACCAAATGAATAAGAGTTGAAATATGGCCCAACAGAGGACAATGGATCTAGTGGCATACCTTGTCTTGGAGCCCAAGAATTTATTTGTGCAACATAGTAGACTTGGTCTTCTTCAATCTAAACTAGTTTGAACTCAGGTGCAATTTGTTTGCTTTCAAGGTTAGCTACCATCTTGCATCTACAGTCCTTTTTTCTGCATTGAGGGCAATATTCTGTTAACATCATCTCTAACTCATCTTGCTTCTTTTTGGCCTAAAGTGTATCTAGCTAAGTAGCTATATTGTTGATAATATCTTGCTTGAAATCTGCCAGTAAATGAATGATCTTCATTCTTGAAACTCCACCTATAGTTGACTTACCCATGGAAGGTTGATAGGCTCCCCCTTTCTTTGAAATTTCCCTAGAGTAATTTTGACATATTTTTTTTAATGTCCTCCCAAGGAACTTGAGATATATCTCCTCCTTCCATAAGGTCCAAGAAATCAGTATAGCTGTCATTAGTTCCTCTTAAGAAAAAGAAAATTTTGTGATTCCTCATTAAGTGCATGGTGTGGAGATTTTTGCAAGCAAAATAGGAACCTTGCAATGTAATCTTCTAGGCTCTCATCTTCCTTCTACTGCATCCTAAAAAGTCACCTCTCATGTCACTACCCCTACAATATTCCTTGTACTTCTCAAGGATATTTTTCTTCATGTCCTCCCAAGTTTCCATAGTATCTCTTCCTAGGCTCATGAACCATCTTAATGCAGCCTATTTCAAGGTAGTGGGAAATAACTTAAGCCTGTGAGCATCAATAGTATAATTGTAAGTCTTGTAGAGTATATCAAACTCAAATAAGAAGGTATGAGGGTCTTCTGTCACAAGTCCATAAAATTTGGGGAGTGTTAAGGAAGGAATGTTCTTGATGTTATCAACTTCATTTTTATGGGAAATGGGGAAAGGAAAGGTTGGTTGGTTTTGTCTATTCCTATTTGCATCACCCATGCCTACTTGGTGTGGTTCCAAGACAAAGGGGTTCTCAAGCTAATTTTGATCTTCAAAGGAGACTTCAGAACTAGTCAGGTCAGGATATGCATCAACAAAGGGGTGTGGGTCTTCTTCTTCCTCTTCTTCTAGTAGGTTTTGGTACTCAACTAGCTAAAATGGATGAGGGTTGTTAGGAATAAATCTCCCATAAACATCCCTTCTCCTTCCTCTATGCATACGGTGTCACTCATTATCAGTCAACTCACATAAAGAATTGGTAAAGAATAAAGGGAGTCATTACTTCTAAGTAAGGATATGCTAAGAACAACACTACATCAAAAAAATTACCAATGACTCCAAAAGACCTCCTAGCTTGACACCATCCCCGACAATGGCACCAAAAATGTTGGCCTCCTATAATGATTTTATAACTAAGCCTTTACAACCATGATTCATAGATTGGACATCTAACCTAAATAGCTATTCAATCATCATGAAGGTGCATTTAACTTGTCAACCCAAGGACGTAGAATTGAAATGGGACAACACTGTATGTGCACTAGGAGCTCAAAGCAGACATGTCTATACTACAACTAAAGAAAACACAATACTGGAAAGTAAACTACTTGGAAAGAAATAAAGCGAGATTGAACATTAACTAACAACTATGTTAAGCTACAATTTAAAGAAGGAATGATAATCTAAGCGACAAACAAGAAATTACTCTATCTGCTTAGCTGCAGGAACAATCATAGAACAAAATTATAGTGGTTGTAGGAACAATCAATGCCAGATTTCTAACTAAGTACTAAACAAGTAATACTAAACTAATGCTAAACTAAGAAGATGAATTACTCACCAAGTGGGCCCCCTTGGATAAGTATCCCCTAAGCTAACAAAAACTTAGATGCTCAAACTCAAAATCTTATTTCATTCACTATAAACCATGGATACACAGAGTAATATATCTATATTACTAAAACTAGAGAATGAGAGTACAATGAAAAATTGTGCAACCTCTAAAGAAGGAGCATCAAACCATTATTTATACTTCAACTAAACAAGGTAGTCAACTCCATGACGGGAAGGATGCCATTTAAGGAAAATAGGGGAAAGTAGAGTGATGGAAGTTATGCATGCATGGAATCTGGTCAAACATGCAAGTCAAGCGCAGATCCAACAAAACAATAACGCCCATGCATGCTTGATCATTAAGGTCCACTGCAAGGAGGTTACATTCAGTTGCATGAGGAATCTTTGTTGTTGGCTGCCTTTGACGTGGATTGATTTCTCAGCTAGATGTTATGGTGCATACCCAGTTGGCAGTTTCTTCCTCAACTTGGCGTATTAAATTTGCATGTTAAGGTTAGTACGCATAATAACTGCACATCTATAACCACTCTAAGAAACATTCATTAATCACATGAAAAATCAATATAGACGACCCACATATTATGTTGAATATCATTAGAGCTTACAAAGATAGGATAATTTCAAATGTTAATGGTTTGAGGGAACATTATGCCAATACCTACACTTAGGCATTAAAATCCATGACATCTATGAGAAAATAGATTGTGGATTCTTCCTAGAAGTAGACCAAAAACTAGTCTCATCAGGGGTGTTAGTGAGGGTGAGGGTGAGAGAGAGGCAAGGAGAGGGAGGGAGTGA
>VDFB02000017.1:430478148-430489525 GCA_007258455.2 Sequoia sempervirens
ATATCAAGTCTCTCTCTCAGGTCTCACTCTCTACCACCCTACCTAGACAACTCTCTCACACTCCCTCTCTCTCTCTCTCTCCCTCTTAGGTATTTCTCACTCCAACTCCCTCTCTCAAGTCTTTTTATTTCTCTCTCCATAGCATTTCTCTCCCTCATGCCTCTCCCACTTATGTTTGAGGGTTTAATGTATAGTGTAGAGGGTAGAGGGTTGAGGGTTAAGGTATTACAATTTAATAGTTGAGGTTAAGGTATTTAGTTTTAAGGATTTAGGGTTGATGGATGAAGGTTTAAGGGATAGTTTTGAGGTATTAGGGTTGATGGTTTAATGTGTAGTGTAGAAGGTAGAGGGTAGAGGGTTTAGGGTGTAAGGTATAGGGTTGACAAATTAGGGTCAAGGTTTTCAAGTTTATGGCTTAGGGTTAAGGGATGAGGGTTGAGGGTAGAGGGTTTCAAGGGTTGAGGTATTAGGGTTGAAGGGTTGAGGGTTTAAGGTTTGAAGTTTGAGGGATTAGGGTTTAAGGTATAAGGTTGAGGGATTAGTGTTGAGGGCTTAATGTATAGGGTTGAGGTATTATAGTTTAAAGTTTGAGGGTTTAAGGTTTGAGGTATGAGGGATTAGGGTTTAATGTAGAGGGTAGAGAGTTTAATTAATACGGTAGAGGGTTGAGGGTTGGGGGTTTAAGGTTTGAGGATTTGGGGATTAAGGTTGAGCAACTAGAGTTGATGGTTTAATTGATAGGGTAGAGGTTTGAGGGTTGAGGTATTAGGGTTTAAGGGTTGAGGGTTTAAGTGTTTGAGGTTAAAGGGTTTAGGGTTTAAGGTATATAGTTGAGGGTTTTCATCACATATCTCTAAAGATCCATATTGGATACTAATTTTACATTTTTCATCCCCTAGATGCTTAAACCACTCTTTGAAGGCTACAACCTATGATCTTTTTGTTACATATTTTTTGCCTCAACTCAAATAGAGGACCTGGCTGATTGTTATTTAACATTAAGTGGAATTGCAGTGTCATGTTTGAATGCTGTTTCACATTATTATCATTATGCATCGAACAACAATTATGCATTTTAAAGAAAGTAGGGTTTCAAAGTGCCATTCAGATGTTGTAGTTTTTTTTAAAGAAATACAGAATTGAGTACATGTGCAAAATAGTATTTCAGATGCTTTTATTCATTTTGGAAAAGAACTCATATTTTTACAAGGCTTCATTTGATTTCACAATCAGAATAGTATTACAACATTGCATAAAATGCATTTTCTTTTCAACTGAAAACAGACTTGAAATCAAAGATGCACACAAGCCGTGGATATAGCTGTGACTACTACAATACATTTCTAATAGTACATTGCACTACTGAAGATGCAAAAGGAAAACACATAAGCGACAGATAATCATCATTGCCTGATTATTGACATTCAATGCTGAATGGTGCACCTTGCCTTCTCAAGCTCCGTCGACTTGTAAGAGGAAAAGAGGTGTGTCAATGGCTCTAATTATATGTAACTTATATGATGCACCTACAATAGTACAACATACTATTAACAATACATTGAAACAATCAAATCCTATCAAGTGCAGTATGAAGGAAGTGAGCTGAAGGAGAAGTATCAACATCATAATCAACATGTTCTATTTTTTATGCTAAGGTTGTTTGCTTCCTTGTGCAGGTATAGGTAAAATCATGAAGCTGAACATTTTTTGAAGACCAAGCATGTGGACTAAAACGGGTTCCCACAAGGGTAGAGCTCGGCATGCTGCCCTATTCATTAAATGGGCTGATTTTAAAGGATACTTCATCATATACATCAAACAAAATGAAATACAACTGAAAGAGTAAAACAGAGAATCCAACAAGCAACGAGACCAACTGTTCATTCATAATGATAAGGGTTGCTTTATGAAGGCTACAGGTGAATAGTGAGTTTAGTTCACTTAAGGAATTTAACTGAATACATTTACATCAAAATTGCTAAGTAACTACATTTTCCGTGCTGATTGTAGTCATATGTCATGTGAGTTTCAATTCATTATTTCTCTTTTGGATAGTGAACAGGCATACATATGCCTTAATGTTTTGTTCTAATTTTCATCATCAAAGAGGACAAATCTAAAGAGCAGTTTTGTACAGTGAAATATAAAAATACATGAAGAGTACCAGGTTGCTCAAGAATACAAACATAGATAGTGCAGTTGAGTATCAGATGAATTTATGGTTCCAGCTGACAGATTAAGTAAGTGCTGCATCATGAATAAGTAATAACATGGAGATCATTTTCTTCACAATGAACAAATACAAATCATTCTCAAGATCCATGCTTTGCCAGAAGCGCACGGCGCTTTTACCAAAAGCAGTGGCGCTGACTTAGTCCAGCCGTATTATGCAATTCACCAGAAAGATTTACCGCTGGCATCCGCATTGTTCCACCAAGTTCTTTCATAATTTGCTGGCGTTTGCCGCATAGAGTTTGCAACGATAAATCAGCGATAGCCACTTTGTTTCTAAGCGTGGAATAGCCATTTGAGTTCAGTTCAGCCGGCACCACCGCCTTCATTTTTCCATCCGTCCGCGATACGTAACGGAAGCGATCCAATCCGGTTTCATCCGGCGTCCATGTTGTGCTGGTCGCAGTCGCAAGAGAAAAAGTGCCTGGAGTCCTTCCGGCGGATGTTCCAAAAGGTCCATTCTTCTGTTCACAACGTACGGAAAGTTTCTGGTGGTGCCTTTGAAAACCATTTCCGGCAAGAATTTGCGAAAAACAATAATAAAGATTTTCGGTATAACCTTTTTATCTACAAGAGGTCTCCCCAAAAGCACATTGTCTTGGCGTCAGGAATGGAATCATAAAGAATTTTGGCCAGACAAAAGCTCTCTACAAGAGGTCTCCCCGAAAGTGGTATGTCATGGTGACAGGAGTGAAAGCATGAGTTTTCGGCAAGACACAGGATGCTCTATGAGATGTCATCCCGACTACACATTGTCTTAGCAACTAGGAAACAGTAATAAAGAATTTCAGTATGACTCAAGCTCTCTATGAGAGGTCTCCGTGATGATGGTAAGTTATAGTGACACTCATAAGATAGAAACCAGAGATTCATGAAGTTTTCAGAAACCAAGGGTTGAGCTCTCAAACTAATGGTCGAGCTTCAGAAGGATCGAAAATGTAATAATCTACAATACCCATTTTGGGTTTTACATTCAAAAGCAGTATGACTACAAGTATGCAGATTTTTGTGCTAGGTCGAGCTTCAGAGGTAAAGGAAATACAATTTTATTTAATGTTTTCAAAGACCCACTTTCGGTTTATTCTCAAAATACAGAAAATGCAGTTTCCTTAAAAATTTTGAGTACCCATTTTGAAGGTTAGCTTCAAAATACAGAAAAATCAGCTACAAAAGTACCCATGTGAGATCTTGATTTAAAAGGAAAGAATATACAACAAATGCGAGCTCCTAGATCTAGTCGAAATACAGAAGGAGGGCAATGCAAAATTATTGAAATTTTTTTGATATCCATATGCAAAAATATTGTTAGATCGACATAATGGAAATTTACTGTTCTGGGTCAAGCCCAAAAGTCAAGAAATTGTTTCTTATAGTGCTCTTTTGGCACGGCCTGAACATGGCGAGAAGTTCATGAAATAAAGGAGAGGTTCATAGGGTTTCTACAGAGCAAAAGGATTACCAGTTTGAGGTAGGAATTGGGTACTCTCGTTGCGGCCAGAAGCTTCACTAGGCATCCAGAGGTTGAGAGTCGAGCCCACAATGAAGGTCGTGCTTACACAACAATAAATGAAGTCACAGGAAATGCAATATGAAGAGACATCAGAGTGTGTTCATCACGGCCTCAAGGCCAAAATAGGGGTTACAAAAACCATTAAATTAAGCTTACCTCTGCACAATAAAGGAAAACAAGAGCACAAGTTGAAGCTTTCATGGAGTGGACTATAGAAGTTGAGCTCGAACTCATGATGGAATGGAGGAGCAAAGGAAAGATCAAAATAAAAAAATGAACTCATGCAGGCCGTGAAATTATCTCTTTTTGGTGTTCAAATAAGAAGTGGAAAGAGCTTCAATACTTTGAAGTCAGACTTACCCACTAAAGTTTCAGTCAACTAGAGAGTAGAAAAAGATTACTGAAGCACACGAGCTCGAATCCAACACCATCATAGCGGCGTTGTTCATGCAGACATAGTTTCTTTCTTTCCAAAGTCACGGGTGTGAAATGATGATAATTAGGGTTTGAACCTGTTTTGATCAAAGCCCTAATTCGAGCCTTATGAAGTTCCAGAATTTTCATTCAAAATGCACATGTTGAATATCAAATGGTGATCGAACCCATAATGCTTTCCTTATGATTTATTCAAACCTAAGCCTAAATCAATATTATGTAAGGCCGAAATTCTTATGTTAGGGTGATGTCTTAAGTATTTAAGACTTTTTGTTTTGCCTTAGAGAAGTATGGGTTTATGTCTTAGGGTATTGTTTTAAGGGAAGATTAGTTAAGGGAGATTAATGAATGCCTTATGCTTAGGGTCATCTTTTTTAGGGTTTTTATTTTTTGATTGATTTTGGAGAAATCAATTATGGAGTTGATAGGAATATGACATTATGTAGTGTATTTTTATGATTTTTGAGAAAATCAGAATGTTGTAATGGAGAAATAAGGAGTTCTTTCTTTTTGCAAAAGATTTCCAATCTTTAAATTGCAAAAATAAGGAAAATTGTAAAAATTTGCATCTTGTAAAAGCAGAAGCATAAAGCGATATTCTATAAGTTGCTTTATGTTTTCTTGCTATTTTTAGTAGATCTTTGACTGACTTTTCCTCTATTCCATTCTTAATTTATCTCTAGGTGTTTTGTGCTTTAAAGTGATGAAGCCTTATTTTTAGAGACTTGATTGTGTTCATCATAAAAGTATTGTGTTTTTTTCTCATGGCAACTTTGAGTTTTTAGTATTTTTTCTTAGATTTTTCAAGCTCTGGATTAGGTTTCCTTTTGAGAGTTCTTTTTTGATAGATGGCTCTTTTCACTCCATCTCCCTGGCCAGTGCACAATCTTAAAGTTCCCATACCTTTTGGAGCCTCTAACACTGCACCCAGCCTGACAGATCAACACCTCCACCCTAATAGAACATACTTCCCTATTTCCCTGGCCCTCAAATCCTTTAAATGGCAACATGACATACCTTGCAGGTTTCTCAAACTGAACGCTTCTTTATGTCTTGGCTTCAAAGTTTATGTTTCAGAATTATATGTTTCAGGTTGCATGTTGTATTTGTTTTCCAGATCTTCATGCAAATCACTGATGGGATATGTGCCAATGAGATTGTGAGGATTACTACAATAGACAAGTTGTTATGAGTGGTTAGGTCTGAATTCTATAAGTTTGGTGAATCATCTTTTAGAAATAGGTTTTATGTTCAGTTATTCTTCATCCCTTTCCTCAGAAGCATTTGTAGGTATCAGAATTCATCATTCGGAGAACCAACTCACTCTGGAGATTCCTCTTTTGCGTAGATCACCCACATCTGAAAGAGGTTTCCATGTTTCAGTAGTTTGCTAAATATTGCATTCAACAGGGTGCAAAACTATTGATAACACTTCTATCACAAATCATGGTATATTATCTATTTTTAATTGTAATCCTTCTTTATTCAAGTCTTCTAAGTATCATAATTGATATTTATAGTTGTAATCCTTCTAAATATTCAAGTCCTAATAATGTATCACCTTTACTTATACCCAAGTGTAGTTAAATGGTGTGTTCTTGGTTTTACTTGTTCTAAATATTCAAGTCCTAACAATGTATCATATTTTGCATTACATTTGGCGCTCACCAAATTTGGTTAGTGTGAAATGCTCCTTTTCCAAAAATGGTAAAAAATGACTTAACTCATGATTTAGGTCCACAATTCTCTGCATTTGTCTAGTTCTATGCTTTATCTGACTCAAAAATGCCTTTTTATGTAGTTGACTTGTTGTTGTACTAAATTATGCTTGATCCATCAGCATTTTAGCACGAATTTGCATGCTAGATAAGATAGAAGACAATTTGAATTTTCTACATCATTTTTCCTTATCTCAGGTAATATATTCATTTTGATACAATTGAAATGTTTATATTGAGTTTTTTTGTTTATTTTTGACATTATAAACAATTCCTTTCATGATTTTATATTTAGTTTTACATACAATTCAACATTGAATTAGATGGAAGTTGCATACAAAAGTTTAATTTTTAGGAGTTTGAAGAAAAAAATGAAATGTTCATGACATAATTTAGATGAATTCATGTAAAATTATATATAGAGGATATCAACTTAACACAAACTTGCTTATGAATTCCATTTGCATTGCTTATAGTAGTCCATTTCCATCATGGATAGTGGAATTCACTCTAATTCATTTTAGCTATATGTTTATATTGAGCTTTTTCTTGTTTGGACAATATAGACTATTCATTTGATGATTTTATTAATCTTCATTGTTATACATAGAATTCAACATTGAATTAGATGGAAGTTACATAAAAAAGTTTAATTTTTAGGTGTTTGAAGAAAAATTTGAAAAACATGACATAATAGACGAATTCATGTAAACTTATATAGAGGATTTGAAAAAATACCTCAAGGAAATACCTCAAACCAATGTGGTCTCATGGAATGCAATGAAAAAAATTGCAATTGGAAGCTTCTTCTAGTTATTAGTTATGCAATGTGAAGTAATTGCATAATAGTTGCACTTAGGTTGACTTTCAAAAATATTAGATTATAATTCAAATTTTGTCATCTATAAACATCTAGTTACATTAGTTATGCAATGTGAAGTAATGCTTTGATTTTAAAGATGTGCAATGCAATGTAATCACTATCCTTTAAAATAGATTGAAGTCACTATCCTTTATGCCTTCTTAAGTTTGCACAACTAAAACTAAATAATACTATCCTTATAATCATGATTGTCAAAGCTTTCAAACTGCAAACTCTACCCTACTACAAACATAATGACTTTGCATTTCCTCTTCACTTTCTTGTCAAAGGTTACCCTTTAGAGTTGAATTTTTTTTTGTATTTGATTTCTATATATCCTTCCTTTGTGGCATTGTTGCACATTGATATGAAGATTATGACTCCCTAGACATGACTGTCATGATATGACTTTGCCTTATTTGTTCACCATTTTCTTCATTGCTATGCACATAGGACTACCCTCATTTGAAGTCTTCTCCTTTAACATTAACTATCTCCTGCTTTCTTTCTCAAGCAATAACTTTCACAAAATTTCAAAGTAGCAAAAAGCTCAATAGAGGGTGCTACATGGAAATTTTCTAATCAACTACATGTAAATTACCTTATCTTTCCCTCTTTCATCTATTGTGACACTTTATGAAACTTTTCCTAAAGCTACTCTTAAACCATTTGAAGTGCCAAGCATGTCTTTGTTAAATTTTGGTGGCTATGTTGATTATTTGTCTATGAGCATTTGACTTCTATGAATGCCAACCTTCATTTATTTAGCACTGTGATCCCCTTTTACTTTTGAAAACACTTGACATCATGCCATTTTATGGTGCTAAGAACCTTGCTATTCTTTATTGATAAAAGCTTTGACTATGCACTATATGGAATGCCATTCCTTTCATATATGAAGACTTCTCTTTACCATTTAATTCATTATTACAAACTCTTGCACAACTTTCTACCTTTGAAAACCTCGAACTCTACCCTTTGTGTGAATTTCAATCCTGTAAGATACACAATGTCAATACCTTCATTTGACTGTAATTATTCATCTTCCCTTTATCATGATGCAATTTTCACTGTCTTCAAGTCTTCATTGCTTGATTATGAAATGTGACACTGTCATACTTTTCTTCAATATTTAAGACTGTCATTACATGCATGATAATTATTGTCTTTGTGAGAATAAAAGACTTATGAATTTTTTTTTAAATCAAACATTTAAATAATTTCTTGAGACCTATGGAAATATGGATTACAATCTCATGGAATACATGAAAAGAAAATTCAATTTACAATTTCTCCTAGTTCATCAACAATGTATGTGAAGTAACTACATAACTGCAATTAATAGGTTGAATTTAAAAAATTTAGATTAAAATTGAAATTTTGTCATGTATCAGTGCATCTAGTTATTAGTTATGCAATTTGAAGTAATGCATTGAGTTTGAAATCTATTGGAAATACAATGTAATCAATGATATAAATAAATATGTTTGATAAAATGCTTAGGTAGACATGTATGAAAAATGTGGTAACATAGACATGGTAGTTTTTGCTGATTGAAGAAATGCCTCAAATCTTGGGGTTTGAAACTTTTGACAAGATAGACCAACTAGTAATATGAGTATTGTGAGTATTCAAAGCATGCTTTGATGTGCTCCTCACTTAGTGTTCCCTTTTCACTTGATCTTGGTTTTCTATAATTGGGGTGTTAGTACAATACACATTTAATATGGTTGTTTACAAAATGCCACTGGAATCATGTGCCCATTATTTAGAATTGGGTTATTAGATGCTATGCTGCCCAACAATAACATAGGCCTTAAGGAAACAATGCAATTCAATTAAAAATGGGTATTGTTGGTGTAAATATGTGTTTTACCTATCTAGTCATTAGTAGGTCCTATTTACATGTTAAGTTTACTTAGGTCTTAGGAGGGAATATTTCTAGAAGGTGTTAGTTGTCATTAGATCTTATATTTTGATTTTTAACACATGTATTAGGTAGTTATGATAAGTTGTCACATAACATAGAATTAAGATAGTTGTCATGATCCTATTTAATCCTATGTCACACCTTAGTTATATACCTAGGTGTTCTCATATGTATATCATTGATAGAAAAATTACTATCATTTGCATCCTTTGATAGAATAGAATTATTCTTTGATAGTTGATCTCTCTTCTGCTTTTATGAAGTTCTTAGACCTTGGGTGGCTATAATCTTCAACCAAATCTTGCATGGTGTAAAGTAATTCTATACCAATTCCTACAAGGTATTAGAGCTTGTGGGATTGCTTCTTGTTAGTCTATATTGAGAGATCTAGGCTACAAATCTTGGTGGGCCTTGAAAAGTTGAGTATGCTCTTCTTTTGCATTGATTGATGACCTAGAAAATTAGGAAAACTTGAAAGAAATATTGGTTTTGGGGATTTCCTCTTTGTGGATTTATATTGTAGGTTCAAATCAAAGTTTGTTCGTGCAAATATGAGCTCACCATTGAGATCGGAGGTTTGAGAAAGTCAAAATTTCCTTTTGTTTTGTCCAAATCAAACATATGAGGTGAGATCTATCAGAGTTTGAAGCTAAAGAGTTGTTGCCATATCTAGGAGGTTGTTGCAATTTTGGAGCATTTTGGGTCAAATTCGATTGTCATTGCCTCTTGAAATCCCCAAAACCCTAAGATCAATTGTCAAATTGTTAAAATTTGAACACTTCACCAGGAGCCTAAAGAAAAAATTACCTTTCTTCATCATCCATATGACTCATCATCCATATGACTGTACGGTCACCCTTCCTATGCAGGGTATAGTCACAAAAAAAATCAGTTGATTTGTTTAATTTTTATGGAAATTAAATATATATATATAGTCAAATTTTTTAGAAAATTTTATTTTAAAATTATTATTTTTTATTGTTGTCCAAATTTGTGTACCTTCTTACCCATAGGGTACTAGTTGTTCAGGCTTAGACACATGGTGCGGCTTAAACTTTCCACATAGGTCCCAAACCCACCTGCAACATCGTCAACCATAGAATATTCTGGTCATTTTTGAAACCGTACACATATTCCAACAAAAGGAATATTCTTTTACAAATTTTATGGAGTTAATGGGCCTGTGTTGACCATGACGACTAGTCGGCCATCAAATTTAATCTCATGAGTTGCTGACATCAGTGTCACTTCAATGTGACATAAACACTCCTTAAAGATTTTCTCCCCCCTCTTCATTGGAATTTTCATTTTGTAAGGAAAACTTTGGAGACCCATAACTTGGTCATATAGACATCTTTTTCAATGCAATTTTTTGATTTGGGGTGAATTTCATCGCTACACAATTTTGTAGTTGGTTTTGAATTTGGTGCTTGATTTTTCCCATAAATTGCATATTTCACAGGTGTTGTTGAATTGTTCTCATTTTGGGAACTTTTGGGGCTTTGTTCTTGCTTCTACGATAACATTTTTGAGTGATTTTTTTTCTTAAAGTGCATAATTTTTCGTGTACTTTCCAATGGTGTGATAAGACTGATTCCATTCTATGTAAATTTTTTATTTTGAGCTTGTGGCCAAATTTGGTATTTGTAAGCACTAAGATCAAGTCCACTTCCCTTTTTTTGGAAAGTGGCACCTGTAATTGCACTAAGTGTCAAATCATATATTGTTGGGGAGGGGGGGGGCGTTTCTTGATTGAGTAATTTCGGGAGGTGGGGAGGAAGGGTTAATCTTGCAATAGTTGATTTCTTTCTTTTGCTTGGTTTGTTTTCTTGCAATGGGGAAATCTCAAATTGAACTCCTAACTCCATATAATTATGCTGCATGGAAAAGAATCAGTATGGAAATATCTCATGGCAAAGGGTAGTCTTGGCTATCTAAAGGAAACTATTCTTCAACCCACTAATGCTAAAGAATTGGTAAAATGGGAGCTTGATTGTGATAAAACACTTGGATGCATATGTTCATTAGTCTCATTTGATTTACAATTTCATCTTGAATCATGCAAAACATCTTAAGAGGCTTGGGAGACTTTTGAGAAATTGTATGGTGAAACATATAAGATTAGGGGATATTAGACCGATAATGATTTGTTGAATCTTGATCCGAAAAGCTTTGTCCACATCCAAGACTACATGTCCAAAGTTAAGCAACTAAGAACACAACTGAAAGATTACAATATTGATAAAGAGGATTTACAATTGATTCTGAATGTGTTATTGAAGCTTGGTCCTAAGTATTTAGTGTTTGTTTTTGGCTTTCATACCCATTGACTTTCTATGGGAGCATCATATGTTGACCCTAAGTTTGATGACTTTGCAAATCTCCTAATCTAATAGGAAGCTAAGTTAACTAATATGGGTATAATCAAGTCTTCCAAGTCACAAGCATTGTTGGCTAGTGAGTCTAAGGTACATAAATAATTAGGGAGTCTTGATAAGAAGCAAAAGAAGAAAAAGAACAAGCCACATAAAGAATCTGAATCCTCTCATTTAAATGGGGAGTCATCTAAGAAGGCGATGCCTACTTGTGCATATTGCAAGAAAACATGGCATGATGAACATCAATGTTTATTCAAAACAAATTGATAAGTTGAAGCACCTTCTTAAAAAGCATCAAATTGATTTGCCTTC
>VDFB02000017.1:430489625-430566523 GCA_007258455.2 Sequoia sempervirens
AAGATTATGACTCCCTAGACATGACTGTCATGATATGACTTTGCCTTATTTGTTCACCATTTTCTTCATTGCTATGCACATAGGACTACCCTCATTTGAAGTCTTCTCCTTTAACATTAACTATCTCCTGCTTTCTTTCTCAAGCAATAACTTTCACAAAATTTCAAAGTAGCAAAAAGCTCAATAGAGGGTGCTACATGGAAATTTTCTAATCAACTACATGTAAATTACCTTATCTTTCCCTCTTTCATCTATTGTGACACTTTATGAAACTTTTCCTAAAGCTACTCTTAAACCATTTGAAGTGCCAAGCATGTCTTTGTTAAATTTTGGTGGCTATGTTGATTATTTGTCTATGAGCATTTGACTTCTATGAATGCCAACCTTCATTTATTTAGCACTGTGATCCCCTTTTACTTTTGAAAACACTTGACATCATGCCATTTTATGGTGCTAAGAACCTTGCTATTCTTTATTGATAAAAGCTTTGACTATGCACTATATGGAATGCCATTCCTTTCATATATGAAGACTTCTCTTTACCATTTAATTCATTATTACAAACTCTTGCACAACTTTCTACCTTTGAAAACCTCGAACTCTACCCTTTGTGTGAATTTCAATCCTGTAAGATACACAATGTCAATACCTTCATTTGACTGTAATTATTCATCTTCCCTTTATCATGATGCAATTTTCACTGTCTTCAAGTCTTCATTGCTTGATTATGAAATGTGACACTGTCATACTTTTCTTCAATATTTAAGACTGTCATTACATGCATGATAATTATTGTCTTTGTGAGAATAAAAGACTTATGAATTTTTTTTTAAATCAAACATTTAAATAATTTCTTGAGACCTATGGAAATATGGATTACAATCTCATGGAATACATGAAAAGAAAATTCAATTTACAATTTCTCCTAGTTCATCAACAATGTATGTGAAGTAACTACATAACTGCAATTAATAGGTTGAATTTAAAAAATTTAGATTAAAATTGAAATTTTGTCATGTATCAGTGCATCTAGTTATTAGTTATGCAATTTGAAGTAATGCATTGAGTTTGAAATCTATTGGAAATACAATGTAATCAATGATATAAATAAATATGTTTGATAAAATGCTTAGGTAGACATGTATGAAAAATGTGGTAACATAGACATGGTAGTTTTTGCTAATTGAAGAAATGCCTCAAATCTTGGGGTTTGAAACTTTTGACAAGATAGACCAACTAGTAATATGAGTATTGTGAGTATTCAAAGCATGCTTTGATGTGCTCCTCACTTAGTGTGCCCTTTTCACTTGATCTTAGTTTTCTATAATTGGGGTGTTAGCACAATACACATTTAATATGGTTGTTTACAAAATGCCACTGGAATCATGTGCCCATTATTTAGAATTGGGTTATTAGATGCTATGCTGCCCAACAATAACATAGGCCTTAAGGAAACAATGCAATTCAATTAAAAATGGGTATTGTTGGTGTAAATATGTGTTTTACCTATCTAGTCATTAGTAGGTCCTATTTACATGTTAAGTTTACTTAGGTCTTAGGAGGGAATATTTCTAGAAGGTGTTAGTTGTCATTAGATCTTATATTTTGATTTTTAACACATGTATTAGGTAGTTATGATAAGTTGTCACATAACATAGAATTAAGATAGTTGTCATGATCCTATTTAATCCTATGTCACACCTTAGTTATATACCTAGGTGTTCTCATATGTATATCATTGATAGAAAAATTACTATCATTTGCATCCTTTGATAGAATAGAATTATTCTTTGATAGTTGATCTCTCTTCTGCTTTTATGAAGTTCTTAGACCTTGGGTGGCTATAATCTTCAACCAAATCTTGCATGGTGTAAAGTAATTCTATACCAATTCCTACAAGGTATTAGAGCTTGTGGGATTGCTTCTTGTTAGTCTATATTGAGAGATCTAGGCTACAAATCTTGGTGGGCCTTGAAAAGTTGAGTATGCTCTTCTTTTGCATTGATTGATGACCTAGAAAATTAGGAAAACTTGAAAGAAATATTGGTTTTGGGGATTTCCTCTTTGTGGATTTATATTGTAGGTTCAAATCAAAGTTTGTTCGTGCAAATATGAGCTCACCATTGAGATCGGAGGTTTGAGAAAGTCAAAATTTCCTTTTGTTTTGTCCAAATCAAACATATGAGGTGAGATCTATCAGAGTTTGAAGCTAAAGAGTTGTTGCCATATCTAGGAGGTTGTTGCAATTTTGGAGCATTTTGGGTCAAATTCGATTGTCATTGCCTCTTGAAATCCCCAAAACCCTAAGATCAATTGTCAAATTGTTAAAATTTGAACACTTCACCAGGAGCCTAAAGAAAAAATTACCTTTCTTCATCATCCATATGACTGTACGGTCACCCTTCCTATGCAGGGTATAGTCACAAAAAAAATCAGTTGATTTGTTTAATTTTTATGGAAATTAAATATATATATATAGTCAAATTTTTTAGAAAATTTTATTTTAAAATTATTATTTTTTATTGTTGTCCAAATTTGTGTACCTTCTTACCCATAGGGTACTAGTTGTTCAGGCTTAGACACATGGTGCGGCTTAAACTTTCCACATAGGTCCCAAACCCACCTGCAACATCGTCAACCATAGAATATTCTGGTCATTTTTGAAACCGTACACATATTCCAACAAAAGGAATATTCTTTTACAAATTTTATTGACTATGGCCATATAACATATAATGAACTTCAAAATTCATGAGGCAAGAAAAGCTATGTATGCTTAATACTCATTAACAAACCAAATGGCTCCACAAACATGCAAGGTGGCCATATAACTTGAATTGTAATGTAAGGTGCATTCAAAGGAGTTTTGTTTAACTTAGGGAACATTGTGCCTAATGTCTCCAAGAGAGGACCAATCAAAGAATAGAAGATTTACAACTTAGGGGATGCAATGTGTCACATCAATCCACTAAGAGGAATGTAATATGCTAAGAGAAATTATGTTCTTGAAGGACATCACACCTGATTTCACCACAAAGTGAAAGACACATTGCATGAAGTAAGAAAACTACACCATAAAACATGAAATGAAAAAAGAAATGACAATATATGCCCTCACTTTAAATAAATTGCTTTAAACACCATGCTATGTGTTGGAACTATTAAAATTTGATATTTTTGCATATCTTTCATACCCCTGAGTCTCCATATGAGTCCTTCCTTATGCATATTTTCTTCATTTCATGACATGTTTGCTCATATTTTGGCTCATATTTGTCCCATATATCATCCATGTCTACATTTTCAACCTTTTGGTCCATATCGGCACAGGTCCTTGAATGTCTCCCATACCTATGTTGTTTTTATGCTAGCATTTATATACTACAGGTCTGTTGGCAAGACTCTTTTGATGTTTCGGTGACCGTGGGGGAGCCTATCGGTGGGAGTTTTCCTTTGATGAAACATCTTGGCGAATGACCTTCCGTCTTGCTGAAATTACACATGAGGCTCGTTGGTGAGACACTTTCCTTCGGAGTATGTCATAGCAGTTACACATTGTCTTGCCGACCGGTGGCAGGAGGGTGCATATCGGTGTAAGTTGGGCTATCGATATGAGGTCTCGGCGAGTGACCTTTGGTCTTGCCGACACTTCATATGTGTCTTCTCTTCGGCCAAACATAAGTCTTCGCTGAAGGGTCATAGCGACATGCGCATGTCTTACCGATGGAGCATAAGGGTTCTTTCAGATGGCCTTCGATGTGAGATTTGTTTTCTCTTGGCAAAAAAAGGGCTAGCTTGTGGTAACTTTTAGTGAAACAAGAGCACTCTACATGAGGTTTCCCCAACATCATTATGTGTTGCCAATAACACGATGAGGTCTCTGTCAGTGAGAAAGCCAAAATGTCTTGGCGAAAGTGAATAGAACAAAACATAACTGCTCGGTGTGACCTATTTGTTTTGGTGTGTGGTCTTGACGAGGTGCTTGGGGTCTCACCAAATGGAATGCTGAGGTCGCTTTGTTGGCATGAAGATGGGGTTGTTACAATGACATATGAATAAGTGGGTGCCTTCGGTGAAACATTGTATGATCGACATAAGGTCTCCCCGATATCTATGAGCTATAGCGAAGCAGATGAAATGAAAGGTGCGGTTTGGTGTGAGACCTCTTGTGTCCTGGCGACATGCGAAAGGTAA
The DNA here is from genome assembly GCA_007258455.2 of Sequoia sempervirens. NCBI lineage: Eukaryota > Viridiplantae > Streptophyta > Pinopsida > Cupressales > Cupressaceae > Sequoia > Sequoia sempervirens. Next base: position 430,493,820 of record VDFB02000017.1, read on the forward strand.
AAGCACTCTCGAGGAAACGTAAATTGATCTATAGGATATCTCCTTGACTCAGACATGTCACGGTGAATGCGAGCACAGTGAGTACGAGATGATTAGTGATTGAATTTCCTTTGGCATGGTTAACGATATGTCTTGCCGATTGTCTCACTGATGAATAAAATAAATTAAAATGTTGTGGCCGACATGTAGATGTTTAATAACCATTGCAAGCCGACATGATTGGAGCTCGAATTCTGTGGAAGGCTGACTTGGTCTTTCAATTTGATATGTTTTTCTCATGCTAGTGTATAAATAGGAATTTTGTAATTGTAAAAGATCATGAGTTATTAGTTATTCGATACAGTAGGAAAATTGTATGGATACAAAACAGTAAATTTATGAAATTAGAGGCTATGATGCATGTTTTAAAATGGAGGTATTTATGAATGTCAATTGATATTGCTGCACATGTCTGGTATCAGTTATCTGTTGAATTTAATAAAGGGATTGCTAAGTTGTCTCCAAGGTGGATTCTTTCTGATTGTTTAAATTGATATGACAAGTTCGTATTCAATTTATCAGTGCACATTCATTGTACTTGTGTGATCGATTGATTCATTCTTTCAAGTAAAGACTAAATCCTTTTAGTTAATCATAGTAATCAGAGAGATTCAATTGGATTATTCAAGTAGAGCCTAGTAATCACATTCTTGCATGTTTATACGAGTTGTAAGCATAATGTATGCCAGATAATTTGAATTTTCTCAGAGAAGTGTTGCTTATCTTGATCTCATTTGACTCCGCATACCCAACAAGGCACTAGTCTCTGCACTTCACCATTTGAACTTATTCAGTTTTCTTTACATCTGTTAATCAAGCATTCATTTTAGAATTTAGATCAGAATATTGTTACTATTTTCAAGTTGGATTTCATTTGTTCACCTCCCATTTCCATTGTGAACAATTTTTTTTAAGAAGATAATCACAAGTTAATTTTGTACCATTTAGAAAGGTACACCCGCCCAGGTTTGCAGCACCTAAAGAGTAAAAGGTTGAGTTCTCTTGACTTTGTCTGTTACCCTAAAGCGTATCAAGAGATTGGTAGCATCTTGAGGCATTCAACCTGCATTTTTGAGAGCTAGCAAATTGGTGACTCTGCTGGGGAACAATCAGAATCAAGGCCTTAATCATAGAGTCAAAAATCTTGCATAGACTCCGCTGGGAATAAAAAAGTATCAAACTTTTTCTCATTTTTTGATAAAAGTGAGTGGCGACTTTGACATAAATTTTGCAACTATTCATCATGAATGGAAGAAGATCTCAGTACAGGGGAGGTCATACTGGAGCTCCTGCTGGTAGTAGTAAGTGGACACATAAAGATGACAGAGCTGATAAGGGAAAAGGAATAAATGAGGACATGTGAATAACAGACAAAGGTAAAGCACCAAGAGCACATTGTGAAACATATAATTGCTATGATACATGGAGAGATGATTCAAGTGTAGAACTTTGTACTCCCAAAGATTAAAGAAATCCTTTTCCTTTTCATGATTCTCAGAAACATGCTAAGTTTGAAGCTAAGAAATAGGCCAAGTTTAGAGTTGAACAAGAGGCTGAACGGATCAGAATTCAGCATGAATATAATCAAAGGATGGAGGGTAATCACGAAACTCCTAAAGGAAACCATGAGCTCTTGATTCCTGATGAAGTAAAAGCACAGTTGGAACTAAAAGAGAAGTGTTGGAATATGTGCCTCAATACTTACTGACATGGAACTCCTGAAGGGAAAAGTCGCTGTGACAGTGTTCATGTCTGGGTGACTAATAGTTTTGAAGCTTTTGAAATGATCCTGTCGCTGTGACAGAGTTGATGTCTTGCTAAATGAAGTCTATCGTTGTGACTCTCTAAGTTTGGCATGACCTTTGAAATCAGCTATAGTTGATTCTATTAGGTTAACATTGATCTCGGGAGATCTCAAATGAAGGTAAGTCCCACCAACAAGGGTTTTCTTGGTTCGCTTGCGGTGACTTAAAGACTTCGGCATGAAGTCTTGGTGACCGATGTATGTCTCACTGACAAGAGGATTCTTGGAGGTCTTCGTAGTGACAAAATATTTCGCTGAGAAGTCCTAGCGAAAGTTATAAGTCATGTCGACCTAATGTCTTCAGTTATCTTTGGGCTTTAGAGGAAATGGGTTCCTTTGGCTGCATGGATTGAGTCTCCGGTCAATTCCTGCGAAGACAATTTTATGGAGCCTCGGCTGAAATGTCACAGAAAAAGTCTCCCGAGTCCTTGCCGATAGTAAGTCTTCGGTAAGACCTAGGGAGCTCGAAGAAAGGTCATGGTGATAGACACAAGTCTTGGCGAAAGGGTGACTTTCGGACTTTCGGTGGAAGTTCTGCTTCGATATGAATCTTGCCGAAGAGCGATAGTCATGCCGAGTGGCTCACGCTAGCATGACTTGAAGTTTTTGACATAAGGTCTTGGCAACATCAGTATGTCTTGCCGATGGTTTCTTTGATTTCGATATGACTTGTTCCATTCAATATGAGTCTTGCCAATAAGGGAAACCTTTGCTGATAGAATCAAATTGGACATTAATAGTTTTGTTATGACATGTAACAGTCGTTATAGCATCTTGCCGACTCATGGAAGTTATAGCGATATCGATAGAGAAACTTTGTGGCATCGGGGAGACACTGTGAGTGTCTCACCTATATGCCAACAAAGTGTGAACGTCGTTGACTGTGTGATCATCTTGTGTGGCATCCTTCCGTCCAATCGTGAGAAGAAGTTTTTTCAAACCTAGTTGATTATTTTTGTAACCATTAAGACTGAAAAAAATAGCATGGAGGGAAAAAATCAAGACTGACTGAAACCGCTCTATGGTTGGCATCAAGTGCATATGATGCACAAAATATTTAAAGCGTAGACATCCTGGCTGGTATGGAAATTTGAACAGAGCTGCATGAGTTTCTACTGGAATGGTTGAGAGCTTTTCTTCCGGAGAGGAGTTTTGAACCTGAATGTTTATGTTCTTATCAGGAAACACCGTATGGAGTTGCATTTCATTGTATGTAATTGTTGTTACTTATAATACAAAGCGGATTCAAAATTTTGGTGTGTAGGGTTTTTTCCTGCATGGCTCTCTAAGCAACTGTTGTTCATTGTCTTGTGTATTTGCTCTATTCTCGTGATATCTTCTATGTGTATCTTAATTAGATTGTAGTTAAGAAAATTAAAAGCCCCGGGTGATTGCATTCTCTTCCCTATGGATTTGCATTAGAAAGTAGTTTTTCCGACCTCCTCGGCTCTGGCGTACCGTGAGCCCCGCATTGTGTTGTCCTTGTGAGTGGGTTGGGTTTTTTGTGTTAAATCCTTTTCAGTGGGAGTCTGGTAGAGGTCTGTTAATTTAATTACAGATTGAGATGGCAAGCACATCCAATAGGATGGAAATAGAGAAATTCAATGGTAGCAATTTTGAGCTGTGGAAACTCAAAATAGAAGATATGTTAGTTGATCAAGATCTTTGGATTGTTGTGTCTGGAATGAAGCCTACAGGAATGAAGCAAGAGGATTGGGACTCGGGCAGATAGAAATTCTAAGAGGCCGGAGCAATTGGCTTGGCGACTGCTCTTCCCGAACGTAGCATGAAGAAAAGATCGCCTTCTTCCTTTGGAAAGAATGGCATTTATTTATCGTGGCAAGTCCTTGCGAACAAGTTTGGTCTTTAGGTGCTTGTACTTTGGAGGATGCAAGTGAAGGAGGTCTCAGTTTGTTGATCACTTAAATACTTTCAACATGTTGATTGCTCAGTTGACATATGTTGGTGTGAAGATTGAAGATGAAGATCGTTGCATGCTGTTGCTATGTTCTCTGCCTGATTCTTGGGATCATTTGGTGATGGCTATAGGGAGTACAACATCCATATTCAAAATGGAAGATGTTGTTGCTTCTTTGTTATCGTAAGAAATGAGAAGAAAATATTTTGAGATGGAAAAGGAGGCTCTTAGCTATTAGGAGGTAGACCAAAGGAGAAAGGCAAGAAGAAGGACAAGGAGTCCAAATTGAAATCAAGGGAGATCAAAGTCTCCCCGGGCAAGAAGTCAAAGGTGAAGTGTCAGAACTGTGGGCAACCTAGCTCGCGTCCGGGAAGGGGATTGTATAGAGGAGAAAATAAGAAAGAACTCTTCTCCGAAATGTTCTCAGAGTGATGCAGACACCTTCATTGCAGCTTTGGCTACACAGGCATCAAATGATGTCTAGCTAATTGATTCGGGAGCATCTTTCCACATGACATCTAATAGAGACTGGTTCACGAAGTATGAAGAATAAAATGGTGGAAAGATGTACTTGGAAAGTGATTTGTCTTTAGAAATTGTTGGCCATGGAAGAGTCAGAATTCAATTCCCGTGATGGAAGAGAAGGGAATCAATGATGTGGATGCATATACCAGTCTAGCTCTCAAAATCTACTTCTGTGAAGTGTTTAATGATATCGGAGTGCGCATCACATTCTAGAAATACCGCAAGATGACTAGAGGCTCGAAGGTGTTGGCTAGGGTGCTTGAATTGGTACTCTGTACAAGCTGGATGCACAAGCTATTCAATGCAATAGTGTCTCTGCAAAGTCACTTAAGGCTGCTCATGAAGAAAAGAAGGAAAACATTCCTGATGGTGTAAACTCCATGGAGATTAAACTTCCAGCAGAGAAGACTATGCTCTAGCATCATAGGCTTGGCCACATTGGTGAGAAAGGTCTAAAAACTTTGAAAAATAAAAACCTGGTAGAAGGGCTTGAAGATTGTAACCTTGAATTTGATTTATGTGAACATTGCATATATGGAAAGCAGCACCGTGTTTCATTTTATTCCAGTCCTCACAAAACTTCTAGTTTACTTGATTATATACATTTTGATGTGTTTGGTCCAGTGAATGTTCCTTCTTTGTCTAAATCAAGATACTATGTGTCGTTTATTGATGATTATTCAAAAAGAGCATTTGTATATTTTCTAAAAAGTAAATCAAAAGTATTCAGTCGGTTTAAAGAATTTAAAAATATTGTTGAAAATTAGACTATAGGAAAATAAAATGCTTAAGGACTGATAATGGCTGCGGAGTTCGGCTCGTGATGAGTTCAAAAGGTACTATAAAGACCATGGAATTAAAAGACATAAGACTACACCCTATACTTCGTAGCAAAAAGGAGTTGTTGAAAGGTTCAACAAGATAGTGATGGAAATAGCACAAAGTATGTCGAAGCAAGATTGGTTTGGAGGAGAAGCTCGGGTCGGGCGTAGTTCCCACAACATGTTACTTGCAATCGCTTCCTAATCCTTTGCTCTTACAGAAGACACACCTTGAAGCATGGTTCAGAAAGAATCCCTCTGTATTGGCTATTTGTGTCTTCATCGTGGAGGCATATGCATATGTGCCATTTGAAAAGATCCAACCCTCAAAAAGTTGTATGTATATTTATAGGTTATAGTGTTGGGCATAGTATGATACAAGCTTTGGAACCCCTCGGGAGACTAAGTTAGCTGCCTTTTCATAGTAGAAGTGTTATCTTCGGCGAACCCAAACCTTCACTTTGGATCTGCAAATGAGAAGAAATCGTAAAATGAAAAGGATATAGCAGCAATTCCTCGACACCACCAAAGAGGAATTTGAAAATCAAATGTACCTCGAGCATTGAGGAGAGCTCAAGAAGTTAAGGAAAGTTCTTAAAGATGATGAAGAACCACCTCACCAGGAGGAGTAATAACTCCTGCGGAAAGCAGCAACCTGAAAGGTATGGGTTTTCTTTGATAGAGTCTACTTATGCCTATGCTTTAATTTCTAGCACTGATGAACCTAGGACTGTGAAAGAGGCATTTAAAATGTCCGATTCAAACTCTTGGTTGGAAGCCATGAATGAAGAAATGGCATCATTAGAAAATAATGATACCTGAAGTTTGGTGCCATTGCCTAAAGGCAAGAAAGCTATGGGCTGCAAATGGGTATCCGCTAAAAATGAAAATTGGTCTGGATGGCAGTGTAGAAAAATATAAAGTGATGCTGGTTGCAAAAGGTTATTCCCAAGTAGAAGGAATTGACTATGGAGAAATATTTTCTCCTATAGCTAAGCTGACATCTATTAGATTTCTTTTGTCACTTGCATCAACATATGATTTAGAGATGGAACAGATGGATGTGAAAACAGTGTTTCTTCATGGTGATCTTGAAGATGAAATTTATATGTCCCAGCCAGAGCACTTTGTGGTAAAAGGTAAGGAAAGGCTGGTTTGCAAGTTGAAGAAATATTTGTATGGTTTAAAATAGTCTCCTAAAATGTGGTACCAAAAGTTTGACATGTTTGTCTTGTCTTTGGGATTTGTAAGATCAAAATGTGATCACTGTGTGTATTACAAAGTTGAAAGTGATTAAATTCTTATTATTGCTCTATATGTTGATGATATGTTGTTTATAGGCAATAGTAAGCTAATGATTTCTTATCTTAAGTCCCAGTTGTCTACAAAGTTTGAAATGAAAGATCTTGGTGCAGTGAGGGGCAAGCATCTCCTGGAAACTGGAAATATCTAGGGACAGTAGAAAAGAATGTAGTGCTTTGTTATTTAGTCAAAGTAAATATAAGCCATGGACTGCTCTAGAGAGAATTTGTATGATCAATGCGAAGCAAATGCTAGTTGTTCCAACACATAGGAACGGTTATCCGCTGGAGGATTGTCCAAAAATACTTTCCCGAGATGGAGGACATGACCGGTGCCTTATGCAAGTACAACTTGGCGCCCCATGTATGCTATGGTCTATACAAGGCTAGACATTGCCCAAGCAGTGGGAGTTCTTAGTCGGTTTATGGCTAATCCTGGAAGAACACACTGGGATGCTATGAAGAGAGTGTTCAGATATCTGAAGGGAACTTCAGACTATGCTTTGTGTTACCATGGTAACTTGGTTGAATCACAGAAGACTCTCAACATTCAATGCTATGTGGATTCTGGATTTGGGTAGGGGATATTAATAGCGTAAGATCCACCAGCTGGATATATTTCAGTGAATGGTGGTGCAAGTAGGTTGGATGAGTTAGCCGCAGTCAGAAGTCAGCTTTGTCTACTGGGCGAGGCATCATACATGGTAGCCACACATGCCTGTAAAGAAGCAATCTGGTTAAAATTTTTTTGTTCTAACATTGGCTTTGATGCAAAAAAGATTACTATCTACTGTGACAGCCAGAGTGCTATATGTTTGGCAAAGAATCCTACTTTCCATGTCAGGACAAAACATATAGATGTACAGTATCATTTTGTATGAGATATGGTGGAGGATAGGAAGGTCTCTTTGGAGAAAGTGGATATCGAGAATGCTGCACACAAAGCCGAGCACAAAAATTTTAGTCGGTGTTAATTCAATGGCCTTCACCATGAATCTCAGAGTTTTATAAGTTGTTTAGAGGTGTCGCAGATCTTCGCTGGCGGAGCTTGTTGGAATATGTGCCTCAATCCTTACTGACATGGAACTCCTAAAGGGTAAAGTTGTTGTGACAGTGTTCATGTTTGGGCGACTAATAATTCTGAAGCTCTTGAAATGATTCTATCACTGTGACAGAGTTGATGTCTTTCCGAATGAAGTCTATCGCTATGACTCTTTGAGTTCGGCATGACCTTTTGGTGATTGGAAGAACTCTGGATGACAGTTGATTCTATCGGGCTAACACATGGATCTCGGGGAGATCTCTCAGTGAGAAGGTAAGTCTCGCTGACGAGGATTTTCTCTTGGTTAGCTCGCGGTGACTTAAAGACTTCGGCATGAAGTCTTGGCGACCGATGTATGTCTCACCGACAGGAGGATTCTCAGAGGTCTTCATAGTGACAAAAGGTTTCGCTGAGAATTCCTAGAGAAAGTTATAAATCACGCTGACTGAATGTCTTCAAGTTATCTTTGGGCACTCGGAGAAACATCTTGGCGAAGGGCTTGAGTCTTTCCGACTTGGTAAGACACGATGGAGCTCGATGAAACGTCACGGCGAAAGTCTTGAGTCTTGCCAATAGTAAGTCTTTGGTAAGACCTAGGGAGCTCGGAGAAAGGTCATGGCGATAGACATGAGTCTTGGTGACAGTGTGACTTTTAGTGGATGTTATGCTTCGATATGAGTCTTTCTGAAGAGCGATAGTCATGCTAAGTGGCTCACGCTGGCATGACTTGAAGATTTTGACATAAGGTCTTGGTGACATCGGTATGTCTTGCCGATGGTTTCTCTGAATTCAATATGACTTGTTCCATTCATTATGAGTCTCACCAATAAGGGAAACCTTTGCCGATAGAATCGAATTGGACATTGATGGTTTTGTTATGACATGTAACAACCGTTATAGCATCTTGCCGACTCATGAAAGCTATAGCGATACCGATAGAGAAACTTTATGGCATCAGGGAGACATTGTGAGTGTCTCATCGATTTGCCAACAAAGTTGAATGCCATTGACCATGTGATCATCCTGTGTGGCATCTTGCTGGTCCAATCAGAGGAAGAAGTTTTTTCAAATTGAAGTCGATTGTTTTTTGTAACTGTTGCAGCACTGGAAAAAATAGCATGCAGGGAAAAATCAAGACTTGAATGGAAACTATCTATGGTTGGCATTGGCGGATAAGGATGCATAGAATATTTAAAGCAAATTGATTCTTTTTTGTATGGAATGAACATAGCGATGAGTTTATCAAATGGTTGAGAGCTTTTCTGAGAGAGTTTTGAATGGTGAATGTTGCAGCTACTGTAAAACATCAGAGAGTTGTATTTATGATTGTATGTAATTGTTGTTACTGTAATACAAAGTGATTAAGCTTTGTGTGGTGGGTTTTTTCCTGTAAGGGTTTCCCACGTAAATCTGTTGTTCATTGTCTTTGTGTATTTGCTCTATTTCTGTATATCTTTCATGTGTATCTTAATTAGATTGTAATTTGGAAAAATTAAAAGCCCTGCATTGCATTCTTCCTTGTGGATTTGGCATTAGGAAAGTGTTTCCGCACCTCTACTTTCCTTACAAGAAGAAGATAAAGGAACTAGAGGCTAAATTGCAGAAAGCCCAAATTACTGATCAAACAGTTGGTGGACCAAAGTATGTCCCGCCTCACAAGCAAGGTGATCATGGCACAGGGCCCTCCAATCAACAAAATGCTCCTCATAATCAGATAGGGAATCACTAGAAGTAGCCAAATCGTCCACCTCACATTACCACGTAGCATACAGGTATGTATCCACCTCCTGGTCAACATTATATCCTACAACATAATGCACAGTACAATAATCACATGCATCAATATCAACATCCTATTCCTCCCCTCACCAGCATACAACCATGATCAGACAGTTTGATTTAGTTGGTTTTCAGTTATATCCTTACCCTATGGATGGCAGTTGGAGGAATATAGTGCCCAAATTTACAGGGATTAATGCAATCACAGCTGAAGAACATTTAAGGAGTTTTAATGTTTTCATCCAAGACATAGATATGCCTTATGAAGTTGTTCATGATGTCACTTCTTGAAGATGCCAGGGATTGGTTCAAGAGCCTACCAACATTCTCAATTAATTCTCTCCAAGTATTTCAAGACAAAATCTTAGAGCAATATGGGAATCAAAATTATCTAGATGCAACTCTTCATGAATTAATGAGAATTCAAAAAAATTAGAATGATTCAATTTATGATTTCAACTGAAAAATCAACAAGTTGCAAACTAAAGTGCCTCCTGGATCAAGGTTGCCAGATTCTGTTGCATTTAGTGTTTATTTAAATGCATTTGATCCTAAGATAGGGTATGAACTGAGAAGTAGATCCCCAAGAGATTTGGTTGAGGCACAAAAGATAGCACTGACAATTGAAAACAACAAGAGGGTTGTTGGTATAATTAGTAAAAGAGACAATCCAAGGCCTCCTCAGCAAAGTAATAATTATCAGTACATACAAGAGAATACATACAAAAATGAGACCATAAATGAAAGGCCAAGGTTGCATGATATGCCTTACAATATAGACTGGAAAGATGGGAAACCTATAACAGCCAGGCCTAGAAGTAAGGAGATTCATGATCCATTGAGAAAAAAGGGAACTTACATGGTGAGTAATAATTACTTCTTTGAAGTTTGTAATCAACCACATTCTCCAGAATATTGTGTTGTAGCTCAAAGGATGAAAGAAGAAGGAATGTTGATGGAGAATAATGGAGATGATCACAAGGTCTAATTGACTTCAAATACCTTTTACCATGCTAAGAAGGAGTATTCATCTTTTGAGGATGAAGGTTATGAATATGATGTTTCAAGTCAGAAATATAATGTCCATATGGCTGAACAACAAATCTTTTTTGATTCTGAAGAAGATTATACGGAGCCATATTCAGTTGAGGTGCCTACTTAGAGTAGTGTTAGAAGACTCACCAAAGAAGAAATAGAAATACTAACTGTTGCAGCAATTGAAGAAGCAAGGAGTAAATACTGGTTGAGAAACAGAAAAGTAAATGAGATGGAAGGCGTGCCTGGAGGAATTTTTATGAAGGATCAGAAAGCAACACAAGAACTTATGAAAAAGCTAGAAAATAAACAACTTGGTAAAAATGGAGAGAAGCCTGTCCAAAAGTAGAAAGTTGAAGAAGTACACAAGGAGATGCAAAAGTCTAATCAACCTAGTAAAAAAGAAAAAGAAGAAAAAAAGGGAGAAATATCATAACTGAAGAAGACTGTTAAGATGGAGAGCTCCTCTTTTGACTTCACATAGCCGTTATCCCATGTAAAAATGTCTATTCCACTACTTGAATTGATGAAAATTAAGGAATATAGAGATAATGTTGTTCAATTGATTACAAATGGGAATGAAAAACATATGAATTCTGAAGAAGTCAATAGGCAGGAAAAGATAAATAATTTAGAAGTTTGTTTGGGTGATATATTAACAACCTCCCCACAAGTGGATCCTTTCTTCACCACATTGCTTATAAATAACAAACTGCTGAGAAATTGCATGATGGATTCTAGTGCTGCTATAAACATTATGCCAGTTGGAGTAATGAAACAACTTGGCATGTGGGTTGATACATGTGAAGGGAAGTGCTATGCAATGGATAATGACTGCACTGCGGTAGGCATTATGAGAGGTGCTGGAAGCCAGTCCTAGCCAGGCCATGTGGCTTATAATATAGATATAACAGTGATTGATACTCCTCCTCAGTTTGGGATGCTTCTGTCAAGACAGTGGACATCAACAGTTGGAGGAAATGTCCAGTTTGATTTATCTTATGCTACTATTCCAAAGGAACTAGGAAGTCAAGTTGTATGTGAGAACCAAGAATGCACAGCTTGTTGATCTGTGGTAATTCACAAGATTAGATCAATTGTTTTGTGGATGTTGATCTTGAAGTTTTAAGATTGAATCAGCTTCAAACGTAATTGATTAATAAAGGATCCAATTGAAAAGCATGTGGCACAAAGCTACAATAAAGTATGGAAGATGTATTTTGATGGAGCATGCAGCCAAAAAGGTAATGGCGTTGGGATTGTTTTTGTTTCCCCTAAAGGTACTACTTTTAAATATTCATTCTTGTTGGCATTTGAATGTACAAACAATGTGGTAGAGTATGAAGCTTTATTAACAGGTTTGAACATAGTTGTGAAACACAAGATTAAGTTGCTAACTGTTTTTGGTGATTCTAAGTTGGTAGTTTCACAAATTAAATCCAAGTATACAGCAAAGCACAAAAGATTAAAGCAATACAGGAATGCTGCATGGGACACAATTGAACTGTTTGATGCATTCTCAATTGAGTGGATTAACAGATCAAAGAACATAATGGCTGATTTTTTAGCAAATGTGGCACTGAAGAAGGATGATATCACATTGGCTGGGGTATCATAGATTGAGTTCAAGACTCAGGCCTCGCTATTCCTACTAAAACATTTATAATTGGTAGGTCTTCAATGATGATGATGACCTTTTGAAATTCCTTAATTGTATAGATCAATATGAAACTTAGAAAATTGATTTCAATGCTTTTGTTGTGGAAGTAGATGGGAAACAAACTTTGTTTGTCAAGGAGATCTTATAGCTCAAAACAAATAAGCTTCCTAAAGGCTTAGTGGCATTGGAGAGGGTGTATGATGGAAATGATCGGTCCCTCATAAGGCAAACACTGGTCAAAAGGGAGGATATTGAAGAAATTAATTTAGGGACTGAGACGGCACCAAGAAAGGTATACATTGGAAAGAGGATCAGCCCTACAATTAGAAGAATGTTGATAGAGTTGCTAAGAAAATACAAGCATGTTTTTACTTGGTCTTATGAAGATCTGAAAGCGTACAAGGAATATTTGTTTTAGCATGAAATACCATTGAAGCCAGACGCCAAACCTTTTAGACAAAAGAAAAGACCCATAAATCCAACGCTGGAGCCTAAAATGCAAGAAGAATTGACAAAGCTCGTGGATGGAGGAATTATCAAACCAATCAGACATTCAACGTGGGTTTCAAATTTGGTTCCTGTGAGAAAGAAGAATGGTGATATCAGATTATGTGTGGAATTCATGAATTTAAATATGGCATCTCTCAAAGATAATTAGCCTTTACCCAATATGGAGGCTATACTACATAAGGTGACACAGTGTGAATTGCTATCCATGATGGATGGGTTTTCTGGATACAATCAGGTTAAAGTCAAGGAATCAGAGCAATACAAGACATCATTCACAACTCCTTGGGGAACATATGTGTACATAAGAATGCCATTTGGTCTCACCAATGCTGGAGCGACTTTTCAATGAGCTATGGATGCAACATTTGCTAATTTGATTAATGTTATCATGGTGGTGTACCAAGATGACCTGACTGCTTATTCAAAAAAGGCTGAAGATCATGTCCAACATCTAGAAAAGGTATTTATTAAAGCCCTAGAATATGGTGTCCTTTTAAATCCTAAGAAATGTCATTTTACAGTTACAGAAGGTAAGCTCTTAGGACATATTGTTTCAAAAGAGGGAATTAGAATAGATCCTGAGAGGGTTGAAGCTATTGATAAAATCCCTGTTCCAAAAACTGTCAAGGCTATACAATCATTCTTTGGACAAATTAATTTTGTTAGGAGATTTGTTTCTAATTTTGCTAAGATCATTAAGCCCATATCAAAAATGTTGAAGAAAGGACCAAAAATAGACTGGACTACTGAAGCTTTAGATGCTTTTATGTCTATCAAAAGGGCTATCAAAGAGGCTCCTGTTCTTAAATCTCTAGATTTTACTAAGCCCTTTTAGATATTTTCATTTGCTTCAATGCATACTATTGCTGTTGTTATGTTACAAAAAAATGAGGATGGTCATGAACAGTCTGTGTCTTTCTTTAGTAAATCATTACAAGGGTCTGAATTGAAGTATGACATAATAGGAAAACAATCATTTGCATTAGTGGTGCAGGAGCACCTACACCTTGTGAAGTCTAAGTTGATACATAGGTGTGTCTTTTGTTCATTTATGCTTAATAAGGTCTAAAGGACCAATCATAATGTAATTTGAAAGGGTTTTGAATCATTTAGTTGAATTTGTCAGTTTGATTCATAATGCAAAAGCCATGTGAAATCATGAGTTTTAAGGGATATGGGGAGTAGGGTCTTATTCCATGTTAAATAAGGTCTCAATGACCATTTTGAATTTGTTGGAGGGCTTAATAGGTCAGTTAGGTGGTATTTACAAAATCAAGTTGATCAAGTTGTAATGGGATAGTGATTAAGAGAAAAATTGGAAAAATTGTCATCTTCGAATCTAATTAAAGGGTGGTTATGGTAGTTGAACACCCCAAGAGGTATTTTGAAGGTGGTATCATGATATATTGTTGTAATATTTTGAAGGGGAGGCTGTTGAAGAAGTTTGCTATTTTTTGTGTTTTCCATTAAGAAATTGTTGATCTCGTGAATTGTACGACCTGTATGTATTGTTCCACACTCCAAGACTATAATGGATGGATAGATAATTGAATAACCTTTCTTTTTGCATTAGAATGGTGTTATTTCATTGAGAATCAAGTGAGATATCCTCATTTTACTATCGGGTGGTCTCAAACCCCATGTTTTTCCTATTTTCCTGAACTTTGCAAGCATTGTACGGATCTTTACCACCACCATATGCTCTAAGACTTATATCATATTGCAGATGCATGAAATAGATTTCATTTTAATCCAATTAGAGGTTATAATATTGAGTTTGGAGGGAGATCTCTTCATTTTTCTGGGACTTCCTATTTCTAACTAATTTGAGGGTTTGATTGGTGTAAAAGTGATGTTATAGTCATTCCACCTACTGTGTAGCCCTGTAACTTGGTGCAATGAATTTGTTTCATGGTATTTTATATGTACCAATGGTTTGGGAGGTAGGAAATGCAATTTTTATGGTTTTAGGGTGATGCCCTAGGGTGTTTTCATGAGTTTTCCATGTGAAATTAAGGAACTAAAGTAAGGTTTTGGAAAAATATGATTGGAACTATATATGTGATAGTGTTTTGAGTTTTTGAAGGTCATTTTATGAAGGTTTGAGGCACTGGAGTGTTATGATAAGTCTTAGAACCCATATTTTCATTAAACCCTCCTCAAATTGGCTTAAAATGAGGTTTTGTGGTTTGGATAGTTGGAGCAAGTTTCCCTTGAGGAAGATTGTGTTTTTGGGAGTTTGAATACATTTTAATTTGATCTTTCCCCGCCTCTGCATCAATTAGTGAAGGCTACTAAGGCATTCAGACCATATCTTGTTGGAGAAAAGGTGATTACTTATGTCCCTCATGCTGCTGTCAAGGATATTCTGACATAATCTAAAGTTACAGGAAAAAGATGCAGATGGATTAACAAGATCCAAGAATTTGACATGGAGATATAGATTACCAAATTAGTAAGAGGTCAAGGCTTGGCAAGGCTGATGGCAGAATCAAATATTGAGGCAAGTAGAGTATGTAATGTAGGAGAGGGGACTGCAATTGCAAGCATTGAGCACACTCCTTGGTATACTGATGTTATGCATTATCTTAAATACATGAAGTGTCTAGATGGATTGAGTGACAGCCAAAAGAGAACTTTGAAGTTGTAAGCATCAAAGTATATCTTCATGGATGGAGATCTATTTTGGAGAAACATAGATGGCATATTGTTATTATGTCTGGATGAGTCACAGGCCAATCATGTTTTAAGTGAAATGCATGAAGGAGTATGTGGAGGACATTATTCAGCAAAGACAACTACACACAAAATTCTTAGGGCTAGGTATTATTGGCCAAAGGTCTTTAATGATTCTTTTACACATGTGAGAAAATGTGAAGCTTGCCAAAAAATTTCTGGAAAATTGAAGTACCAGGGTGCTTTGCCACTACGACCCTTGCAAGATGATGCCCCTTTTCATCAATGGGGAATTGATTTCATTGGAGAGATACAGGAGAAGTCAAGTGGAGTACATAGATGGATACTAGTTGCCACTGATTATTTTACCAAGTGGGTAGAAGCAATCCCAACTAAATAGGCCACAAGCAAAGTGGTGACAAATTTCTTGATGGACAACATTATCACCAGATTTGGTGCACCAGTGAGGTTGATCATAGATAATGGGATGTGTTTCAGGTCAGATGAATTCAAAAGCTTTTGTGATAAGTATGCCATTACTATTTCTTATGTAGCTCCTTATCATCCACAAGCCAATGGTCAAGCAAAATCTAGCAATAAGAGTCTCTTGAAGATTATAAAGAGGATGCTAGGATAGAACAAGAAGGATTGGGATTCAAAATTAAAGCTAGCTGTGTGGGCTGATAGGATTATTGTAAAAAAGGAAATTGGAAAGTCCCCTTTTGAATTGGTGTATGGTGCATAGGCTAGGATGCCTCTGCAGAATTTGTTACCAGTTTACAAGTTTGTCTTACAAGAATATGTGGAAGTTCCTGAGCCCATGGAGGACAGAATGGAGCAACTTGCTGAACTTGATGAAGTAAGGAGAGAGGCCCAAAGCCAAAACATGAAGTTACAGGCACAGATGAAATATTTATTTGACAAGAAGGCAAAGAATAGAAAATTTGAAGAGAATGACTTGGTGTTAATGTGGAATGCAAGGTGTCTGGAGAAAGGAAAGCATGGTAAGTTTGAAGCCTTGTGGTTGGGACCTTTTGTTGTTGTTGGAAAGAAGGGTGAAGACTTATATTATCTATAGAAAATTACTGGTGAAGATCAGGAATTTCCTACTCATGGGAAATTCTTGAAACTCATTTTCTCTTGAGCAACATAGAGGATTAAAGGTTGCCAGTGCATGGACAACTCTTGCTTATCCTTTTTAAAATTATTTTCCATGCACAGTAGTTTAGGATTTCTTCCATTTCCATTTCACTCTCATTTTCCATTCACCTCCATCTTGCATTCATTTTACATTCATTCCTTCATGCTTCATTTCCATTTCCATTCATTCCATCTTTACTCACTGGTTCATCATTTTGTGTCTAGTCTGCTAACCTAAAGATTCTGGTTCCTTGCAATGATCTTACTATCATTCATCCCCAAATGGAGCCACTATTGGAACTATTAAAATTTGATATTTTTGCATATCTTTCATACCCCTGAGTCTCCATATGAGTCCTTCCTTATGCATATTTTCTTCATTTCATGATATGTTTGCTCATATTTTGGCTCATATTTGTCCCATATATCATCCATGTCTGCATTTTCCACCTTTTGGTCCATATCGGCATAGGTCCTTGAATGTCCTCCCAACCTGTGTTGTTTTTATGCTAACATTTATATACTACAGGTCTGTCAGCAAGACTCTTTTGATGTTTCGATAACCATGGAGGAGCCTATTGGCGGGAGTTTTCCTTTGATGAAACATCTTGGCAAATGACCTTCGGTCTTGCCGACATTACACATGAGGCTCGTTGGTGAGACACTTTCCTTCATAGTATGTCATAGCAGTTACACATTGTCTTGCCGACCGATGGTGGGAGGGTGCATATCGGTGTAAGTTGGACTATTGATATGAGGTCTCGGTGAGTGACCTTCGGTCTTGCCAACACTTCATATGTGTCTTCTCTTCGACCAAACATAAGTCTTCACTGAGGGGTCATAGTGACGTGCACATGTCTTACTGACGGAGCATAAGGGTTCTTTCAGATGGCCTTCGGTGTGAGATATGTTTTCTCTTGGCGAACAAAGGGCTAGCTAAAGGTAACTTTCGGTGAAACAAGAGCACTCTACATGAGGTTTCCTCAACATCATTATGTCTCGCCGATAACACGATGAGGTCTCTGTCAGTGAGAAAGCCAAAATGTCTTGGAAAAAGTGAATAGAACAAAACATAACTGCTCGGTGTGACCTATTTGTTTCAGTGTGTGGTCTTGGCGAGGTTCCCGGGGTCTCAATGAATGGAATGCTAAGGTCACTTTGTCGGCATGAAGATGGGGTTGTTGCAGTGACATATGAATAAGTCGGTGCCTTTGGTGAAACATTGTATGATCGACATAAGGTCTCCCCAATATCTATGAGCTATAGCAAAGTAGATGAAATGAAAGGTGTGGTTCGGTGTGAGACCTCTTGTGTCCCGGTGACATGCGAAAGGTAAAAGCACTCTCGGGGAAACATAAATTGATCTACAGGATATCTCCTCAACTCAGACATGTCACGGCGAATGTGAGCACAGTAAGTACGGGATGATTAGTGATTGAATTGCCTTCGACATGGTTAACGATATGTCTCACCGATTGTCTCACTGATGAATAACAAAAATTCAAATGCTTTGGCCTACATGTAGATGTTTAATAACCATTGCAGGTCGACATGATTGAAGCAGGAATTCTGTGGAAGGCCGACTTGTTCTTTCAATTTGATATGTTTTTCTCATGCTGGTGTATAAATAGGAATTTTGTAATTGTAAAAGATCATGAGTTATTAGTTATTAGATACAGTAGGAAAATTGTATGGATACAGAATAGTAAATTTATGAAATCAAAGGCTATGATGCATGTTTTAAAATGGAGGTATTTATGAATGTCAATTGATGTTGCTACACATGTCTGGTATCAATTGTCTGTTGAATTTAATAAAGGGATTGCTAAGTTGTCTCCAAGGTGGATTCTTTCTGATTGTTTAAATTGATATGACAAGTTTGTATTCAATTTATCAGTGCACATTCGTTGTACTTGTGTGATTGATTGATTGGTTCTTTCAAGTAAAGGCTTAATCCTTTAAGTTAATCATAGTATTCATAGAGATTTAATTGGATTATTCAAGTAGTGCTTAGTAATCACATTCTTGCATGTTTAAATGAGTTGTAAGCATAAAATATGCTAGATAATTTGAATTTTCTCAGAGAAGTGTTGCTTATCTTGATCTCATTTGACTCTGCATACCCAACAAGGCACTAGTCTTTGCACTTCACCATTTGAAATTATTTAGTTTTCTTTACATCTATTAATCAAGCATTCATTTTAGGATTCAGATCAGAATATTGTTACTATTTTCAAGTTGGATTTCATTTGTTCACCTCCCATTGCCATTGTGAACAAATTGTTTTAAGAAGATAATCAAAAGTTAAGTCTGCATCATTCAGAAAGGTACACCCACCTAGGTTTGTAGCATCTAAAGAGTAGAAGGTTGAGTTCTCTTGACTTTGTCTGTTACCCTAAACTGTATCAAGAGACTGGCAGCCTCTTGAGGCATTCAACCTACATTTTTGAGAGCTAACACTATGAGCAATTAGTTTAAAGTAGCAAATGATAAATGCTAACAATAAAGAAGACATGAGAGCTTATTTGGAAATCCCTATGCCAAGTCATATGTTTCCAAATGAAGCTACATCATGTCAAAGGAAAGAGAGGGGTTTCCCCCAAAATGAAACTCCAAACACATGAGGGATCCATGGATTTTGGGTTAGTATGTTCTTGGTACAATGTTTTTAGAGAGCTCAGAATTGTCATCATTCCCCAAATACTCATAGAACTAGAAGAATGACACAAAGAAAATAAATAAAATCCTTTTAGGTCAACATGGAAGAGACGTAAATGTCTCAATGCCTTGCATCATCACCAAAAGGAAAACATAATACAAATGAAAAATCTAAAGGAAAAGCTTTTGGGTCAACATGGAAGAGACATGAATGTCTCGACACCTCGCGTCATCCCAAAAAAAAAAACAAGATAAAGAAAAGATAAGGAAAATATTTAAAATATTTACATTACATAGAGAAGAATGTAGGTGCAAATAGAGGAATGTCACAAAGAGAGAGAGATACATCAAATAGAACTGTACGGGGGATCAAATTAAGCACATGCAATCACATAAAGAATAGTGAAAAAGAAATAATGCAAAAGACTAGTAAAGCACATGTGATTCAACATATGAGTAGGTCATCTACATCCCAATCATGATCATCATATACAAAAGGTGCAAAACTATCCAAAGGGACAATAGCAAGTGTCGAACTAGGGTCATTACCAAGTTCAACACTCTTCTTAAGAGAATTATCGTTTAAGCTCATAGAAGAGGAAAACAATGTATTTAATTCATTATGCAGTTCTTCGTCAAACTTATCAACCTCATCAACATCATCCAAGCTAACCATAATGGGAGGTTGAATGATAATTCCAAAGAAGGGTTTAACTTCTATTGCAGTTGTGGTATAGGACCTCTTTGTTTCAGTGAAGGGGGAGAATCATCATGCATTACTTTATTCAAGTTTGGATCTTGATTTTCTTTGTTTGTTTCTTCATTTAACCTTCGAGCAAGGGCATAATGTCTATGCCTATGCTCTCTAGAATTTTTGTTTCTTTTATTATGGATTTCAAGTTACATTTGTGTAGGAGTTGGTTTATCAACCACAAGATTCTTTTTTTCCCTAAGGGGAGGAACATAAGGAACCATGGAAGGTTGTTCAACCACTTTCTCTTTAACTTTGTAAACTTTCTTTTATCCTAGGAGGCATGATGGGATTTGTTTCGTTATCTCTTGGTATTTTGTAGGAAATAGGAAAATGATATATCTTAGGTTGGCCTTGGTTGTTTGGAATGTCTTTAGGTTTGATCATGGTTTCATCAAGTATAGTAGGCTCGGTCATGGGATGAGGCATGTTTTGAAGGGAAAGTTTTGCAATGCATTTCACCTTAAACTTTTGATAGGATTTGAAAAAGAAGTCTTCTTGAGGCTTAATAGGTTCCATAGGCTCAAGAAAAAATAAATCTAATGAAAAATTCCCATGGGAAGACAAAGGATTAAAGCCAATATGATGCATGGTGAAGATTTCATTGTCAAAGGGAAAATTTAGGCATTTCTATATGACCAACGAGATGACTTCCATGGAGCATAGCCATGGGTAACCAAGCTTCACACATAATTGATCCAATGTCGATATGATAGAGAATAAGACATCTAATTTTTTTAGTCCTATTTGTAAAGGTAAGGTGATGATCCCATCATAGGGCAAGCGAAACCATTATGCATCTTTATCCATGCTTTCAGTTTATCATATGTTTCTTAATAGAGCTCATGCACAAGAAGGAATTCCTCAGTGATCACATTCTCTCCACAAACAAGATCAATTAATATCCCATTAGTGGGTTTATCATAGATTCAACCGACTATGTAGAGAGGACCATTAGGTACATTTCTAATGATGTCTTTAGATGAGAAAAAAATGTCAAGAGGATTTTTAGTTTGGCCCTTACAATGTTTAATTTCTATGAATGAAACCAAATAATCAACAAGATTTTGTTCTATAGAATATTGTTTATCAATATCCATGTCAACATTCATCACATCATTTTTCATAGTTTGAATAGCTTTAACAAATGAAATGTTAAGATTTGGCATGGGTTTGGTATAGATTTGAAAATTTCTGTTGGGAGGGGCAACAAAATTATTTCCTTGATCATTAACACCACCAACTGAAAGTCGACCAGAATCAATGAGGTCTTGCACAAGATGTTTAAGACGCTTACAATGTTTTGTATCATGTCCATTTTGTCATTGATAATGGCAATAAGAATTCGATCAAAAGTTTAGAGGTAAAGGCTTATTAGGGTCAAGAGTTTTAACAAGAGGTAAATTGATCATTTTCTATTCTAAGAGTTGTGACATTATGTTATGGAGGGGTATTGGGTAAGGGAGTGAATTTCCTATCCGGATCCCCAAAGGAAAAAGGAGTTGTTTTCCTTATAGCAGCTACTTGGGTATAAACATGTTGATTTGTTTGTTGAGGGGGATTAAGTTGAAGGAAGCTTTTATTCTATTTTCTAAAAGGTTGATAATTGTTATGGTTTTTGGATTTAGATTTCTCAAGATGGCTAGAGGTGGATTTTGTATCACAATTACTAACCAAATTTTGATAATCACAAAGGGCAGTGCATAAGTGCACGAAGGAGGGAAAATTTGTCATGGTAAGCTGATCTTGTATCTTACTTTGAAAGTTTTCTATAAATATATTTTGAAGGTGAGGGTCAAGAACCTTTACATCAATTTGGGAATAAAGTGATTGGTAACGTGAAATAAATTCAGTAATCTTTTCCTCTTCTTTTTGGTTACATCTCATCAAATCTACTAAGGTCATCTTAGGGGTCATATGCACTTGAAAATGGTTTATAAAGGCCTCATCAAGTTATTTAAATGAATGAATTCAATTTTTTGGAAATGAGTAAAAAAATTCTAATTTAGTATCCTTCAAAGATCTAGGGAAAAGCTTATCCAAGAGCTTATCCTTAAGAATACAGTCACTACATAAGGTAGTATAAGCGAAAACATGCTTAGAAGGATCTACTTTCCCCCCATATTTCTTGAATATAGACACCTCTATACCTCGTGGCATCATTGTTCTCAATATCTCAAAGGACAAGTGATTACTTTGGATATAATATGTAGGAGGACCATTTTGATTTTATTTATGGTGGAAACTTGCATTTGAAGGGATGAAACAGTTTGCAAAACTTGATTTATGTGAGGATCATTGTTTTCATTTTGTGATGGAGGTGAATAAGGTGGAGGTGTGTATGTATTCGATGGATAAGTGAATGGAATTATTATGGGAGGTAAAGTGGTAGGAGCCACAAAGGTACTAGGGCTGCTAGAAAAAGTACTTAAGAAAGGAATCATATTACTAGTAGGTTTCATTGTTGTTGTAACTTGAGGGTTGGTATAGGTAGGAAAAGAGGTAATGATTGTGGGAGGAGGAATTTGAGTTCCTCCTTGGCTTTGGACATTGTCTAAAGGTAGAGGATAGCTAGTGATTGAGCAAAGGCATTTTACAAAAAATTGAACTATGTTATGCGTAAGCTCTATTCCATCTTCACTTTCAATCATGTGATGTAAGGTATCTATAAGAGGGATAGCAATGGTTGAAATGGTTTCAACGCTCACTTGATTTTGTAAGTTTTCTAAATATTCATGGATTTGGATTATGTTTTCTTGCAGAATACTAGCAACCATGGTTTCAACATGCATCACACTACTTGAAGGTAGAGAGTTATTAAGGGTATGATCCATACCTAGTGAACTAGTGTCAACACTAGTAGTGAAAGAGCTAGATAACCCAAGATCCATGACAATTGTGTTATCGTGGGATGCCATGAGTCTCAAATTTTGTCTCACTATAGTATTAGCAATAGGACACCAAGTAGAAAATATCATATAAGGGACAACAAAGAAAATGTAAGGTGCAATGAACACAAGGTAAATGCTATACTCTAATTCTTATTCAAATGAAATTAAGTTGGATGCAATGAAATGAATGTAACATAAATTGTGCAACTTGAAAAAAATAACTAACAACAACAAATTGAAACATAGAAACAAAGAATTTAATGCTAAAAAATGTAGTCTAAAATCTGAAATGGAACTAAATCGCCTAGAGGGGCATATGAGTCCCAATCAAGGTTTTTATAGGGGTTTAAATAGTGAATAAAAGTAAAGACAAGATACCCAGAAATTAGGAAAAATCTCCTATACTGGGACTAAATCACCGAGAGGGGCGTCTGAGTCCCAGTTTAGGGTTTTTGCACCGTTTTCAACAAATTTTGTGCAAATGTTATGTTTTCTATTTTGGATGATGTCTAAACTAATTGAAAATGCATATTTTAGATGAAATTCAATGATGCAAGATGCAAAAATGCAACCTATATGCACTTTCACTAATGAAAGAATTAGAAACCATAGAATTCCAATTAACTAGTGCAAACTTTAATGCCATGTTAATGCAAGCTAAATCCAGGATAATGATGCACTTCAAATTGGAATTAAGATGTTCTAAATGTAGGTTCACCAGAATGAAAGGTTGAAAATTAGCGTTGACTATAGTTTAAGACATAAAACAACAATCTTCTACACTCTCACTCAAGGAAACCCTAGAGACCTCAATCCAAGAATGAAGTAAGGGAAATATATCTTGCAATAGGGTGTCCTAGGGATATTAATATGAGTATAGATTAAATAGGGGTTCACCACCAAGCTAGGGCTTGGAAAGACAAGCAATATGCAAGATTTAATGACAAAACCTAAAGATATGCAAAATTAAAATGAACGACCTAGAAGTGGATGAAAAACATAATAGAAAGTAGAAAGAGCAAAGAGGGGCACTTGGAAACCTATAGCCACTTGATTGTAGACCTAAAATGCTGAAAATGCTAAATTTAATGCATACTGGGACTCATACACTAGTATGGGTGATTTAGTCCCAGATTAGGGTTTCTAGACAAGAACAAAAATATGTTAGAGATATGTCTGAAACACCTTAAGTCTAGAAATATTATTGAACTAGGACTCATACACCAAAAGTGGCGTATCAATCTAGTTTATACTATTTAAAGAATTTGGATTTGGATCTGTGCCATGGAAAAATGGCCCCTTGTCATTTTCATGGCCTTTTAGGTCTTATTTCATGGTGTTGGAACTATGTTGCTCTGATTTTATGTTGTAACATGGCTCGAACATGCTTATTTAGATATTAAAACTCAAATAATGTTGTCTTGTGAAGGTGTTGTGAAGTTTTGTAAGACATTTCTACATTCTTCTAGACTCTATTTATTACAACTCACCTAAAAAATGACCTTTTCATCACTAATCAAGTCCTATTTTGACGTTTTGTAAAGTCTTGTAACAAGCTTTCACACATTTCTAGGTACATCTTCACTATTTACACCTTTTCTCATTCTTTATTTGGTCCCTTTATGCCCTCATATGACTTAATTATGTGTATTTTTGAATGTTATCCCACAAAACAACATTAAATGCAACATTTTTCTAGACACATGTTTTTAGGTTCTAGGTGGAACTCATTCACCATGGGTGGTAAATGAGTCCCCCTTGGCCACAAATTCAAAATATTTTAAATATATTTTTGGGATTTTATTCAAAATCACTTGATGTTGTCCTGTGATGAGGTATGAATGGATACTAAGGTATAAGAATTGTATAAATTTAAGTGATTTTCACCTCATTTCAACCCCCATTCATTCAAACATTCAATAACACATCATACTCAAGCATTCAAACATCTTACAACATCAATTTGAGCACTATTCAAGCACTTTGAAGCAGCCATTGACATTACTTCAAACTTGCATCATCAAGGGTTTGGTAAGCTGATAGCAATTGCATGTTATTAATTTTTTTTCTCTTGCATTTCATTATCTTTTTAAGGGTTTGACCAAGGCAAACCCCTATTCACTAACCCTCAATCATTTTTCTCCTATTGCATGTTTGTTTGTAGCTCTTTGTACATAGATTTGACAAGATTTTAGGTGTTGAAGATTGATTTACAAGTCGACTAGGTGCTTTAGGTCAACTTAAGTGTATTTAAAGCTTGGAGAAGGATTTCCATCCATTTTTTGTAGAATTGACTTTGACAACCCGACAAGCAAACATTTCCAGATCTAGTGTTGTAGAGTTGTATCCTGATTTTTCAAAAACTTGGGAGAGGACTAATTCACCACCAGTGGTGAATGAGTCCCACCTTAGGACTAAAAATCTGAATTTTGTAATTTTCTAGATCCCGACTCTCAAAAAATAGATTTTGTGCAGAAAAGTCCTGATCTAGGATTGATTCACCCAAGGTGGTGAATGAGGCCCAATCTGCCCAAGTTTAGATTTTATCGGTTTTCAAAAAATTTCTTCAGTCATCTACAACTTTCCAAGTGCACACATTTTGAGAAACAACTTTCTATTTAGTTAAAATTACATTTAGTTAACTTCATCTAGTCTAGAAAACATTGCATACATTCTAATTTGAGTGAATCATAAGCATTTTTGGCCCTATCTCTCTCCTTTTAGGTAAAAAACCATAGAAGTGCAAGAGAAGCCTTTAGGGTCCCAAAATCTATGTTTTAGGATCTACTCTTCAATCTCTACTTAATCTTCTCAACTTGATTTCCTAGTCTAAAGTGTTGAATTCTACTTTGTAGGTGTCTCCCAATGATCTCCTAAACAAGGTGACAACTTGGACTACTTTGAACACTTTAAATTTCTCCAAACTTCCTCTTCAATATGTCTTCAACCTAGATCTGCAAATCACACACTAAAGAAGTAAAATTTTTGTTTTTTTAGTATAAATGGATTTTCCTTGGTCAAACCCCATTTTGGTAATCAAACGTTGTAATGAAATCAAATGGAAAGGAGGAATGATGAATGAATAAAATGTAATGTTGTAACTCACCAAAACCTAGCAATAAAGTGATGCAAACATGTATGAAATGGCTCCAATGGTCGTAGATCTTGAATCTTGATTGAATGTGATAGATATTGAATTGAATTCTTGCTTGAATCATGAAACCCTACATTACAATTGTTAGCTCAAAAACAAACATAATGCATGATGACTTTGACATAATCCTTGATACTTGAATAATGCTCCAAATCAAGTATAATTAGCTCTTGAATACTCTTGTGAACTCTTGAATGCTCCAATTTTCTATAATGTATGAATACTCAAGGCCCTAGATCACTTGTAAACTTGCTAGGTGAAAAATGAGTGAAATAACCTTGTATTTATACTTGTTTATGCTAAATTTCTCAAAATTACAACACTACAAGTTGACATTTGATTTAGGAAAATAAAATCCCACCAAGAATTTGAATTTAATTTAATTTTTAGCCACATGGGACTTATACACCAAAAGTAGCATATGAGTCCCATTAGGCTTGACTATGGGACACATTTTTCAATAATGCTTAGATTCATGTGAAATCAAGATCGGGGCCTCGAAACATAGGTGGGACTCATATGCCCAAGGTGGCGTATGAGTCCTAGATTACTAAATATGGGCCACACAACCTAAAAAGATATGAATTATGATTTGATATTGCTTTATGCAGGATTATCCTCAAAAAGATACATTAATTAAGGATTGTGGATGCAAAATAAGGCCAAATAAGGCATAAAGAAGCCCAATTAAATGAAAACCCTAGATTAGTGTGAAAGTGTGGTAAAACACTTTACAAAACCCTAAATAAGGCACAATTAAGTTCATTTAGTTTACAAGGGCCCAAGACCTAATACAAATTTTTTAAACACATTACAACACTAAATCAAGTTAACATTATGCTCAATTTAATAAGAAGGGTGGAAACTATCACAGATGACATTTTTGAACACTACAATAACACATATGTGTTATGGAAACATAACACATGTGTTATTTAAAATAACATGCACGTATTTTGTTTAGTTTAAATAGATTCATAACTGCCCAAAAATCACATGATAGTCATGTTGAAGGTCCCATTGCAACTAGCTCCACTTCTTATACATCTTTTTCTGACCGTGTAAGAGATTTGATTGTTTTATTTTACTTTAAATGATTTAAATACATTGGAAATTTACAATTAACTGATTGTTCAATGTTTTTTTATTTGTATAACATTTTTTATTGTCAATTTTGATGTCTATTTCATATTTTATTGATAATTTGTTAACTTGATTAAGTAATTTATCATTTAGATGTAAAAAAAGAGTAAATTTTTAAAGTAATTTCATATATGTTTAAGAGATTTTATATTTATTTAAGTAATTTCATATATGTTTAAGTGATTTCATATTTGTCTAAGTAATTTTATAAATTTTTTAAGTAATTTGATTAATTAACTTATTTTGTTCAAATTACAATATTTATTAACATATATTCATAATATATAATTTTTATTTAGGAACAATTGATATTAACCATGGGAAGGAATAATCGAGGACCACCCGAACATCTTGATGCAAAAAAGGAAAAACAAAGAGAGTGCATGAAAATACTACGTGAAATGAGAAAAGTTGGAGGAGAAGGTACACCATCTATACCAACTGATATTAGTGTAGAATCAAATACTGAAAAACCTAAGGATATTGTAGGTCACATCACAATATTGGTAATTAATTAAATATTTTTAATATTTAATTAAATCACAATCTTATCTAAATATCATTCATTTCTTAATTAATTAAATAAACATTATGATTTATTTATATTAATTATCATATAATCTTGGCTTGAATATTTTATTCAAATAAATATTAAATATTCTTCTCTACTAAAATTCTTCCAAATTCCATTCACAATTAAATATTCCAAATATTGAATTAATTCTTCTAAAGTCTATTTGCAATTAAATATTCCAAACATTTAATTAAGTCTTCTATAGTCCTAAAATCAAATATTTCAAAAATGTTTTAAATCATCAAACTCACATAAAGTTAAATAAATAAATTTATTTAATTTGGATTATCTGCAACAACTGTGAAATAACTTCAAAACAAAAAAATAACAAATTTCTCTGTTTCTGAGCAAAGTTGTTCCCGTGGGTTGAAGACAAACCTCCATTCTTCTCTTCAATCTCCCAACATCTTCCATATTCCTCTCAACCTCTCCATCTCTCACCATTCAAATTTACCAAACAATCTCACAACCATTGATCTTTGCCAGCTAGGCTCTTGCCTGTAAAAATCTATAAAAGGGACTGTCGGGTCTTTGAAAAAAAAGAAGCTTTTGTACAGGAAAACTCTAGTCAATTAGCCTTCCAACATCCATAGCCTTTAGAATCATAGCATAGCATAGCTTAGCATATTGGCAATCCATATCATGGCCTATCATCCTCATATCATAGTTTCAAAAGCATTCATAATCCAGAGCCCTTGTGCATATCCATATATCAACATTTCACTCCAACAACATATAGGATAGAGAAGTACTCTCTCTTTGCATACTTGTTCTATAGGTTGCCATTCTGAGAAGCTTTACTTATACAATCTGATAGCAGCAACTTCAAGCAAATCACTGGAGATAGAGGTCAATGGAACGATTCTGAAGAAGCTCTATTTGATTTCATTTTATTTAGCTTTCTTTAGTTTAATGTTGCATTGGTGTGTTTTTGTTATCTTATTTTGATACTAACATTTCCCACACACATTTTTGGCGCCCACCGTGGGGATTTTGCCCCAATTTTAACATCTTTTCACAGATTTTTCTGACAAGTTATAGCCAAAAGAGTGTATTAGCACATCAAACATGCTTCAGCGCAGATCACACCCAGTTTAGTGCTCTTTAACTCTGTTACATCACCCTTTAAGCATTCTATAGTGCCTGTTAAAGATCCTACAGTGCCCATTAAGGATTCTTCAGCGCCCTTTAAGCATTCTACAACGCCCTTTAAAGTTTCCACAGCACCCTTTATTGATTCTACAGCACCCATTAATGATCTTGTAGTGCCCTTTACTGATTCTTCAGTGCTCTTTACTGTTTTCATAGAGCACTTCTGTTTTAGCGCTCTTGATGTCTGTTTTAGTGCATTTTTCTATCTTACCATAGAATTTGTAAGTCTGCAACTGTAATCTATAACTTAAGTAAGATTTGACTGGATCCAATGCGACCGCGGCCAGTAAGAGCTTTAAAAAAAAAACCAATCCTAGGATAGTCACCTCATTTTCTATTTTGGACTAAAAATAACTCCATGTCTTTGTGAAGTAATATCTTCACCTAGCATAGAAAGTTGTTTATTTGGGCTTAAAACTGAACTCTTTCTTGCTATGATTAAACGGTGATAGGCCTATGTTCTCCCCTTAATTGGGTGATCAAAATGCCAGACTCATCTATTTTATTTCATGCAATTTTAAGCTTTATTAAAAACTTTTAGAAGGCCTACCGTAGTGGGAAAAAGTACTCACCCTACGGGAACGACCTATGTGGGAACAACTAAAGCCAAGTTTTCCAACCCACTTTAATCAAATGCGGATGGTTGATGAAAATCTCATTCGACGGTAGTGTGCAAGATAACCATCCCCAAAGCCTTTGTTCTAAAGGTTGGGAGGTCTCCTGAGGGAGTATATCATTTTTTGCACCAAACGGAAACCCTTACTATGAACTTAGTGTAGTATCCAGCTGAAGTCAGTTTTCAAACATCATAATAATCACAGTGTATGGGAGGGAAGAATCTACCCCCAAGATACTCACCATATAACTACCAAGGACCGTTTGCTCAGGGGATTCGATATCCACTTTCATCACTCTAAGTACACGCCTGGAAAAGACAAAAACATGGGTGCCCCTTCGGGGGTGACACGACTGTGTGAGTCGATGTAGTTCTAAGATGTGGGTTGTTGATTACTATGGTGACCTACTTGAGTACTAAGAGTGAATCTGTTTAATTTATTTTATCATTGGTTTTTGAAACAACTATTCTACAACTTTCTTGATGTGTTTTCAAAACATTAATTCAATAAAGATCATCCAAAACTCACAATTACATTGATTACTCTCATGTTAAGAGATTGGAAATCCACAACCTTTGTTAATAAATCCATTCTCAAATGAATCAAAAAGCAAAAGAAACCACTTAGCTACAAGAAACTATTGAAGAAAAGATGATTCTTGTACCAAAGTCAAAAGGTTTTACTTAAACATAGAACCTTTATCCATCGATATCATGATTGTGTTAGAGGTTTCACTGATGATTATGCTGTAGAACCATTATACTCATGAGCTTTCTTTCAAAGAAGAGCCCTTTCTCAAAGGCACAACCACAGTCAGCGTATTCATTCTTTTTATATTCCCCAACCTATAATTGAATATTCTACTTGTCCGAATCAATTTCTGCAATAGAGAACTCAATCACATTAGGTATTTATCACAAATCTATCTTTTTACGAAGCTACGATCAAACTTCATAAAGTGAAAAATCATTTTTTCTTGATCTTTTGCTTAAATTCCCACCAATAGGATTTTCATCCTTTCAAATAGGGAAAAACATGAGCTAAAGACTAGAAATCTTTTAAGTCATAGAATCTTAATTCTATCCTGACTTTCATAACCATCAAAAATTGCACTATTTCATTCTTTTGATCAAAATTTAGTAGAATTTGGAGCAAAGCTTATGCCTACTGTCACAAGATCTTGAAAGCACATAGAAAAAGATAGAAGAGAAACAAGAAAAATGGGTGATAATAGTGAGAAGGAAGAGAATCCATTTCATCTTGAAGAGATAATAGAAGAAAAGCTTCAAGAAGCAGAGTAGGATCCCCAATTCCATACTCTTATGGAAAGAATTTTAGAATGAAACAAAGAAAGATATTTCCTTTCATTAGCTAATCAAGGAGCTAAGTTACCTGCCAATTTTGATATAGAAGGGATTAAAGAGAATCCTGAAACTCCTCCTAATGATTTTAGTGCCCTTACTCAACAGATAAAAGAATTACAAGGGAAAATAAAGGAAATGCAAGGGGGTGCAACAAAGAAGTATGTTTTGGATGACATATCTCCTTATCCATTTGATAGGAATCTTCAAATGATCCCTTTTCCAAAACATTGTGAAATCCCTAAATTTGATAGGTACAATGGAAAAATTGACCCCATTGAACATGTGAGGGATTTCCGAAATATGAATCTAGAATTCACTTATGAAGATACCTACTTAATGCGATTGTTTCCATGAAGTTTGGGTGGAAAATCCATGGAGTGGATTTCCAAGATCACTCCCCCCATCAAAACCTTTGAGGATTTAATAAATTAGTTTATATCACAATATGCCTACAACATCCAACACCAGATAACCATGCTTGATCTTTGTAAAATGAAACAAAAAGTAGGGGAATCTTTCACTACGCTTTTGCAAAGATGGAGAATATTGTTTGCACGATATTCCCGTCATGTTCCTAAAAAGGAAAAGATGGATATCTTCATCAATAGCCTATATCAAGAATTAAGCTACAGGCTTAATCTTCATTGTCCTCCTAATTTTGAAAAATTGATTGAAAATGCAATCACCATTGAAGGGGCCTTAGTCAAAAGAGGAGTGATAAAAATTGATAATCCAAGTTCATCCAACCATAACAACAATGATAAAAAAAGGTTTTGGAACATAAATAAAAATTTTGTCAATAATGGTATAGTGGATGAAAAAAATATACAAACAAGATCATCTATCTTCAACCTATCAAGTGCTCCATGAAACAACCAACAAGGTAATACCAACCAACAAGGAAGCAACAATCAACAAGGACAAAACTCCAATCAAGAAAGCATGACCAATAAAAACAACAAGGATAATCATGGTAATTTCAATAACAATCTTGGCAATACCCAAACATCAAATCTACCAAGATCTCCATTCTTTTCAAATTGACGGAATTTTACCACTTTGGGTCAATCTCTTGAGTCTGCTCTCAAGGAGCTTCTCGATAATAAGGTTATCACCTTACCACCACAAAGAGATTATGAGCCACAAGTCAAACCACCATCATGGAATGACTCATATTATTGCAATTATCATCAATGTAAAGGTCATAGAACAAATAATTGTCAAGCCTTGCAAAATCTAGTACAAGATTTGATTCAAAATGGCACCATCAAAATTGAAGGACATCATACCAACGACGATCATAGAGCATTCAAAGATCACTTACAAAACTATCAAAAGGGGGAAACATCATATACTAAAGTGACAAGTATAAATAATGTTGAAGATAACATAATCGGCCACATCTATGCAGATGATCAACAAGTTAATGTTATCAAAATCAAGGAAAAAAAAGAATATCAATAGGTTAATGTGACTACGAGAGGACAAGCAAAAGTTTTCCTAAAAGGTAGTTCATCTAAGGCAGCTATTCCTCCTCCAAGTCACTATAATCTAGTTGATCAACTGATAAAAAAATCAGCTCAAATCTCCATCCTTGAACTTCTCAAAATATCTCCCGCACACAAGAATATTTTAGAAGAAGCTCTTGTGAACACAACTGCCGACACTGATCTGGGTGTAAACAAATTTCAAGCCATGGTGGGACATTTTCCTTCCCCCACTTGTCTTTCATTCTCCAAAAAAGATGATGCCTCCATGACACATCTGCATAATTCATCACTTTATCTTGAAGTCGTGATCCATAAACACTAAATTAAACGTGTTTTGATAGATGGAGGAGCCAGTTTAAACATTTGTACCTTAAAGCTTATACATGCCTTAGGAATATCAGAAAATTCCATTGATCCACAAAGGAAAATAACTATCAAGGCATATGATGACGAAGAAAGAGCTTTTAAAGGACTAATAATGCTACCTATCAGAGTGGGACCTGTTGTGAAAAATAACATTTGTTAGGTTTTAGATCATGATCTTTCCTATAACATACTTTGGGGTCGTCCATGGGTTCATGATATGCAGGAAGTACCATCAACATACCATCAATGCCTCAAGTTTTCATATGATGGATAGGAAATAACTATACAAGCTGACTACAATAGCACCCAAACTTGTTCAAATCTCTGAGCAACTCAAGATGTTTTGTGCCGCACAATAGGGAGGCTCTTACTACTTCTTCCAATCTACAAGGCCAATTGCGAGAATTGACAAAGAATATTGACACCAAGCTACATTTAAAAGACAAAGGAGTAGGCGAATATTCACTATCCCATTCTAGCTTACCTCCTTCTCTGAGGTCACATGGTCAACCAACCCTATCAAATCAAAAGATCGCAACAACCTCTACATCCCAAGCTTCTGTGCCAATCACAAAGTTTGATGGAAAATTCATTAAAGCCAACACCACCGAGGAAGCAGCTGAAGATAGGGACATCCTAAGCTGGCTATACAAAGATGAAGATGAATCTCTCTTGCACATCAAGTTACCTACTGGACAATATGGTAAAGGGTATACCATCATGCAAAGAATGGGTTATGAAGGAAATGGTCCTATAGGAAAAAGAAAAGAAGGAATCATTGAGCCAATTCAACATATTTCAATACATCCAAAGGATAAAATAGGAATTGGATATGGTAAGGATATAGAAGAGTCAACTTCATAGCAAGCACAACAAACTAATGAAGGAGAATCAATTTCAGATAAACCCCATGAAGATGTCACTTTACAAAAAATTTATGAATCAATTTTCCAATTGTAGAACGATTCAGATACTGATTCTAATGAATATGAATGGGACACCATTTATAATGATGAATTTTGGAGAGATAAACAAGTTGATACCATACATAAATATGCACCCGTTCTCATACAAGGAGAAAGCTCGGGAACACAATCACTTGAATTTGAATCACGATATGATGATGACTCAACTAAGGATGATTCAAATTTTAACAAGATTGATACTTGACAGGAGAATACCATTATAGACCTTGTCCATCATGAAAATGACAACCATGTCATGACTTTGATAGATCAAGACCTTACCCAACCTAATGATCCCATACCTTTAGTCTAACCAGAACTTATTGATTGGGACAACGATGCACCTATCCATATCCCTACATTCCATGATGATGAGGATATTGTAAATTTCCTTTGTTCATCTAATCAAGAAAAAATTTGTTCCATCAAAGAATCTCATACTCAAGATTTTGATAGGGAGAGTGTCAAGTCTCTTAGCTGCAAAATAAATGAAATAAAAGATGGATCTATTGGTGAAAACTAAAAAATGGCAGTGGAAGATCACAACAAGAGAAAAATAAAGAGTGAATCTGATAGTGAAAACCTTTTTGAGGCACTGAAGGATGAGAAACTTGACACTTTTCCCAAACATTATCAAGAAAGATCTTATGTTTTGATTGAACCAACAGAATCGATCAACATAGGTACAATAGAGCAGCCATAAATCTTGCAACTTGCAGCATCATTAACAGTGGAAGAAGTACAAAAATTCACAGAGTTCTTGAAGGAGAATCAAATCAACTTTGCTTGGTCATATGCTAATATGCTAGGGTTAGATCCTAATCTGATAATGCATCATTTGTCTATAAACATAGGGGAAAAACCTGTGAAGCAAAAAATTAGAAAAATGCATCCACATGTTGCATTATTAGTTAAAGAAGAGTTAAAGAAGCTTTTAGATGTTGGATTCATTCGGTCTATTGACTATGCAAAATGGATCTCCAATACTATACCTATTTCAAAGCCAGATGGAAGGATTAGAATTTGTATAGATTTTAGAGATTTGAACAAAGCGTGTCCTAAAGATGACTTCCCTTTGCCAAACATAGATATGATTGTTGATTTAATTGTTGGCCATGCAATGTATTCATTAATGGATGTATTTTCAAGATACAACCTGATAAAGATTGCACCAGAGGATCAAGATAAAACAGCGTTCACGTGCCCTTGGGGTACTTATTGCTGGAACATAATGCCATTTGGGCTTAAAAATGTAGGAGCAACTTATCAAAGAGCAATGAAAACAATTTTTCATGATATGATGCATACATTCATGGAAGATTACGTTGATGATCTCCTTGACAAATCTAACACAAGAGACGGACATCTAGAAATCTTGTCAAAAATCTTTATCAGAATGGAGAAGTTCAATGTTCGACTATATCCAAAGAAATGTGTCTTCGGCGTCAAATCTAGAAAACTCCTGGGATACATTGTTTCATAAAAGGGCATAGAGGTTGATCCAGGAAAAGTACAAGCTATAATGGACATGTCGCCACCACGAAATATTAGTTAACTCTAATCACTACAAGGATGGCTACAATCCATCAAGAGGTTTATAGCTCAACTGGCAGACAAAAGCTTACCATTTACACATCTATTGCATAAAAATGTCCCATTTAAATGGGAGGAAAAGTGTGAAGCAACATTTAATTAGATCAAGCAATATCTCATGAATACACCAGTCCTAATTCCACCAATTCTAGGAAAGCTGCTCATACTTTATATTTCAGCAATAGAAGTATCTTTGAGAGTGTTACTAGCACAAGAGGATTCTACAGGCAGAGAAAGAGCCATATACTATATTAGTAGAACTTTAAAAAGTCATGAACTAAACTACACTTTCATTGAAAAAGCTTGCCTAGCAGTAGTGTTTGGTTCTCAAAAGTTGCGCCACTATATGTTGGCTCATATAGTTAAGCTAATAACCAAAATCGATCCACTAAAATACCTCTTAAGCAAAGATACCTTAATAGGAAGACTTGCAAAATGGATAATGATCTTAAGTGAGTTTGGCATTCACTATGTAGATCGAAGAGCTATAAAAGGATCGGTCATAACAGATCAGTTGGCCGAAGCACCTTTACAAGAAGAAAACCCAATGCACATTGAATTTCCTGATGTAGACATCTCCACAGCAACAATTAAGAAATCATGGACATTGTACTTTGATGGATCTTACACGCAACATGGATCACAGGCAGGGATTCTTTTTGTCACACCTGAAGGACATACCATCCCAAAATCATATCAGTTGATGTTTCCTTGCACAAATAACATAGCTAAATATGAAGCATTGCTCGCAAGAATGAAGATAGCATTGGACTGGTGGATTACAGAGTTGCAAGTCTATGGTGATTCACAACTTGTCATTAATCAAATCAATGATGATTATACAACTAAAGATGATAAGCTACTACCTTACAAGAACATGGTGGATGATTTTAAAAAGTATTTTGTGACAATAAAGTTTTCACAAATCCCAAAGATTGATAATAAAGTTGCAGATGCAATGGCTATAATTGCTTCCTTCTTACAATTATTAGAAAATAAAAAATGGTATGAATTCTTGGTGGAACAATTGTTTTCTCCCGCCTATGATAATCCTGAGACCCAAGTCATATGTCATTTAACCGGTTCTGATTCACCTTTATATGGCAAGATTTATACCTATCTGAAAAAATAACATCTTATCTTTGGACTTATCCCGAAACCAAAAAAGGAATTTCATACGCCAATCATTCCGCTATACCTTGATCGCCGATATCCTTTATCGATGTGGTCTTGATGGTATGCTCCTTCGATGTCTTGAATGTGACGAATCTGAACAAGCCTTACAAGAAGTTCATGGTGGTATTTGTGGAACTCATTCAAGTGGTTTAACCTTAGCCAAGAAACTTATTAGAATGGGATATTATTGGCCTACCACGGAGAGAGAATCTTTTACTTTTGTCAAGAAGTGTTCTAAATGCCAGATTCATGGGAATCTTATTCATGCACCTGCACAAGAACTGCATCCTCACTCCAACATGGCCTTTTTCTCAGTGGGGACTAGATCTTGTTGGCAAAATTCATCCTTCATCATCAAATGGGCATAAATTCATCATCACGGCTATAGAGTATTTTACAAAATGGATCAAAGTTGTTCCTTTGACGACTATGACCGGTAAAAAAATCTCTTCATTTATCTTGAATTACATCATCTACCGATATGGTATTCCTAATTCTATCATCACTGATAATGGGAGGCCTTTCAAGAATCAGGATGTTGATGAAATTTGTGAAAGATTTCACATCCAACATAGGTTCTCTACACCTTATTATCCACAAGGAAATGGTCAAGTAGAAGCTTCAAAAAAAATAATCTTGAAGATCTTGAAGAAGACAGTAAATGATGTCAGTCGTGATTGGCATGTCTAGTTAAACCCAGCTTTGTGGGCATACAGAACCAGCATTCGCACACCAACAAGAGCTACCCCATATGCTTTGGTATATGGAGTAGAATCAATCTTACCATTAGAGGTTGAAATACCTTCACTTAGGGTCTCACTCAAAGGATTGATAAATGATGAAGACTACCGAGTATCTCATCTGCAAGAGCTAGAACTGTTAGATGAAAGACACCAATAGGCAACTGATCATTTGAAGGGTTATCAACAAGTTATGTCCCGTAGCTACAATCACAGAGTTAAACCACAAAAATTTCAAGTAGGTGGCTTAGTCTTGAAAGAAAATCCATGCAATCAACAAGACAGAGAAAAGAAAGGAAAATTTGAACCAAATTGGCTTGTTCCATTTGTCATCATTGCAGCATACGGTTCTGGAGCATATCAGTTATCTACATCAGAAGGGGACCTGTTTGAAGAACCGATCAACAACATTCATTTGAAAAATTTCTATGTCTGAATCATTAAAAATCAGAAAAAGTCCTAAAAAAAATCATAAAAATCAGAAAAAGTCCTAAAAAAAAAACATAAAAATCAGAAAAGCAGAAAAAGAAGGAAAAAATTCACATGATCTAAAAAAAGTGCAATTAAAACAAGTGGTGAGAACTTGGCAAATAGGCGCTACTTGTGATCAAAATGGGCTCCTCTATCTATTAGCTTATGTATTTCATTCGCTTTACACCATCATCTATCCATTTCTATCATTTGTACATATCTATCATATCCATATCATGCAATAGGAATCCTTGTGTTTCATCATGGCTTGATGAAATTTGTACATATAATATTCAGGTTGTGTTTACACTTGGGGCAGAAACACAGACTACATAAGAGAGGGGCAATGAGCTTTTAGAATATCACAAATGGACAAATGATGGTTTGACAAAACGCAACATACATTGACCACAACACCAAAACGATCACTCAATGCCAATGAAATCAAACAAACATGGTCAAAACAATGTTAATCAAAACACAAACATCAATGTTGATAACCAAGTTGGATGATCTTAATCTGAATAATGTTTGAAATACTTTAGGAAAAATTTGAATTGTTGGTTGATTTTCTATCATATCTCTGGAGCAATTCGATGATGTACTGAACTAGAAAGCAAGGAAGGAGTATGATTTTTCTTTGTCTGTTGTTTGTGAGGAAATCATTAGTACTATGCAAATTGGTCATGAGACATGCTCTACTAAGTATCATTGATGACATTTCAGAATTTGCATGGGAAATGGGTTAACTCTTGTCTGTTTATGCAAGCGATACTGAGGTCATCTCAGTTCAATTATACCTAGATGGTTGTATTATCTTGCTATATAAAAAATCGTGAAAGAAATACTCAGGTCATCACTGGTGCTAACATACCCTTTGATGCTTGTATTAACTTTCAACATTTCAATGCTCTATGATGACACAAAAAGCACAAATAAGCTCTAAGAATGACAATATTGTACAGATACCCTACATGGTTAGTATAGATTACATTCATTCTAGAATTTTCATTTTGCATTTATAGATTTTTCCAAAAGCTGGAAAAGTATCAAAGTTTCATATCTTTTCAATAAACGACAACATATTTGAAATTCACAAAAATAACATCACATACATTTTTCATACATATTTGCATTAGAAAATTATAAAAACAAAGCATACATCATAATCAAAACATTCATGGGCATTCATAAATTGCACCATCCATCATTTCACATTCATATTCATATTCATTCATCAATAAATTGCAATCATATCATAACATTGCACTTGCATTTTCATATCTAAGAATCATGCATACATATACATCATAAGCATTAACATCATGAAACCATCAGATAAAACATCATGCATATAGAAAATAGGCATACTCATCGCACAAACAAATCATCACTGCATATCATATATCTCAAAAATGAATGTAAAATGTACAAAGATGTCAACTATGCATGACATAACATCATAAAAAATGGGACCATATCAGTATGTATACAAATGTCTCAACAGAGTATCATTAAGACATCATGAAAAAAGCACTACGAAGTGCTATCCTCTGATACTGCTGGTCTGGGACCTGCCCCACCTGCACCTGATGGACCTGCTCCACCTGTCCCTGATGACCCTCAGGCATGTCATGTAATGAGGTCAGTCTGCATGCCTCGATCACATCTCTATCCGCCTGTACAAAGCTACAGAATCAACCTCCATGTCTTTGGGAATTGCTTCCATAACTGCAAGACGCTCAATCTCTCCTGTTGAATAGGAAGAATCATCAAGTCAAAGAAAAATCAATATCGATTCATCAAGACAAATTAGTCAAATCTGACAATCAAATTTATCAAAATACCATTTGTTTTTAACAACCTTAGAAGCAAACTTATCAACAAACTATTTGTTTTTCATCATCATGGAAAACAAATTTATCAAAATCCTATTTGTTTTTAACAACTTTAGAAGCAAACTTATCAACACCCTATTTGTTTTTCATCATCATGGAAAGAAAATTTATCAAAATCCTGTCTATTTTTACCAACCTTAGAAGAAAACTTATCAACACCCTATTTGTTTTTCATCATCATGAAAAGCAAATTTATCAAAATCCTGTTTGTTTTTAACAACCTTAGAAGCAAACTTATCAACAAACTATTTGTTTTTCATCATCATGAAAACAAATTTATCAAAATCCTGTTTGTTTTTAACAACCTTAGAAGAAAACCTATCAACAACTATTTGTTTTTAACAACTTTAAAAGCAAATTTATTAGCTACTATTTGTTTTCCAACAACCTTGGAAACAAATTAATCACAAAAAACATCATCAAATCAGGACAACACAATATGCAAACAATCAATACAAAGTCAGGCATTTTATCACATTTTATCACAACAGGGGCAATTTAGGTCATCAATTTTTCATCTCACATCTTTCCACATCATCATTTTTGAACAATGAATTGACATCTTAAAAATCATAAAAATCAAAAAAATTCCACCAAATCTAAAAATTCAAAAAAAATCACAAAAATGAAAATCTTATCGATTCATCGTTTGAGGGGGCATATACCTATCAACATTCAACAATCAACATCTGGGGAAAATTTCAAAATTCTTTGAACTAATGCGTGAAAACACATCACTTCAAAGAGGGGAAAACTATATACACCTAAAAATGGTCACATCACAATAGTCTGGTAATCAATTATATTTAATTAAATCTCTGAATTCAATCTGCGTATAAATAAATCTAAATAATTTATTTATATTGTTCATTCTTTCATTTCAATTAAATAAATAAGTTTATTTAATCACTTTTCTTATCCATTTCTTAATTAATTAAATAAACATTATGATTTATTTATATTAATTATCATATAATCTTGGCTTGAATATTTTATTCAAATAAAGATTAAATATTCTTCTCTACTAAAATTCTTCCAAATTCCATTCACAATTAAATATTCCAAATATTTAATTAATTCTTCTAAAGTCTATTCACAATTAAATATTCCAAACATTTAATTGAGTCTTCTATAGTCCTAAAATCAAATATTTCAAAAATGTTTTAAATCCTCAAACTCACATAAAATTAATTAAATTTATTTATTTAATTTGGATTATCTGCAACAACCGTAAATTAACTTCAAAACAAAAAATTAACAAATTTCTCTATTTCTGAGAAAAGTTGTTCCTGTGGGTTGAAGACAAACCTCCATTCTTCTCTCCAACCTCCCAATATCTTCCATCTTCCTCTCAACCTCTCCATCTCTCACCATTCAAAATTACCAGACAATCTCACAACCATTGATATTTTCCAGCCAGGCTCTTGCCTGTAAAAATCTATAAAAGGGACTGTCGGGTCTTTGAAAAAAAAGAAGAAGCTTTTGTACATGAAAACTATAGTCAATCAACCTTCCAACATCCATAACCTTTAGAATCATAGCATAGCATAGCTTAGCATATTAGCAATCCGTATTGTAACTGAGGGTAAATTCTAAGGTTTAGATTAGATCAAGTGAATGAATGTAAATCATAAATGACAATAAACCCAAAGTTCTATAGAGCACAAAGGAAATTAAACAATAGAGCGATTATACCTATAAATCACCATTCCCATGGTTACCTCCATAGTACCTTCTTACTTGCTGGATGATGTTGCCCTCAGATTCGTTGTGTGAGCAATCTAAAAATGTTTAAGTCCTACAACAAGCCTTGAAGGATTTGTATAAAAATGTCTAAATGCCTATGCCTATGACAATGTCTAAGATTTGATCACATGAACATAATAATTCTAGTAAAAAAAGCCTAAGTGTCCAAGTGAATAAATTCCTATAATATGTCTATGCGAAATGTCAGCATGTCTATGTGTAATCGAAAAGTGAAGAAGATGGCATTTTATAGAAAATGCCATTTTGAATGGACGAGCGAGATCGAATCCTACAAGAGACCTAGAATGAGAGGTCCTAATTAAATCTGAGAATCCCTAATTAGGGTTAGGGAAAATTTCTTAATTGAACGGTCAAGATAAAATATCAGATAATCGGATCAATGGTGGAGAATAAATGAGGAAATTAATTAAAGAAATAAAGATTTTCAAAAAATCAAAAAGATAAGATTGCCTGATTTGTGAGATTCAAAAAATCAAGAAGATAAGATTTGGACTGAAGATTCTATTTGGAAAATCAAGAATCTACCTGATTACTTGATTTTTGGAAGAATAACATCTTTTTGAATTTAATTAATTCAAAATGATGATTTTGTGTGACAAGTAAATAATCTTTTTCAGATTATTTACTAAAAGGAATGAAAGTTAATTAAATGAAATCATTTTAAATATTTTTCATTTATTTAAAATGAGAGAAAAGTGAAATTAGTAATTAAATAATTAAAATAATTATTTAATTTGGAAGATAAGATTGATTTATTAAATAAATTAATAAATTTATTTAATTGTGACAATTAGTGACATATCAAATAAATAAATGAAATTCATTTATTTAATAATTAGGAAGAATTAAATGCAGAAAGATAATTAAATAAACTAAGAAATTTATTTAATTAAGGGAAGACTTAGACAATTAATGATGTATTTAATAAATAAATTTATTTATTTATTTAATAACCATGAAGAATAAAAGGAAATGAATTAATTAAATAATTATGAATTATTTAATCAGTAGTCGAATGTGGACCAAGGACATAATTAAATGTCATAATTATGCTAGGACGAAAGTGGTAAAAATGAAGCTTGCAAGCTTAGGTCATTTTTAGGTGTCTACATTTTTCCCCTCTTTGTGATAATGTAGCATGTCGCATTGTGACAAAGAAAATAAGTCGAAAATATGCCCCAGTGCAAAATAAGATGAGGAAGAATGACGAGGAGGGTAGCGGTATGCCCCCTCAAGAGGACAGACAGGTTCCAAGAACACGGGTGTGCTCTCGAAATTAATGAGAAGGCTAGAATATGAAGAGATAAAGAAATGTTAATGAAAAAGATATGGATGATGATATGGATGCAATGCCTATATGAGATGGGTGAGAGAAGATGACACAACTAAAGAAGATGCATGGTAGTTTCTAGACCAAATCCTTCAAAACTTTAGCATAAGACTTTAATATTTATTGCTCTTAATCATCATTGGGTGGTAAAATGACACAAATGGACAAAAAACACCATGATATGACATAGACCAAGGTGTGCAAGGTCATCCATTTGAAAAACAAACAGTCACAGACAAGGAATTTCCTAACTCATACTAAGGGTCATGTTGCCCCAGTCTTTTTGTCGAGACAATCCACAAGCAGAAAAAGACAAGGAAAGCATGAAACGTCGTTGCTCCTCTAAATCCTATTGCTAGGACATCCTTGAGGAACTAGCAACATGACTGCCTGAAAGAACAAAAGATAAAGCTATTACCATGATACGTCGTTGTTTTTCTAAATCCTTTTGTCGAGATCTCGCTAAGAAACTAGTAACATGAGTGTCAAAAGACAAAACAAATGTCACGATACATCGCTATTTCTCTAAATCTCGATATCAGGATCT
Source organism: Sequoia sempervirens (assembly GCA_007258455.2). Classification (NCBI taxonomy): domain Eukaryota; kingdom Viridiplantae; phylum Streptophyta; class Pinopsida; order Cupressales; family Cupressaceae; genus Sequoia; species Sequoia sempervirens. The sequence goes on from VDFB02000017.1 coordinate 430,536,717, forward strand.
TGCTGAAAAGCTAGTAACATGATTGTCAAAAGACAGGACAAACTTCATGATACATCGCTGCTTTTCTAAATCCTGGTGTCAGGATCTCGCTAAAAAGCTAGTAACATGATTGTCAAAAGACAGGAAAAACTTCATGATACGTTGCTACTTTTCTAAATCCTGGTGTTAGGATCTCGCTGAAAAGCTAGTAACATGATTGTCAAAAGACAGGACAAACTTCATGATACGTCGCTGCTTTTCTAAATCCTGGTGTTAGGATCTCGCTGAAAAGCTAGTAACATGACTGTCAAAAGACAGGACAAACTTCATGATACGTCACTACTTTTCTAAATCTTGGTGTCAGGATCTCACTAAAAAGCTAGGAACATGATTTTCAAAAGACAGGACAAACTTCATGATACGTCGTTGCTTTTCTAAATCCTAGTGTCAAGTTCTTGCTGAAAAGCTAGTAACATGATTGTCAAAAGACAGGACAAGCTTCATGATACGTCGTTGCTTTTCTAAATCCTAGTGTCAGGATCTCATTGAAAAGCTAGTAACATGATAAAAAGCAAAAAAAAAAAATGCCAAGTATTTGCCAAGTGTGTCTGGATGTCAAGTTTTAATGATGTCGAGATGATGAATGCCGAAGTTTTCCATATTCAAGGACATATCCTGAATAATGTCAATGTCTAGGAAGGACACATCCTAAAACACCAATGTCAAAGTTTTTGTTCTTCAGAAGGACACATCTGAAAGAACGGTGATGTCAAGAGGAATGATCCTTAAGTGTCAAAAAGGATCCCTCGAAAATGTCAAATGATAGGGACAATGCCTAGGAAGGACACATCCTAAGGCATAAATGACTGAGGTTATTCTTTAGAAGGACACATCTGAAAGGTAACCAAAAATTGATAGTTTGACTGGTTGTGATAATTTGACTTGTGTTGACTGAATTTGACTTGTTTTGACTGAGTTTGACTTGTTTTGACTGAGTTTGACTTGTGTTGACCATATGATGATAATATACCATGGTGATACGATTGTCATGTTAAATGAATGATTGTCGTACTTTGTTTTAGGAGTTTTCCCATTTGGAGAAATGATCTATCTTGACTAGCAAAATTTTGACATGTGTGCCAATGTAATGCCATGAACCCTAAAGGACTGACCTAGTGTGGCCTCGGGGGCTCATCGACAGATGGCCTTGCCTATGTCATGCACTCAGAGACCTCATAGTTTGACAATGAAATGGACTGACTAACATGACTGACTTGACAAGATGTAACTGAATTTGACTCCATTTTTAGGATTTTGACATTGATTTGGATGTTTTTGTGTTTTTCTTCAAGACGTTTTATGATTTTTAGGTCTTTTTTCAGGACATTTTATGATGTTTTTGTCTTTTTGTAGTTTTATGATTTTTTTGGTCTTTTTTTTCAGGACATTTTATGATGTTTTTGTCTTTTTGTCATTTTATGATGTTTTTGGATTTTGACGTTTAAGAGGATCGTGACAAATGCATGTGACTGGTTCCTACACATGAGAATCCATGGACAAACATGATTGTGCCCCTAGTCAAGCTGAATACCAATTGATAGGTGATGACAATGTTGTTTGACATGGGAAGGACGCATCCCAAAACAACGTGAGGACGATGATGATAATGTGATGAAAGTATGGAGGTCTACAGCCGGGCTAGGAATGCAGTTAAGTAAAATTTTGGATAATGCACTTGTATAGATTAGACTCGTTGCATTTGGAATGACTTGGTTAGGACTAGATGGGATGATGATTATCCTTAGACCATTTGACAAGGGAAAGCCAAGATAGGTGACATACATGAAAGGATAAGAGGTGGCCTTGGTAAAGGACGGGAGACATGAGACTAAGGGAATTGTTATATGATTTTCAAGGACTATGTCATATAAGGACAATAAGACTATGACGGTCAATGATATTTCGTGAATCGTGCATGACCGAAGGATAGACATGTCAAGAGTTTTCCCAAAGCATGATTTATGTGTGCCAGTTTTATGTCAAGACCAAGATAGGTGGGAATGATATGGATTAAATGGTCGAATTCCAATGTCAAGAGGAAGGCCTAGGATATGAAACGACTTGCCCCCAAGTGTAAGAGTCCACATAGACGATTTATTTTACACATGACACCTATTTTCCAAGTTTTCATCATGGTACTTATCCAAGGTGCCTGTTTGCCAAGTTTTCACCATTGGATGAAATTTTTCTCTTTACTATTTTCTTGAATTTTTGATTTTTTTTGGTGTCACTAAGATGCTTGTTTGCCAGGTTTTCATCAAGGTGACGATTTTTATCATTTTCAATTTTTTATTTTTTTTGTATTTCTGATTCTATGGATAGCCTGGATGCTTTAGATGATCACTGACTATTCTGAATCCATTGCCAGTGCCAATGTAGAGACTGGTGCCATGATATGCCAATAATGTCCTGTTTAAAGTAGTTGTCTTGTCAGGATCATAGCACTTGTATACAACTGATCAATGTCATTGTGATCCTTTCTAATACTAGAGTTGACATTATCAAAATACACACATCGCGATAGAGTGCCATGAGAGTCCTTGTGGTAAAGAGTTGTTGCCATGATGTGACGGATTTGTGATGTGGGATCATTAGACTTTAGACGAGATGTAGGGTTATGACGAATGATGGTAGATATGGAAAGATTGTTTGGATCTTTGGATGAATGACTTTTTATTTTCCAAACTTGGGATGGTGGATGACGAATTTTGGAGGGATGGTGTTTGGAACCAACACTTTTATATGCCTTGATTGATGACCATTTTGAAGGAGGTGGACATGTGTTATATGTGGGAGTCCTCTTGTATTGTGGCTCCACATTGTGATTGACTTTTGTATTTGACTTGGTGTCTTTGTTTGACTTGTTTTGACTGAGTTTGACTTGTTTTGACTCAGTTTGACTTGTGTTGACCATATGATGATAATATACCATGGTGATACGAAATTGTCATGTTGAATGAATGATTGTCATACTTTGTTTTAGGAGTTTTCCCATTTGGAGAAATGATCTATCTTGACTAGTAGAATTTTGACATTTGTGCCAATGTAATGCCATGAACCCTAAAGGACTGACCTAGTGCGGCCTCAGGGGCTCATCGACAGATGCCCTTGCCTATGTCATGCACTCAAAGACCTCATAGTTCGACAATGAAATGGACTAACATGACATGACTGACTTGACAAGATGTAACTGAATTTGACTCCATTTTTAGGATTTTGACATTGATTTGGATGTTTTTGTGTTTTTCTTCAAGACGTTTTATGATTTTTAGGTCTTTCTTTAGGACATTTTATGATGTTTTTGCCATTTCTTCAGGACATTTTCATGTCATAAATCACATCCTTTGGTCTTGATCCTAATCTTGTTGTAAACCCAATCAATTAAAGTCAATCAGTCAATTATTAATCATCCTTGTGTTGATCTAGGGATATGTCATTCCCTGCAATGACAACACTATCATCATCAATCAAAATCAGTCAATCAATCAACGGTTTACAGCTTGACAAGGGCAATACTTTGTTTGTTTTTGTATCATTTGTGCATGCTTGCTTGCTTGCTTGTGTGTGTTATCATTTTATCTTGCATTTGTATCAAATCCAGATCATTCCAGCTAATATTCATATCTTGTGTGTGTTGGAATATATTTTTTCATTATCCTTTGCATCTAAGGTCACATAATACCTTTTGTGCATTAGGACTTTAATGGTCTAAGCCTCTTTCCTTGTACATCTAGACAAGGTTGTATTACGCTAGGGCACGAGACACATTGTCACCTTGGTCCTTATATCTTGGTGCATAATGCCTAGTGCTAAATCAAACATCATGGTTGCTCATATTTCATTGCAGCATAACATATCATCCATTCCTTCATCTTTAGTTCTTGACCCATCCCTTTCATTTCAAGAGCCTACCCGTGTTTGTTCAACCCACCTATCCTCTCGTGGGGGCATCATCATATTCTGATATCATCATCCATTTTTCTCTATCCATAACTTAGTTTCTTTGAAATGGTGTTACTCGACACAAATCTCATCATCTTGAACATCATCTCAAAGAGGGGAAAAATGTAGACACCCAAAATTGTCCTCTTACAACACTTGTCTCGACATTACATCATTTAGGCATCTTGTAGCATGTTTTTCCCTAGATACCCATGTCATCATCTAATTAGTTAAATAAATCTTATTTATTTCACTAATTTCATTTATTTCCCTTCCTCTAATGTTAATTAAATAATTTATATTATTTAATTAATTAAATCATTTCTATTCATTCTTCTAATGTTAATTAAATAATTTATATTATTTAATTAATGAAATCATAAATTCAACGTTAATCAAATAAATCCAAAATTTATTTAATTAATAAAATCCTAAAAAGATCTTCTCGCTTTCTTTCCAAAACTGAACTCGTGTGCATCTAATTAATTTATTTAATTAGATAATTCATCATTTATCCTTCTCGTCTTTTTCAAGATTTATTTCCTTTAAAACAGGAAATGAAATCTTTCTATCTTTTTTGAAATCTTATCTCATCTTGTTGTATTTCCTCTTTTGTCAAAAATTAAATCCTTGTCGAATCTTGTCAAATCTTATCTTCGTCAACGTCATGGCTCTATAAATACGGCCTCTCACAATCCATTTAGGAGGTTGATTCGTCTAGCATCCAGACTCTGTCAAAATCAGTCTTCCGTCTCTACCTATCATTCTCTCTATTTATCATTGTCATTGTCAGGTCGTTATGCTACAGGAATGAGCACTCAACATTCCTCCATTGTCAACCCTTAAAAATCTCGCATTCTCATGCAGGTGGAGAAGAGCAATGGAGATAAATCGAATTAGCACGAAGATCAGTTTGCATTTGTGCTTCTTATTGTGATTTATGTGGTTTCGTACTCTATTGTGCTTGATAGGAATTATTTAATTTATTGTTTTCATTTACTCTAAATTTTTTTATTTTTACCCTATTTACACATATCATGGCCAATCATCCTCATATCATAGTTTCAAAAGCATTCATAATCCACAGCCCCTATGCATATCCTTATATCAACATTTCACTCCACCAGCATATAGGATAGAGAAGTACTCTCCCTTTGCATACTCGTTCTGCAGGTTGCCATTCTGATAAGCTTTGCTTATACAATCTGAGAGTAGTAGCTTCAAGCAAATCACTGGAGATAGAGGACAATGGAACAATTCTGAAGAAGCTTTGTTTGATTTCATTGATTTCATTTTAATTAGCTTTCTTTAGTTTAATGTTGCATTTGTGTGTTTTTGTTATTTTATTTTGATACTAACATTTCCCACACACAGATATAAATGATGGATCAAATTTACCTAATTCATAGCAAGAAAAAGCACCAATCATCACACCTATTGAGACAAGGAATGATCAATCAAATGTACCAAATGCAAACCAAGAACACACACTAATCATAACACCTCCTAGAATTATTCATAAAAGACAAAATTATCTAATTTACATAGATGTAAACATTTTGAAACCAATGCCCAACATGATTCCCAATCGTACTTGTAGAAGAATGGATAATAAAATATGGAAAATCTATTTTGAGAGCTTTAAAAACCCATCTTCTAACAATATAATAGGATGGTCACTAATTTTCTCACTTGGAATCTATGATTTAGCATGCCTACTCTAGTTCCTTTCTACTTCTTCCTCTTTTTGCACCGTCTATGCTAGGATCTTAGCAAACTTCTTGTTCCTCTCATGTACTCATGCCCTACCCTTGTGCTATCTCTACTCCTAGAGATAATATTATTCTATTACACTATCATATAGTCTACTCTCTATGAAATATACATTCTACATGTATTCAAGATTCTTTTATGTAAACTCACACTCCATGATCACCAACACCCACAATACTAGCTCCTCAAGACATTTTTCGCCCAAGAGTATGTGTGCTTAGACATGACACACCCTAATCATTAATTAACACATACAATGGAACATTGACACAAAATATGCAAAATAAAATGTTTAATTTTTTAAATATGAATATTTTTATAGACTAAAGACAAAAACTAACTAAACCTGTAGTGCCAAAAAATGTAGTCTACATTTTCAAACTATGTTTGGGTACATTAATTAATTGGACTTAATTAAGCCTCTAATTGGCCCAATTATGCATCTACAACCCTAATTAATTGCAATTTTTGAAAGGGGAATCATGATTTAATTAATACAATTATCATTTTAACACCTCGAAATGAATAGGTCCTAGCAATTTAGGTCAGGATTCATTCACCCTTGGGTGAATGGGTCCCCTTTAAGTTGCTTAATTCAAAATTTTAATATGTTTTTTGGAAGCCCTTTTATGATCCCAAATTCAAATTTAAATGTCAGCTTGTAATGTTTAATTTTTGGGAAATTAGAAAATTACCTATAAAAGCAAGGTCTTATTATCAATTCAAGTCCTAGAGAAAAGAGGTGAACTTTACAAGAGATAAGATTATTGTCAAATATGTTGAAGAGTAGATTTATCAGTCATTTCTTGTAGCATTCAAGATCTCAATCATCATGTCAAAGTTATCAAGCATCATGCATTTTTTTTGGAGCTAACATTGTTATGTAGTTTTCAATCATTTAAGTATCAATTCAAGCATCAAGATCAACATCCAATCAAGCCATTTCATGTAAGATCAAGACCTTGGAGATATGTGTTAAGCTCCAGTCCTTTAGGGGTATCAATTCAAGGGTTTGGTGAGTTGCAACATAGCAATTTTTCATTCATCATTCCTTTCATGTTTCATTGTTTCATTTCAAGGTTTAATTACAAAAATAAGGTTTGACCAAGGAAAACCCCCATTCACCAAAAAAAAACATTTTTTCCCTCTTGTGTGTTTTGCATATCTTAGGTTGAAGAAGGATTGAAGATCTATCAAAAGAGAAAAATTGCAAAAGTTTTCAAAGTTGTAAAGGTTGTCAACATTGTCATCAAGCCACGAAAACTTACTTTCATAATTTAATTTTAAATTTCTAACTATGAAACCCAGAGAAATTGAGAGTGCAGACTAAGGAGCAAAGGATTGTAAAAGAAGATTTTAAACCCTTGTAACAAGGCCCATTCTCCCTTGGGTGAGTGATTCCCAAGAGGACACTCAACACAACCTTTTTGTGACAAGTGCATAAAATCACATCTGTCTCAAATCTGCTAAAACTTTATGGATTCTATCAGGTTAAGGTTTAATTTAGAGGTTTCATGTATTTCATTGGATAATTGCATTAATTTGGTATTTTTCATTCATCTCCCAAAATTGCATTTCAGGTTTATTTAGCCTGTCCTAAGTCATAAGGAAAACAACAAGATCTCCATTAAGGTTGACTCACCTAAGGGTTGAAAGTCAATTTTTCCCTAGGGAATCTCTTTTTCCTAATGAAAGTAGGAGGGAAAGTGTAGGTGAATACCGCTATTCAAAATCCATCATTCACATTTTTCCCTTGTTTCATTTTCATGAACCCAACATTATTTATCAAAAAAAATTGAATTTGGAGTCCATTCAAACCCTAGATCTATGATTTGCAATAGTTTTCATTACATTGCATTAGTTTTTATCTCATTTAGGTTTTTTAAAATTGCCTTACTTTGCATCTCAGCTAGGGTTTTATTTTTGCATTTTACATCCTTTAAAATCAAAAAAATTCAAAAATTTGCATATTGCATTGATTTTGCATAGTACTTTCATATTAGTGTATGTTCAATCATTCACATTCACAAATTGAGTCAAAATTGTATTTCAAAAAGTGTCATACTGTTCAGAATTTGTCATTCATTTCACTTGCATTTAGAAATCAAAATCTAGAAAAATCAGCCACTGAAACCACAGTTTATAGTCTGAAATAGGAAAACCTAGCATTGAACTTTAGGTTGAGATTTAGATTTTTGTAACCCATTTGCTAACATCCATTTGAAATAGGGAAAATCTATCTTTGTATAGGTGCTATTTCAAATTTCTAGGCAGTGATTTTTCTTTGTTTTCCTTCTTCTGATCTGTTGTTAAATTTTAGTTTCAGTTTTAGAAATCAGAAAAATCTATCATTATTTGCATTAATTTCAATTGGTCAAATTGAGTGCATTGTTTGAAATCAAAATTGGAATTAAAAGCATATCATTTTCAATATCTTGCATTCAAACATTAGGAAATATTCATATATCAAATTTGAAACTTTGCATAAAAATTCATCATGGACATGTGTATGGGTAATATATGGAAAGCCTTAAGATATTTGGTAGATGTTTCAAGTTGTGTGTTTGGTGATGAACCTAATGAAATTGAGCCTATTAATGAGCCTTCACCTCCCAATGAATGTCCTATGAACTAGAAATCTTAGGTCAAGATGAACATAGTATGCAACAATTCATACAAGACTCCTTACACAATCTCAAGAACAACACATCGTTTTATCCATCCATGCAAACACCACCTATAATCCCATCACTTGATGTGTTCAAACTATTACATCTTGAAATTGAAGCACAAAACAAGCCTCAACCATCAATCATTAATGAACTTAACAAGTACAATATTGATACTCTTCTATCCTATGTTCATCAAATTACTAATACACCCATTAACTTAGAAGAGAGTTATGGTCAAGGATTTAAGATATTAACCAAACAAGGATGTGACGTAACCAATGAGCTTTAAATTCACAATCCAAGGGTACTAAGGGGTTAGGATATCAGGATATTCCCCCTTTCCACATCTCCCAAGGGAAACAGGTGTTCTCTTTCACAAGATCATATCAAGAGACCAATTAATACCTCACAAGGATGATAGGATCACCATAGATCCTCCTCCCCCACCTCCACCTAAGAAAATTTCCCAAACAAGTAAGAAGTCCAAGCCTTATAAGATCAAGGAATTGACATTCTTACACACTACAAAAATTGAATGAAAAATGGAACAACTCCTATGTCTAGGATTGATTCACTTTCCACTTATCAAAGAAAATAAAAAAGGAAAGAGTGCAAACATGAATTATTGTGCATTTCATAGAACTCTTGGGAATCTTACTGATGAGTGTCATATTTTAGAATGATTCATGTGTGAAAATGATTTTATTGATGTAATTAACTAAAATGCATGCCTTTTGGCTACTTTCCATGTGATAGTTGTAGGATCATTGCATACTCAATATTATATGTTTTACATGTATTGCAAATTATTTATATATTGCAAGGAGCCCATTCTCATCACCCATATTGACTCATCCTTGTCCTGCACTTAGTGGGGGATGTAACACCCCTCCGTTTTGAATATTTGGAGCGGTAGTGTTTTCTTGGTAATGTTTGATTATGCTTATGATGTGACTGTGAACTTAGTGATTGTTTGATCATGAACCATTTGGTGATGCGCATGTTATATCATGATGTGACGTTTGTGTCTGAACATGCTTTGACTTTGAAACTTGATTACTTGTGATCGTGATTGATTAAATGATGTGGAAGTTATATGTTGATGAGATGTTCTTTATTCTGATGTTATCCTTATGACATGATTGGAGTAATTTAGAAGATATCTGATTAAATGATGTTTTATGCTATTGATCATATATTTGATGTTAGATGCGTCAGTAGTGATACTGTATTGGTGAAAAGGGACGGATTGTATCACTCGCTTGCAAGCACCCTACAATTCCGAGATTCCTTCCTCACGGTGTGTTTGATTATATACATATGTATATATATATTTTGCACGTTCGACATGTTCTTTGCTGCAAGTTGGCAGGTACATGACATCGACTCCACCTGGTTTCACAGGTTTGAGCGTGTCCATTTACCAACGGTAATTGATTGGGAGATAGTAGCTAGGTTTTCCGAGCCAAGTCGTCACCCTAGTCATAGTGTGTTGTCGGGTTGTCGTCGGGGTCAGTTGTTTTAACTTGGTCAGTTCCCCTTGAGTGTTTATTTAATTTCAAGTTTAAAGTTTATTAAATGACTTGCGTAATTTAATTAATGATTAAATGTGTTTAATTGCAAGTTAAAAGTGATTAAATGGCTTTTGAAATTTATAAATGATGATTGTTTTGTCTTATTGAGATGTTGGAAAATTAGTGATTAATTAATTAATTTAATTTAATTAATAAAATAATCTAATTTTGAATTAGATTTATTTTATTGATTAATTAAATTAATAGGGATAAATTAAATCAATTTAGTCATGTTGGCATCATTAGATATTTGGAGTAAATAAAAAAAGAAATTAGAAATATGTTTTATATTTTACTCCTATAAATAAAATTGAAAAAAAAAAATGTTATTATAAATTGTTAAATTATATTTTGTTAAAAGAAATTTATTTGACCTTGGGGTTGTAAATAGATTTTTATTTTAAAAGGATATTATGCAAATTACACTTGGAAATAGAAATTGTTTTATGATTTTGCAAAAATAAAATATCTTCATTTTAGCAATAAGTTTGGTGGGTGAGTCCATTTTAGGGCTTTGACAAATTTGGAAGAGGGGCTTGCATAAGGAAATTAGGATTTCTATTTTCAATTTAATTTTGGAAAAAGGGGGATGGCTATGGTTTTTGCTTGGGAATCTTGAAGGAGATGGAGGTTTTGTTGGAGCTAGATTCAAGGGAAGGATTGGAGAACACCATGGATGAATGTTTCAAAATTGTGGAGAAAAATCAGGTTCTTTTCTTCTTGCTTTGTTTATTTTAAAAATAGATCAAATCCTCATCTTGCTGTTTGAAATCTTTGTAATATTGTTTGAAATCCAACAAAACCCATGGAAATTAGATTTTAAATTAGCAATAGAAAGATGTAATGTATTTATCTATTTGGGGAAAAAACTCAGAAAAATTCTTCCTATTATTGTGCCTTAAATCTTTCCTTTTAGTTTTTATCTTGAAAAAAATATTTGCCAGATTGAACTATGAAATGATATTTACTTTGGATATAAAATCTGTGGACTGGAAATTTGCTTTAAAAGATTTGTCTTATTTTTTTATTTATTTAAAAAAAAAAAAATGAATTGTTACTGGGTGAAATGCATTCTGGTTTTTACCAGAACAGGGGTTTGAAATTTTCTGTTTTGTTTTAAAAACGAAATTGTTTGAATTTTTTTTTAAAAAAATAAATAAAAAAATAATTTCGTTGGGGGCTGCCCACAGCCCACACCCCCATCCATGGGGGCGCTGGCTGTGCAGCGCTCCCCATGGCTGGGGAGAGGGCTGCGAGCAGCCACCAACAGGGCCGCACCCCTGTGTGTGGCTGCCACACACAGGGTGCGTCCCTGTTTGGGCTGCGTAGCAGCCAAAGGCAAAGGCCTTTAATGTTTTTTTTTTATATAAAGTTTATTTTAATTAAAGTTTTTAATTTTTATTAATAGTTCTTTTTATAATTTATAATATTTAATATTATATGTATAATGTGTATTATTATATATTTAATATAAAATATTTAAATATTATATACATATATTTAAATATTAAATATTATATATGTAATATTTAATATATGTATATAATATTTAAATATTTTATGTCATGGGAATTTAAATTTTAATCAAGTGGATTATAATGAAAATATGTCGTTAATTAAGACATTTAAATAATGATGTTTAATTATTTAAATAGGAAATAATTTAAAATAATTGTAGTTTTAATATAGATGAAATAGGACCGTTGTTTTAAATATTATTTTAATCCTTACCTTGGATCGAGCAAATGGAATAAAAGTATTAAATTATTTATTTTTTTTAAATAGTGCCAAGTGAATATTAGGTAATTTAATGATTATTGAAAAAGTTGATTTTATAAGCAAATATCTATATTTAGAAATTTTAATTTCGATTTTCATAAATAAGCAGTAAACCTTAAAATATAGAAATAATGTGTTTAGAGGTATATGTTTTAAAGGACGTGAACCTTGAAGTGGTTAGCTCATCGGTATAGAGGAAATGAAATTGAAATATGATCATTGGTTTTGATAAATTAGTTTAATCTTTGTTGAAATAAAGATGAATTTATTTTAATTAAATGTTTTAATTATTAAATATTTTGACTATGAACATAATTGATAAACTAAGAGATAGTGAATGATTTATTCCAATCAGACGACTTTATTTATCAAAAGCTCGATTTATTTATAATTTAGATTTGATTATTACGGATAATTGAGACAAATGAAATAAAATAGACATAGTTAAGATATAGATAACTGTAAGATGATTTTGATTCAAAATAGAAGCAAAAGTGGATTTTATATTAAATGGATTATTTAAAACGTTGAATGTTGAATAGTCAATGATTTATTTTAAAGGATAGAGTCTAGATAATCAAATGTTTTTATTTTAAAGATTGATTTTTAATAAGATATGAGATTGAGAAACGAAATATAAAGTATTGTTATAGATTCCTAAATGTCAACAGTGTGATTTAAGTATTTAGTATATAACAGAATATACATCGAATATGCACTATTAAGTGTATTTGTTGGAATGTATTCGTATTCAAGTAGAGATGAGATTTAGTTGATTTATTAATGCGAATTGAAAGAAAGACTGGTTTTTTTTATCTAAACGTCTTCTTATCAAAATGTTCTAAATATAGAATACAAATGAGAAAACTTAGAAGTAACATATGATTTAATGAATCATATGAGATTGGGTTGTTGATTTATTGCTAGGTTAAAATAAAGAGTAATTTATTTAATCCAAATGCTTTATAAAACAAGTGGATTTAATTACATTATATGATTGTGGGACGTAGAGTTAGTAATTGGATTGATTTTGATTCAATGATGTTATTTATTGAAATGTCTAGATTTAGAATATGGTTGTGTAATTTAGAGTAAATGATATGTTCTTTGAATATTTCTATGTCGTGAAAAGAGATGGGATCAATTGATTGGATAAATGCAAGTCATGAATACTGTGTTTGATTGGATTTAAGAAATCCGAACAATAGCTCACTTCATTGTCTGAAATGTTCTCAGTAGTTAATTGTTCGTCTTTGTTGTATTGTGGAATTAGCGTGAACGTATTGAAAGTCTTCCATATAGGAGTTCTTTTATCGATATCGGTTGTGGCATGTGAGTCAACCTTTGATGTGTTATGGAAGATATGTATAGTTACACCATGTCGTTTCACCTGGTTTTCACGTACGGGTTTTGTAATTTGTGCCTCCTTGGGAATAGGAGAAGGTTTTGTAATATGTGCCTCCTTGGATGGAGTGGTTTTGTTTTGTTGTTGCCTCCAGTGTTTGAAGAGGGTCTTAACCTTGTTGCCTCCAGTGTTGGTGTGAGTTCTTGATTATTACCTCCTTGAATGGAGAGGTTGTGTTTATCTGAATACCTATAATGGTTATTACTGTGGGTGTTGTCTTAGGAGAGTGGCTTACAATGGGCGCCGGCGTACAAAGTGGTGCCAGGATAACCCTTTGTAAGTTGGTTAATTCAGTGATAACTAAATAAACTTTTAGAAGTTTAGGATGCATCAAACATTAAACAAGATTAAGTATGCTTCGCTCATGGACCCAAGGGCTTGTTGTAGACTTGGGATGAGACGGGAAGGCCTGGAATGGCAAGATCATCTATCTCGTCTTCACGAGAGGTATTTGGTTCCGCATGAGTAAGCATGGGTGTCGGGAATGCGGTAGAGGCTACCAGGATAACCTGTGGAGTGGGGGTCGGGGCCTAGGAAGATTCCCAAAGGATATCCCTTGACGAGCTATGCGATGACACTCTTCCTAAGTCAGCAGTTTGTATTTGATATTTGTGACACTCTTGATCTATTCTATGTCTGGAAGTAATGTAACCTATGTCAATGTTGTGTGAGCCATACCTAGAGTTGTACTTATGATCTTTCTTAACATGTGATGTGTTCTTGTATTTATTCGTATTAGTCTTGTGTGGCCCGTGTCTAGTGGTAGATGGTCTTGGGTAGGAATTCTTGGTTACTATCTCCTAGCACGGAGGGAGTGGAACCTTTTGGATTCCACGTGGTCGGGTGGCGTGCATCTTAAATCCATTGGTTCTTCTTCATGTTCGTGTGTTCGTGATTTCTAGCTGGAGAGCTCGTGGGAATCAGTTTCTTCTCATGCCTTGTTCTCTCAGTTTTTATTGTAGTTTATTACCCCTCCGTTGTTAACGAGGTGGAGTTTGTAATATGTAATCATACTTGTTGGATTTATCTCATTCGGGGAATGAGTGTTGTAATCTTATTGTTTAATTATTGTTAATTAAAATCTTTTGGTATTTCTTATCCTTCATTGTAAGTTATCTTGCATGGAATGTATGTTGTCTCATTTCCTTAAGTGATTAACATTTTGGTTTCAGTGGATATAATTATTGTTTGGGTTTTTAAGTAATATTTGTCTCATGGCCTTAGAGGTTGTTGGCAATATGTATTCATCTTACATGTTATTTGTACTTAAACAAAAAAAAATTGGCACGTTTAAGTAGCAAATTGCAACTTCCTCTAGGGTTGCGTGGCGGGGCATTACAGGGGAAAGGAGTTAGATAGCCTTATCCCTTTGGCTAGTTATCCACCTTTTGCATACAATAAACAAGATTGGGATGCAAATGTCCTACTACAGGTTGAATCACATGTGCCATACTAGTATTGTATTTGTCTTATTTCCATGTTCTTTGTGATTGCATGTGTGTAATGTTATCCCCCGTGCAATGTTGCTTAGTGTGTCTTTATATGTTTGTGAGCCTACTTTGGATGACCCTTGTCACTCCGTTGGTGCAAGGATACAAAGGAAGTGAATATGTTGTTACATTATTCTAATGTATCTCTATTCTTCTATATGTCGTAACCTTTTTCTTTTGTCTTGTATTTTCCTTTTGGGAATGATGCAAGGAGTCAAGACATTCAAGTCTCTTCCATGTTGATCCAAAAGCTTCTCTATGTTCTCTCTCTATGTGCCATTCTCCTTTTTTTCCCATTGTTCTATGAGTTATTTAGGGAATGATGATGGTTCTGAGCTTGATTATATCACTGCAAGAACAAAAAATGTTGACCCCAAATCCGTGGATCCCTTATGTGTTATATTAGGATTGCATATGGGGGGAAATCCTCCTTTATATGATGTAGCTCTACTCGAAAACACATGTTTTGCATAGGAATTTACAAATAAATCTCTCATGTATTGGAATTTATTGTGACCTTTATAAGCATATGATATTCCTCTTAATGGTAATTCTACAGTTTGTATTCCCTAAGTTGTGAATCTTTTATCCTTGACTAGTCCTCTCTTGGAGATATTAAGCACGTTGTTCCCTAAGGTGAGACATTTCAAAAACTAAGAAAAACTCCTTTGAATATCCTATTGCATGTATCAAGGCCACCAAGCATAACATAACTTGCTTGCCAGTGGAACCTTTATATTTTTCACTACTACTAAGCATAACACAACTTACTTGCCAATGGATCCTTTTTCATGAGTGCCTAGAATAATGTAGCTTACTAGCCTTGTGAAATATTTTGTGGTGACTTATCAAAGTTATCAAGAAGTATACCTTTGGTATGGTTAGTACAATGGGAGCCTGTAGACCTCACATGATTTTCCCATTAGCCACTTTTTGGGGCTCACTTAGTGGACAAAAAATTTCACCAGCCCATGTGAGCATATTTTGTTTGTAAAGTGCATAGTGGGTTTCCACTTGTAAACATTTTTGGAAAAATAGCTAAGACTTGATCCATATTGATTGGATAAACAATTGAGGTTTGATCCACCCCTCTCTCTATTCTCATTAATTTTGGCATTGTATGCTTGTGTATCTTGTCTTGCTACTGCATATTTAACATAGGCATGTGTCTCTTTGTGCCTTTTTTGGCTTATCGTGAGATCTTAGATCTTGGGGGCTTGATCATCCTCCTTGACCTTTGTTGTCTTATCTTTCCAACAGTTGTAAAATTAGACCTCTCTTGATGCTTTTTTGACTACTTTAGTGTGAGTTTGAGGCAGGGCTCATCCTCTCACTAAAGTGGGGGCTAAATGTAGTGTCAAAAAATGTAATCCTTTACATTTTCACACTATGTTTGGGTCCCTTAATTAATTGGACTTAATTAAGCCTCTAATTGTCCCAATTATGCATCTACAAGTCTAATTAATTGCAATTTTTAAAAGGGTAATCTTGATTTAATTAATGCAATTATCATTTTTAACACCCCAAAATGAATAGGTCCAGAAATTTAGGTCAAGAACTATTTTCCCTTGGGTGAATGGGTCCCCTTTAAGTTGCTTAATTCAAAATTTTAGTATTTTTTTGGAAGCCTTTTTATGATTGCAAATTCAAATTCAAATGTCAGCTTGTAATGTTTATTTTTTGGGAAATTGGAAAATTACCTATAAAAGTAAGGTCTTTTTATCAATTCAAATCCTAGAGGCAAGAGGTGAACTTGACAAGAGCTCAGATTATTGTCAAATTTGTTCAAGTGCATATTTCTTAGTCATGTTTTGCAGCATTCAAGATCCCAAGCATCATGTCAAAGTTATCAAGCATCATGCATGTTTTTTTGAGCTAAAATTGTGATGAATGTTTTAAGCATTCAAGCACCAATTCAAGCATCGAGATTAACATATAATCAAGCCATTTCATGCAAGATAAAGACCTTGGAGATATGTATTAAGTTTCAGTCCTTTAAGAAGATCAACTTAAGGGCTTGGTGAGTTGTAACATAGCAATTTTTCATTCATCATTCCTTTCATGTTTCATGGTTTCATTCCAAGTTTTAATTACCAAAGTAGGGTTTGGCCAAGGAAAACCCCCATTCACAAAAAAGAAATGATATTCCCTCTTGTGTGTTTTTTAGATCTTAAGTTGTAGAAGGATTGAAGATCTATCAAAAGAGAAAAATTGCAAGAGTTGCAAAGTTGTAAAAGTTGTCAACATTGTTGTCAAGCCATGAAAACTCACTTTCAGAATTTAATTCCAAATTTTTGACTGTGAAATCTGGAGGAATCAAAAGTAAAAATTGAGTAGAGGAATGTAAAACTAGATTTCAAACCCCTGTAGCAAGACCCATTCACTTGGGCGAATGAGTCCTAGGAGGACACTCAACACAACCTTTTTGTGAGAGGTGCATGAAATCACATTCCTCTCAGGTTTTCTAAAACTTTTTGGATTCTATCCGAGTAAGGTTTAATTTAGAGGTTTCATGTATTACATTGCATAATTTCATTCATTTGGTATTTTTCATTTATCTCCCAAAAGTGCATTTCAGGCTAATTTATCCAATCATAAGTCTTAAGGAAAACATCAAGATCTCCATCAAGGTTGACTACCTAAGGGTTGAAATTCAATCTTTCCCTAAGGAATATAATTTTCCTAATGAAAGTAGGAGGGAAAGTGTAGGTGCATACCCCTATTCAAAAACCATCACCAACATTTTCCCCTCATTTCATTTTGGTGAACTCAACAGTATATATCAAAAAATTCTAAATTTGGAGTCCATTTAAACCCTAGATCTACAATTTTCAATAGTTTTCATTACATTTCATTAGTTTGCATCTCATTTAGTGTTGTTAAAATTGCATTAATTTTCATCTCATTTAGGGTTTTAGTTTTACATTTTTCATCCTTTAAAATCTAAAAAATTCAAAAATTTGCATGCATATTACATTGATTTTGCATACTACTTGCATATTGGTGTATGTTCAATCATTCACATTCACAAATCACCCAAATTAATTCCATGATCACCAACACACACAATACTAGTTCCTCATGATACTTGCTGCCCAAGAGTATGTGTGCTTAGACATGACACAACCCCAATCATTAATTAACACATATAATGGAAGATTGACACAAAATATGTAAAATAAAATGTTTCATTTTTTAAATATGAAGGTTTTTTCTAAACTAAATACAAAAACTAACTAAACAAAACATTTATTAATGCAAAAAACTACTAAAAGTTGGACATGGATCTTAAGAGAAAGTGTAGGAACAATAGCCCAAAATGTTTAGGAGAGTTGGGATGCAAAATAGAACCATCCCTAGCATAGACACACCTACCCAGACATGCTAACACTAATGGTTTGGCCCCATGAAGACCAAAACAAAAAATTAAGCTACCTTGCAACTTAATATTGCATTTATCTGATGATTTTTGGGGCAGCAGAAAAACTTTCACCACAGCCAAATGGATTGGAGATATAAAAATTTGAGAGAATTTATTGTAGAGGGACCCTACATGACCCTGTACCTTTAGAATTTTTTTTTATAAGTTCCATGGTTTATGAGAAAGAGCTCATCAAATTTTTCCACTTTTTGGCAATTAGGGATCTTAAGAGAATGTGTTGGTATAGTGTATCCTAGAACGATCCGACATGATGGGGTGTGAAAAAAGACCTTTCCTAGCATTAAACTACCCACTTGGACATGTTGGAATTATTGGTTTGGATACACGATGAACAAAATAAAAATTAAGATACCTTGCAACTTGACATTGCATGTGTTTGAATCTGGAGTCAATGGAAAAAGTTGATCCTAATTAATCTACTTGTTAGATCTTTAGGATCTCTTTTTCCACTTAACACTTTTAAATTATAATATTAGTTGTAGTGAATTGGGAATGGAGGTATAACATTACCATGGTGGTTATAAAATGAGTTGGATTCATTTACATAACTTTCCCATTCCTAGGTTTTAGGAGCAAGTGGAGAGCCTTTACATGCCTTGTTGGGTCCACAACATGTAATAGATTACAAAATGGAGAGTTAATTTCAGGGATGTGTGCTAATTCTTCGTATTGATCAAATATTCTTGAGAGTTATATTTTCTATTCATGGATGTATTTATTAGTCACATGGGTGTTGGATATTTTCCATACTATCCTTTTGGGTTGCTATGGTTTTACTAGTCTATTTATGGTTTAATTTTAAACTCTTATTTATATATTGTATGTATTAGGAAGATGTTTTATGGGATATTTACTAGTACATAGGTACAACCCAAACATTTCCATATCAAACAAAGAGGTTTATTGATTATGTAATCTTCATTCATATACCAATATAGATGTGCTCTCTTTGGTGGTGATTTTTTTAATTGAAATATTTTGTTTATGTATATCTATTGTTATGTGTTCAAATCTTATAATTTTTTGATTTTTATTTGTTGATTTATACTTTCACATATTATTTAATATCTATTAAATTGATTGTATAGTTATACTTAATATTTACACTCTTTTAAGAATCATTCAATTGTATTATTTTACACTATTTTACACAAAAAATTAATAGTGAAGAGAAATAGAGGATATTCTACCTCTTCCTTTTATATAGACACATGCTTATCAATATCTTTTCCTACTTCTTTTCCTTTCCTTTCTAGTTCAAATATATTATTGTTAATATTTATTTTTGATTCATTTTGTTACAACTTCCATGAATACTTTTCTTTGACTTATCATCTAAATTTGATCAAACACAGAGATATTTACCTTTATTTTTTGAG
Source organism: Sequoia sempervirens (assembly GCA_007258455.2). Lineage (NCBI taxonomy): Eukaryota > Viridiplantae > Streptophyta > Pinopsida > Cupressales > Cupressaceae > Sequoia > Sequoia sempervirens. The sequence goes on from VDFB02000017.1 coordinate 430,556,212, forward strand.
ATCATTCACTATAATTTATCAATTCTTACTTGAATAACTAATTTATCATTTAAATGGGGTATATATTTGGTTTATGATTTGAAGATAATGTTGGACATTTAGTTGGTATTTTATTTTTACTTGCATTTAATCTAATTGAACCTAACTATTTTTTGGTGGAGTAGAGGTAGAAAAGGCCCCTTGGCTTTTCTCCTTATCATGTGATTGTTACCTCCCTAAGTTTTTGATACCCTTGTATTTCATCAAGATTATATTTTAGCTCATTTTCATCCTTGAATGGAAACTCATAAATTTCTAACACTGTGGCTATCCTATATCCCTCATTATTCCTATTCATTCTATTACCATATTTAGACTTAACTTTTATATTTTAACCTCTTTCTTGTATATATTAGATAACAACTTGAATTTTGGGTGATCCACTTTGTAATGTTTTGTTGTATCATGAAGTCTACAACATGTGGGGAGTTCTAATTCTAGTAATTTTACCACTACACTAGTTTTTTGTTGTGAAAGGGGTGTTTTACCTAGCTAGTTCATCACCTAGGTCCTATTCACACTAGTTACTTAAGTTTACTTAGAGTACACATATGATACTTATCAGTTTATGTCTCAATTCATAATATTAAGAGAAATTTAATAAGATTATATAATATTATTTCCCACCTTGGTCTATATAACCAAGGACTTCTCTATTTAATCTATATGAATTCATTATCATTGTATGATTTTCATGCTTTGATATAATAGAATTATTCTCTCATATCTGACCCCTCATGCTTTCATACAAGTTCCTAGAATTTGGGTGGCTACAATATTTATCCAAATCTTACAAATGGTGTAGATTATTTTATACCAACTATTACATAGCCCACATGTATTATGATTCTCTTTAGCATATTTTAATTATTTATACTTTTATTCCGCTATATTTTCCTCCACAAATTATTTCTTCAAACTCTAAATTGTAATTCTAATTCTAAGGAACTTTCCTTTGTAACTGAATAAAATCCATACCTAACATATTCATCATTCTCTTCATTTCTTCAAACTCTAAATTTGAGGTTAAGGTTGATTTTGAGGCACTTTTTCACTTACATTACTTTAGGGTGCTTTTGTATTTAGAGGTGGCAGTACCATTTGAGTATTTATTATAATGGACTAATTTGGAATAGTATTTACTTGCTACCCTAATGACTTGGCCATGGGAGCATACCTTGACTTGTAGGAATTATTTGACTAAAATAAACTTGGTTATAATATAAGTTTATACTAGATATAAAGTAATTTGAGTTAGATTTATAAATGGAGATTATTATGTGCCAATATTTGATTATTCATACGAACATGATTATATATTCTAAGTTAACCCAAAAAAATATTGGACTATATCCACATCCTTGTGGCATAATTTATTATTCTACCTTAATAGATTCAACATATACTGTAGAAAAATAAGTAGGAGGAGCATGAGTTATTTATATAAACATGGATATAAGTGGATCTAAAGTTTAAACATATATTTGAGCACTAAAAAATCTAGTTTGTGTATTTGGATCCTTAAGGTTATGATACAACTTCTTAAACCTAGTATTAAACAAGCTATTGTAATCATTAGGCTCTTGATGATAAGCTAAAAATTTATGATAAACATTATTAGATTGGTGGAAACTCTAAAATTATTAAGGAAAATAATTTTTAATTCATTATAATTTTTAATATATCTATTTAGGAACCAAAGGTACCGATTATAAGTTGACTCCTCCAAAGTGTAAATGAAAAACTAGAAAGTCTCATCCTCATGGTGAATGCAATATCTAATTATTACATCTTTAAATTGTTGAATATATGTCTTTGTTGTCCTAACTCCACCTTGAACATATTTAGGATATATTTGATTAGGTTTATTTAGAAAATCATGAGCATTAAAGGGTGTTTCATACACCAAGACAAGAAACCATTGGTGGTGTGTTTTGAGGGACAATAAAAGGGGTGAAAATAACCCAATAACTCAGAAGATAATTAGCTAAATAAGTAATCTTGATCTATATTTTCCATTTTCAACTCCTATTTCATATGCTAAATGAGGTATAAAACTCAAAGTCTCCCTCAACGAACTTTGACATTAGGATAATAGTATATTTTCCAATTTAATTTTTTGACATGTATAATACAACCAATGTAGCATAAATTAAGAATCCTCAAAGTCTTTCTATCAATATTTTTTTTGTTTCTCTTCACACACCAATTCAATCAAAGAATGGATACACTTTACCTCTCTTAAAATGCAACCCAAATCTCACCAAGGTCTATATCTCTTAACTCATGGGGACATGCAAAAAAAATTAATTACCATTTTCATTTTGTTCCAATATAAGGATCCTATGGTGTATCCATGTGGATTTAGACAAATATTTATTTATCACAGTAGGAAATTAATATTTTTGGATTATACATTCAATATTTTCATTCATTGTATTGCATACATTTATCATTTTAATATATCAAAATTATAATGGATAAGCATTTGCAATCATAAAATATTTAAATTTACAAGTTATATTAAAAACACAATCCCAAATTTAATGCTAATAGAAGAATATATATGTATGTTTGAATGAATGAATGAATGTATGTATAAAAATTAAAAAGGTGAATGGTTGAGAGAAATAATGAGCTAATATTTTTATGTTTGATACATATAACCCTATTGAGATGATAAAACTCCAAAAATTAACCCTGATATGTATTTCAAACACCATTAATAGAAAGTAGTGCAAATGTCAACTAATGTGAGACTAAGAAGACACATGTAAGAAAACATTATATAGACACATAAAATTTTAACACATGGTTCTAGATTAACATCGTTCTATTGTGCAATATAGTCTCAACAAACCAAGAAGAGAATAAAAATGAAAAGAAGAATATGTCTCTATGTATTTACATATAACAGTGACCATGTAATCTTCTAATAGAGAATACTTAGTGATGTCAAACTCAACTACATATATCCATACATAGTGTATACACCTAAAAATGGTCTAGATAATCTAATTAATTAAATATGATTTATTTGATTAATTACCTTAATTTCCTCTACTATTAAATAAATAGAAATATTTAGTTCCTTCTCCTATTCTTCAATTTTAATTAAATATACAACTTCAATAGTTTGTGTTATTTAATTATCGCATCATTCAGTCTTAATTAATTAAACAAGGTTAAATGATTTTGTTTAATTATCATATTCCTTCTATATTTATTTAATAAAAAAATTCTATAGTTTGTTTTATTAAATTAATTATTCTCTTTTGCTAATTTGAATAAATCAAAAATATTAAAATAAAGGAATAAAGGAAAATTTCCTCTATTCACTCACCTACCAAATTGGACACCAAATATCCAATTTAATTCAACTAGCATTCACGGGAAAGCTTTGGAGACAAATTGGAGACAAATTGGAAATCAATTTCTCAATTTCCTTCCTCTAATTCTTCCTATCATCCTGCCTAATGTTTTCATGGGGAGAAACCATTCCCTTCATCAGCTCAAGCTTCTTCATCTCTCACCATTCAATTCTTTAGATTGAATCCAGGCCTTTATTGTGTTGCCCCTTCACAAAATTGTTGTCATGAATCTATAAATACAACCTTATTCTATAGGAAAAGGAACCTTGAATCCCAACTTTGTGCAATCTTACTCTATATGAGTAACAATCAAGCAATCAAGCATCTTAGCAACAACATTAGCATTTAGCAATCATAGCATCAGTAGAATCATAATCATGGATGCATCATAGATTACATTAGCTTCCTTTTATCACTTAGATATCATCATAGCATTTAGCAGCATCTCATTCTCTAGATTGGCATTTTAATAGTCACAATGCTTACCGAATCTGAGAGCCTCGTGACTTGATAAATCATTAGTGATAGGGAACAATATGATGCTTTCGGTATATTCTTACTCTAAACTAGTTTAATCATTGAATCTTTGATAGAATGTCTTATTAAGAAGTGTTATTTTACTCATTACTTATTCCACACTTACACATAGTGTTATAAATATCATTACAAGCATTGTAATGTTTTCAAAATGCTATTACATTCATATAAATAAGAATCACATTCATTCCAACAAATGTGACAAAGGAAAGTCCCTAACTATGGCTAAGAAATCTTCTTGAATACATACTTAATTCCATGGAAATATTTTGCAACAAAATCCCATTATACTACTAGTTTTCTTCTATTCCACAAGTTTGTAATCCTTCATCACATTAGACTTAGCATTGATGGATTCCCTACAACTTGGCATTTGGAGACCACACAACAACCAACCTCCTTGAAAAATGACTCAATTTTCATTATCAATAGTCAGACGCTAACACTAATCTTCACTATTCACAGTTCAAAATGCATGGTCCAAGTTGAATCCCACCCAAAATTAACACTTTATATCAATGAAGAGCATCTACAATTAATTTTGATAGTTGGGTGATTATGCAATTACTATTCATAGGTGGAGTGAGTGAAAAATATGTGCAAATTTTTCCTTCATATGTTCTTACCTTTTTCAAAAATTTGAGCTCCATTTGAATTTCAAAATCATCTTTATGGAAAATTGACACCTATTTGGATGTGGGATTTTGGCCTTTAGTAGGATGCATGATACTTTATTTATTTCTTTTGAAGAAAGGAAACAATATATTTGGGATGTGGATATAATTTGACATCTTTACAACTTCAACAATATCCTCTAGACAATTAGAACTATGTAACCACTTATTGTAGTACACCAACCTACTTTAGGATATAGTAGGAAATTCACCTACATTGGGCCATGCAAAAAAACACCCTAGAACGAGATATATCTCAACAATTCAAAAAATTCTACAAAACTTCATTTTGCAAGTCTTTGGCCCCCCTCAAAACATATACTATCACCTTCAAAATTTGTACAAACAATTAATTCTTTCTTCCCATGCATCATGGATCCCTTTTTCCTATCATCGTGGCTTGAAATAAACTTAGGTACCCTTTGTCGAGGGTTCCATGGGAATTAGTAACCAATGGTTCTTGGTTCCTATAAAACCTTTGACCACCTTATACTTATCTAATTAATTTTCTAATTTTGATTTCAAGGAATAGGCTAAAGACATGAGAGGGGAACAAAACCAAGAGCATAATTCTAGAATGATGAACCATGTGAGATTTCTCAAATTGATTATTAACAAGGGACCACACTTTATAAGCACACATTTGAAATAATGTACTTAATAAAAAATAATAGTAAATTGAGTCCCAACATAAGTACTTGATTAGTAAACTCATATTTTTCCTCAGATTAAAATTTATGGTCAAGCAACCCTACTATGATTTATTCAGTAAAATATAGTTCTAATTTAATTGTAGAGCTACCATGCCCTAAGTTTATCTATTACTCTATCTAGAATCACAACCTTATTCCTATGATCAACTTCTTATGGCGAGCTACTCTCCAACATAAAATATTTATAGTTAACAATATCCTAAACTAAGAACCTTTTGTCTACCCAACAAATACATATTATGTAAAAAGGTTAAATAATATGTATAAATCACTTGTTCATTTAATGCTCAATTTCTTGAAAACTTAGACAAGCTATCCTCAATTTTTTTTGAACCTATTGGCTATGGCCCTTGTATTTTTTCTTTGGTGGCACTTTGGTATTTGATTAATTTGTAGAAAGGGAACAACAAGGTATTATAGGGTAAAAAATCAACATTGTAACATACTTTTGTTGAAATTGTTTTGAGCCATCTAGGAAAATACCGAGTCTTTTAGATAAAAAAATACTAAACATCTTCCTTTGATAGCTAAGAGATGGGATACAAATTTAAACCTTAAATCCCCTCTTGATAATGTTGATATTGATGAGAAAAAGTTGAAAGACTACTATTTATAATCTCCCTAATATAGGATAGATCAAACTAAATATTGATAGCTTTGCTAAAGGTAACCTAGGTTAGGAAAGGGGAGAGGGTTTTCAAGAATTGTGATGGTGAGCTCATTGTTGCATTTATGAAAAAAAATATACATTTAGTCAAACAATATCAATTTTTTTTCGCTCTTAGTTATAGAATTGCCTAAGAATCATGAGATAAACAACATCAAGATTGATTGATCCAGAGGTCATTTTGAAAAATTCCCCAGATTATACTGAAACCTATACTATTGTGTAGAGCTCATTGAGAGCTTTCCAACGGTATGCAGAATGTAAGAAACAAAGCTCATTTGCTCCTAATGCAACTGGTCAAATTTGGTCAATCAAAAAAATTAAAGATCATGGAACATTTCTCTACAAGTTCCATCATGTAGAGCTTGGCGAGAGCTTTCTAACACATTTTGAATGGACCAAATCGGAGTCTGTATGTCGAAGTTATGACTAGTCAAAGTTGTGGTCAAACTCGGTCAAAGTGATGGCATAGCATCACCAAAGCTTGACACTTGGTAGGAGACATGGTGGATGACATGGAGGGAGCAGTGAGTTGGCATTGAAATGGACTAACTAAGTGATAAAATAAGGATTAAACCATATTTATTAAAGAAAAAGCATTTAGTCTAATATTTAAACAAAGAGGATTTGGTGGGATTTGATCCCTTGACTTGTGCCTTAAAATCCTCTTGCACCACATGCCTTGTCCGAGATATAAGGGGAGCTCCTCCCTATATAAAAACCTTAAATAAACATAAGAATTATTTTATTTTATGTAAACCATAAAATAAGGAGAAAATTGAAGGGGGCCTTAGGACATATAAAGTCTAGTCCTTTTTAAAAGGATTTTCATTGGTTTTAAAAAATTAAAGGGCCTAATTTACAAAAATATTAAAAAATTATTCCTAAGCTTGATTTATGATATTCTAAAGGACTATTAAAAGGATTTTTAAAAAAAGATATCAAGGCTTTAAATATTTTTATGAGATTTGTAAAAAAACAAATAAGGGGTTCTCATAAAAATAAGGGGTAAATAAGCTATATTTTCAAGATTTGTAATCCTAAAATGGAGATATAGCAAATATTATTGTTGCAATGTAGTGTCCCTTCATTTTGGTCATCTTGCATCTTGAGTAAGTTTGTTTGGTTAAATTGAGTTGTCTTTTTTGTGTTCATTATTATATTGTTAAAAAAAAAATTGAAATTATGTGATAAAGTAATATTATAACTAGCCTTAATTAATAAATTAAATTAAATTAAATTGATTACAAGGTGACTAGTTAATTGGGGGTAAAATAATAATTAAATGAATGATAAAAAGATGTTATATATATTTTGGTTATTAATTTAAACAGTAAGAGTAAAATGTCTACCAATAAATAAACAAAATTAAGCTCTTAGTCTATAAATCTTAGAAAACTTTACTCAATCAAACTATGATAAAATATGGATCTTGTAGATATGCATTAGATGGTTATTATTGTTACAATGCAATTAAATTTATTTTAGGCTATTTGTAGGTTAGTTGTTAATGAAATTAGTGAATTCATAGATTAAAATTAAAGAGTCTTATTTTAGAAAATTTGAGTGATCATATTAAATATTTTAAGCATTTCAGATAAGGGAAAAGAGCATGTAATTAAGTGTATTAAAAATGTCGATTTATATAGATATTTTTGTAAATATAGGTTTCAGTTCAAGAATTTACTTTCTATAGTATTGTGTTTGTGTGTGTGTGAGAGAGAGAGAGCAATCCTTTATATGTAATTTGAAGATTAAAAGTATGAGCATTTTGGGGGGGAAATTATATAAGTGAAGGAATTACTAAATTTAATATTATATGGGCAATTTCAAATGAATAAATACCTTTCATCTATATAATAGTTTTATTAATTATTTAGTTAAGTAAATAACTATCAACCAACTCAAAAATACATTCAACAAAGGCTTCTAACAAACAACTTGACAAACTTAGAGCAGCAATGACTATTTACCAATAGACAAACCAAATACATTTCAATCACTATTGAATAAAACATTTGTTGATATATCAATTATTATTTATTAATAATTTTGTTTACTAGCTCTTCTTAGCTTTCTCTCATTTAGTGTGTAACTTTATTTTCCAACTAAAGTGTAAAAGCTAGTTTATTATAGAATGGCTACTCCCATGGATTTATGTAAAGAGGTCATGTATTATATTTGATTTCTTACAATGTACAAAATTGATGTATATCCACATGGCTTGCATGCAATCCAATCATACCCGACACACAACTCAACATTCATGCTACAAAATACATCTCTTTTAAAACTTTCATATGAGAGTAATAACTCTAGGATTGACTAGCACAAAATGCATCTTTAGTACTAAGCAGATAGATTGACAATGGTGTTAAGTAGTGGTATGCTCTGAGCAACGGTGCAGAAGAGGGCGTAATGAGTAATGTGCCTAAATCCTCTAAAATTCTCCAGCTCAGGAAACATGGTGAAGTGGAAGTAGAGAATATGGGGGCAATGAATGTGGAGCCACACCATGATGATGGGAACTTGGAGCACTTCATCCATAGATAATATGTTAACTTACTTCAATCAATGGGGCATTTCATTTGCATATTCAAGCATTATGGAGATATTGCTTACTTCTATTGCATAGGAAGTCATTTGAGTTTGAAAGAAGATTGGATATTGTTACAGAATATTTACCATTCAACATAGGAGTTCAGATCATCTTCGATTTAACTGTGGGACACAATTTTCTCCTAGACTAGCATCACAGTCCTTGTTGAGGGCACTCTAATCTCTTTGCTATCCAAGATAGTCACATGCCTTGTCCTAGTTTACACATTCTTCTCATACACTGGCAGTGCACATTCTCCTTGGGCTGGGGACTGTTGGGACTAAGGTATCTCAACCTTAGAGTCTCAACATGGTGAATTATTTTTTAATTAATTTTTGCATAATTATTTTTATCCTAAATTATTAACTTCCTAAGTTGTCATTCATCTTTGTGGGACCTCTTTGTGAGGTGGCATCCTACATGGCAGGTGATCAGATGGCATAATCCTTATTTTTTAGGAAGTTGGATCTCAGTTGGAAGATACTACTTTTTGGGGGAGATGTTGACATATATTTCCATTTTTGTTGACTAAAGAGCCCTTGTTTGTAAATTCTATTATGGATTGGAGTTATATTTTAGCAGCTGGTAGTTGTGGTGGAGTTCATGTTTGTTAAGTGGTGTGAGGAAAAGAAAGAACCTATTCTTGGTTATTGTAGTTTCTATGTTGAACTTACATTGTATTTGGCAAGATGACCGTTATAGATGAGATAGGTGTTGTTGCTTTTGGAAGTTGCTATGTGCAACGTTTCATGGATTAGAAAGTTATTTTTTTTTGACACAACCTACCTCTTGGGCTTTGAAGTTGGTTTTGGAAACCATGGGAGCCTTCCTTTTCATGTTGAGTTCTATTTATATGTTGGTGCCTTTGTATGTTTTATGAGATAGGTTGAAGATTTTTCAAAGACGTTGGTATGCTGCCAAAATTATTCCAAAATTCTGTAATAGTGTGAAAACTCTTGAAGAGCATAGCTATGAGATTATATTGTAACTATTTTTGTTGCTGATTAATACAATTGAGCTGAGTTTTTGGAGTGTAGGTTTTTTCCCAAAAGGTTTTTCCCACGTATATGTTGTGTTATGAGTTTATTATGTCTTGAATATCTATTTATGTGTTTTTAGATGTGCATCCGAATATGTAAATTTTAATTGGTTTAGAATTTTTTGCAACTCTCTCCTGATAGATTCAGTGTAGGAAACTATTTCCACCACCTTTGTTTCCTTTTAGTTGGTATTAGAGCCTGGCCAACTTTGATTCTAACATTGGGTTTGAAGGGTTTTTTGAGCTGATCTAAGTCTCAGTGGGAGTTTTGCAAAAGTGATTTTCTTGATATCCTATTGCAAAAAAGATGGAAAGCGCATTTGGAGGGATTGAGATGGAGAACGATTATTTCAGTGAAGCATTGGTTGCATCTTTGGTAACACAAGCATTAGAAGATGTGTGGTTAATTGATTTTGGAGCATCTTTTCACATGACGTCACATAGAGATTGGTTCTTGAAATATGAATAATATGATGGTGGAAAGGTGTATCTCAGTGATGATTCTCATTTGAATATAGTTGGTTGTGGAAGAGTCAAGATACAATTCCTAGATGGTAGAGTGAAGGGAATTGATGGTGTGTTGCATATCCCAGGTTTGGTACAAAACCTACTTTCAGTGAGTAAATTGAATGATGAGGGTGTGCAAGTTGTCTTCTCAAGTGGAGGATGTAAG
>VDFB02000017.1:430566623-430725700 GCA_007258455.2 Sequoia sempervirens
ATAACAATAACGAGTCTTAGATACTATTCAACCATGGCTAACAATTTACGACACTACGTACTAGGTCAACCTAATGGGTTCTAGATTACCCAGAGCGTCCAGTGTTTGTAACCTTGGCTCTGATACCAATCTGTAATGCCCCGTCTTAATAACCTAAGAATGTTGCAAAAGTGTTATAAAGGTGAAATAATTTTTTTTTAAAGTATTAATACTAAGTTAATTAATTGCATACATTCTTAGGTTAAACGACGCTACACTACTTTGAGTTTTCCTTAAGTGACTTAAGTATTTTGCATTGCACTTAATAATTCATAACATAAAATAAACATTGCATAAAGATAAATTTTCCATTCAAGATATAATGAAGTACAAACATTTTTCCATACATTGCATTGATAAGATATTACATTGCTCATCCATCTGATGAGGTAGTTCAAATAATAATTACAATTTTACAAATGATCACCTCTTATACATTTGAGGGATGTTTTCAATTACAAGTTACAATATACGATGATGAAAGTATAAAAGAAGTCCAAGTGCGAGCTCTCCATCCATAAAGCGCTCAATGCTACGATCAAACTGGGGACCCAACGGAGTAAGGTGCACGTTCCACCCAACCATGTGGTACCCGTAGGTCCACCCCCCGTGCTAGGAGATAGTAATAAGGCTACCTAGACCTAATCTACTAACCCTAGACACTAGTACATACAAACTATTGGTTACATTGCTTCCAGATTTGACAATTGATTTGAAACACAAACACAAGGTTTAACTATTATTCTAGGTGGAGTGTCATCACAACGATGCAATGGTTACCCTAGTGTTTCTTCCTAGGTCCTGGCCCCCAATCCTTGGGTTACCCTCGTAACCTCTTACGAAACCCGTCCCCTATTGCATACAGTTGCGGAATCGGATGTCTTTTAAAGGAACAAGACATCGATTAGCCATTCCAGGCCTTCTCAACTTATACTCAAGACTATGGAAGCTCAAGAGTTATAAGTGAGGCATGTACCTCTTATTAAGTGTTTTAGATCTATCTACTGTGTTTTATAGTTTTCACTGACTTACTTAACTAATCGTAAGTTACCCTGACACCACTTTGTGTGTCGGCCCTTACGACTAGCCACTCCCCTAAACATAACAAGGTTACTAGGTTTTCATGACTAGGGTTTACCATATGCACAATTTTACATCTTACAATGATAGACAAACCATAACAGTATCAAACACCTTGTCTAACTCTCGCACAAAACCCAAGTCAATAAGAAATACTTTGAAAACATTAATACCCCATTTAACCCAATTTATTCTGGAAGACTTGAACAATTAAACACTTTCCCATTTTACCCAGAAAGACACAATAAATAAAATCAAGAAAATTAAATATCTATAATTCGGATATGTTAAATCCTCTCAAGCAAAAGACTTAAAATGTTAGAATTATTCATTTACAATTTAATCCATTTTCCATACAATACAGAAATCAGAACTACAGTTTGCCCAATTTTCCAATCACATATCATAATGAAAATTATATAACTTCAATTAACAAGTTATTCCATAACAAATATCTAAATTATTCAAAATATCTAATTCTAAATATTTGATAGTTTTAATTCTTTTAAACATATCATTTAAACATGATATTATATTTTTAGAAATAACAAATAATAAATATATTTTAATATATATATATATATAAAATATTATAAAACAAATTAAATAAATAACAAATATACTAATTTACAATTTAAATCAACTAACAAAAAAAATTGCATTTAACATATTGAAATATATGATTTTCGTTTTTCAATAAAAAAATTCAAATGAAATGAATTTGGGGATAAACCCCCTATTTCATAAGCCCGGCCCTGAAGGTCAAGGCCAGTATGCCTCAAGAGTCTCTGGTGGTTGCTGTGCCTCCACCAGTGGGAGAGGGAGGGTTCGCCTCCCTAAACCCTCTTAAATTTATATATATTTTTATAAATTTTAAAATTTTCATGATACGGGCGACGATAAAATCATACGCCGATTTATCATTTTCTAAAGATAAAATTTCATATAATGAATTATGCCTCAGATGGTGAATTTTATCCTCATAATTTTAACAGTCCAAACATTATTTTATATATATATATATAGACAGGTTTTCACAATTAAATAAAAGGAAACTGTAAAACTTTCTTGGGGTTTTCATAATGAAAACTGGGGAATTTTTTTTACAAATTTCCCAGGTTTTGACAAAAAACAAACACAATATTATTTTTAAATTCCAAACCTACTATACCCAGAAATTTTCAATTTCCCATTCAAATAATTCTTTTCAAAACAATACTTTTAATGTAGAATTTTTCTACATTAAAATTTCATTAATAAAGAAAGATAGAGTAAACAATCTTCATAGGTAAAAATAAACAAAGATTTTAATTACTTCCTTTAAATATATATATATAACTTGGTTTCCTTTTAAAATAAATACCACCGTGAAGATTACTCATATCCAATGCTTTGAAAAATTATACCTTACTGTGAGCTTCCAGCTTTCTTCCAAAGCCAATCCAAGAAAGATAACCAACCACTGTTAAGATCCTTTGAAAGATCCTCCACCAAAAGATCTTCAATAAATATACAACCTCAGAGGAAATAACAAATCCTCTAAGAAAAAATTGATTTTTAACATGAAACAATTTTTTTTTTTTGTTCCCAAAAAATTTCCCCGAGGCAATTGAATAACCCCGTGCAAAACCCAGATCCTCAATATCCTCCGTGAAAATTTTCAACAACCTTTTTCCATTATGGCACTCACACACATGTCGAGAAGTTGTTGAAAAAATATCTTCTCCACTTCTCGGCAGTTTTTGCCATTCAAAAATTGCATGTAATTTTAATTAATTTATTAAATTTTAAATTTTAAAATCAATTTTTCTAATTGCATGCAAATAATTTATTTATTTAATTTAAATACTAAAAATCAATTTCCAAACACAATTTAATAAACATGCATTTTATTTTATTCTCTAATTCATTTAAATACAATATAATTTATGCATTTAATAATTTAACTTAATTAATTAATTTATTTAATTAAAATAGTTTAATCTTTTTTAAAGACCAACTATTTAACCAAATAAGCTAACTAATATATTAAATTATCAAATAAATAAATTTCAATCATATTTAAATATTAATTAAAATAACAATAATTAATCACAATAACTAACATTAAAACATAAGCAAATTTACCTTTTCAAAATGATTTAACCAACAGAAACACAATACAACCTATAACTCAAAACTGAAAACTGACAATGTACTATGACCAAGGTTAAAGACTAATCTAGGATAAACCTAACTACTATCTCCCGTTCAACATTTCCATTGAGTCTTGACACGCTCAGACCTGATTACACAGGTGGAGTCGGTGTCATGTACCTACAAATCCTGCAACCGAGCAAACAACATGCATACATGTATATATATATAAGCATTAAACCAAACACACTGTGCGGAGAAAATCTCAGATATCGCAGGGCACTCGCAAGCGAGTGATGCGATTCTGTTCTCCACACCAATACACTCACAGAAAATTGACTGAGTAAACATTGTTAGTCCATCATAAGCATGTGCATAGCACAAAACAACCGAAAAGTAAACATCTACACTAAATCATATCATTTTGAAACAATAACATCACATATATCATCATGTCACAGACAATCCAACATCACCAAAACCACCGACCAAAGTATCCAAATAAAACACATCATAGGTCTAATGCGATGAAAAAGTATCAACGTAAAGCATAAGCATAAACGAGGGGTACTGCTGTGGTATACAATATTTATCCAAATCTTACAAATGGTGTAGATTATTTTATACCAACTATTACATAGCCCACATGTATTATGATTCTCTTTAGCATATTTTAATTATTTATACTTTTATTCCGCTATATTTTCCTCCACAAATTATTTCTTCAAACTCTAAATTGTAATTCTAATTCTAAGGAACTTTCCTTTGTAACTGAATAAAATCCATACCTAACATATTCATCATTCTCTTCATTTCTTCAAACTCTAAATTTGAGGTTAAGGTTGATTTTGAGGCACTTTTTCACTTACATTACTTTAGGGTGCTTTTGTATTTAGAGGTGGCAGTACCATTTGAGTATTTATTATAATGGACTAATTTGGAATAGTATTTACTTGCTACCCTAATGACTTGGCCATGGGAGCATACCTTGACTTGTAGGAATTATTTGACTAAAATAAACTTGGTTATAATATAAGTTTATACTAGATATAAAGTAATTTGAGTTAGATTTATAAATGGAGATTATTATGTGCCAATATTTGATTATTCATACGAACATGATTATATATTCTAAGTTAACCCAAAAAAATATTGGACTATATCCACATCCTTGTGGCATAATTTATTATTCTACCTTAATAGATTCAACATATACTGTAGAAAAATAAGTAGGAGGAGCATGAGTTATTTATATAAACATGGATATAAGTGGATCTAAAGTTTAAACATATATTTGAGCACTAAAAAATCTAGTTTGTGTATTTGGATCCTTAAGGTTATGATACAACTTCTTAAACCTAGTATTAAACAATTTACTGTAATTATTAGGCTCTTGATGATAAGCTAAAAATTTATGATAAACATTATTAGACTGGTGGAAACTCTAAAATTATTAAGGAAAATAATTTTTAATTCATTATAATTTTGAATATATCTATTTAGGAACCAAAGGTACCAATTATAAGTTGACTCCTCCAAAGTGTAAGTGAAAAACTAGAAAGTCTCATCCTCATGGAAACAACCATATCTAATTATTACATCTTTAAATTGTTGAATATATTTCTTTGTTGTCCTAACTCCACCTTGAACATATTTAGGATATATTTTATTAGGTTTATTTAGAAAATCATGAGCATTAAAGGGTGTTTCATACACCAAGACAAGAAACCATTGGTGGTGTGTTTTGAGGGACAATAAAAGGGGTGAAAATAACCCAATAACTTAGAAGATAATTAGCTAAATAAGTAATCTTGATCTATATTTTCCATTTTCAACTCCTATTTCATATGCTAAATGAGGTATAAAACTCAAAGTCTCCCTCAACGACTTTGACATTAGGATAATAGTATATTTTCCAATTTAATGTTTTGACATGTATAATACAACCAATGTAGCATAAATTAAGAATCCTCAAAGTCTTTCTATCAATATTTTTTTGTTTCTCTTCACACACCAATTCAATCAAAGAATGGATACACTTTACCTCTCTTAAAATGCAACCCAAATCTCACCAAGGTCTATATCTCTTAACTCATGGGGACATGCAAAAAAAATTAATTACCATTTTCATTTTGTTCCAATATAAGGATCCTATGGTGTATCCATGTGGATTTAGACAAATATTTATTTATCACAGTAGGAAATTAATATTTTTGGATTATACATTCAATATTTTCATTCATTGTATTGCATACATTTATCATTTTAATATATCAAAATTATAATGGATAAGCATTTGCAATCATAAAATATTTAAATTTACAAGTTATATTAAAAACACAATCCCAAATTTAATGCTAATAGAAGAATATATATGTATGTTTGAATGAATGAATGAATGTATGTATAAAAATTAAAAAGGTGAATGGTTGAGAGAAATAATGAGCTAATATTTTTATGTTTGATACATATAACCCTATTGAGATGATAAAACTCCAAAAATTAACCCTGATATGTATTTCAAACACCATTAATAGAAAGTAGTGCAAATGTCAACTAATGTGAGACTAAGAAGACACATGTAAGAAAACATTATATAGACACATAAAATTTTAACACATGGTTCTAGATTAACATCGTTCTATTGTGCAATATAGTCTCAACAAATCAAGAAGAGAATAAAAATGAAAAGAAGAATATGTCTCTATGTATTTACATATAACAGTGACCATGTAATCTTCTAATAGAGAATACTTAGTGATGTCAAACTCAACTACATATATCCATACATAGTGTATACACCTAAAAATGGTCTAGATAATCTAATTAATTAAATATGATTTATTTGATTAATTACCTTAATTTCCTCTACTATTAAATAAATAGAAATATTTAGTTCCTTCTCCTATTCTTCAATTTTAATTAAATATACAACTTCAATAGTTTGTGTTATTTAATTATCGCATCATTCAGTCTTAATTAATTAAACAAGGTTAAATGATTTTGTTTAATTATCATATTCCTTCTATATTTATTTAATAAAAAAATTCTATAGTTTGTTTTATTAAATTAATTATTCTCTTTTGCTAATTTGAATAAATCAAAAATATTAAAATAAAGGAATAAAGGAAAATTTCCTCTATTCACTCACCTACCAAATTGGACACCAAATATCCAATTTAATTCAACTAGCATTCACGGGAAAGCTTTGGAGACAAATTGGAGACAAATTGGAAATCAATTTCTCAATTTCCTTCCTCTAATTCTTCCTATCATCCTGCCTAATGTTTTCATGGGGAGAAACCATTCCCTTCATCAGCTCAAGCTTCTTCATCTCTCACCATTCAATTCTTTAGATTGAATCCAGGCCTTTATTGTGTTGCCCCTTCACAAAATTGTTGTCATGAATCTATAAATACAACCTTATTCTATAGGAAAAGGAACCTTGAATCCCAACTTTGTGCAATCTTACTCTATATGAGTAACAATCAAGCAATCAAGCATCTTAGCAACAACATTAGCATTTAGCAATCATAGCATCAGTAGAATCATAATCATGGATGCATCATAGATTACATTAGCTTCCTTTTATCACTTAGATATCATCATAGCATTTAGCAGCATCTCATTCTCTAGATTGGCATTTTAATAGTCACAATGCTTACCGAATCTGAGAGCCTCGTGACTTGATAAATCATTAGTGATAGGGAACAATATGATGCTTTCGGTATATTCTTACTCTAAACTAGTTTAATCATTGAATCTTTGATAGAATGTCTTATTAAGAAGTGTTATTTTACTCATTACTTATTCCACACTTACACATAGTGTTATAAATATCATTACAAGCATTGTAATGTTTTCAAAATGCTATTACATTCATATAAATAAGAATCACATTCATTCCAACAAATGTGACAAAGGAAAGTCCCTAACTATGGCTAAGAAATCTTCTTGAATACATACTTAATTCCATGGAAATATTTTGCAACAAAATCCCATTATACTACTAGTTTTCTTCTATTCCACAAGTTTGTAATCCTTCATCACATTAGACTTAGCATTGATGGATTCCCTACAACTTGGCATTTGGAGACCACACAACAACCAACCTCCTTGAAAAATGACTCAATTTTCATTATCAATAGTCAGACGCTAACACTAATCTTCACTATTCACAGTTCAAAATGCATGGTCCAAGTTGAATCCCACCCAAAATTAACACTTTATATCAATGAAGAGCATCTACAATTAATTTTGATAGTTGGGTGATTATGCAATTACTATTCATAGGTGGAGTGAGTGAAAAATATGTGCAAATTTTTCCTTCATATGTTCTTACCTTTTTCAAAAATTTGAGCTCCATTTGAATTTCAAAATCATCTTTATGGAAAATTGACACCTATTTGGATGTGGGATTTTGGCCTTTAGTAGGATGCATGATACTTTATTTATTTCTTTTGAAGAAAGGAAACAATATATTTGGGATGTGGATATAATTTGACATCTTTACAACTTCAACAATATCCTCTAGACAATTAGAACTATGTAACCACTTATTGTAGTACACCAACCTACTTTAGGATATAGTAGGAAATTCACCTACATTGGGCCATGCAAAAAAACACCCTAGAACGAGATATATCTCAACAATTCAAAAAATTCTACAAAACTTCATTTTGCAAGTCTTTGGCCCCCCTCAAAACATATACTATCACCTTCAAAATTTGTACAAACAATTAATTCTTTCTTCCCATGCATCATGGATCCCTTTTTCCTATCATCGTGGCTTGAAATAAACTTAGGTACCCTTTGTCGAGGGTTCCATGGGAATTAGTAACCAATGGTTCTTGGTTCCTATAAAACCTTTGACCACCTTATACTTATCTAATTAATTTTCTAATTTTGATTTCAAGGAATAGGCTAAAGACATGAGAGGGGAACAAAACCAAGAGCATAATTCTAGAATGATGAACCATGTGAGATTTCTCAAATTGATTATTAACAAGGGACCACACTTTATAAGCACACATTTGAAATAATGTACTTAATAAAAAATAATAGTAAATTGAGTCCCAACATAAGTACTTGATTAGTAAACTCATATTTTTCCTCAGATTAAAATTTATGGTCAAGCAACCCTACTATGATTTATTCAGTAAAATATAGTTCTAATTTAATTGTAGAGCTACCATCCCCTAAGTTTATCTATTATTCTATCTAGAATCACAACCTTATTCCTATGATCAACTTCTTATGGCGAGCTACTCTCCAACATAAAATATTTATAGTTAACAATATCCTAAACTAAGAACCTTTTGTCTACCCAACAAATACATATTATGTAAAAAGGTTAAATAATATGTATAAATCACTTGTTCATTTAATGCTCAATTTCTTGAAAACTTAGACAAGCTATCCTCAATTTTTTTTGAACCTATTGGCTATGGCCCTTGTATTTTTTCTTTGGTGGCACTTTGGTATTTGATTAATTTGTAGAAAGGGAACAACAAGGTATTATAGGGTAAAAAATCAACATTGTAACATACTTTTGTTGAAATTGTTTTGAGCCATCTAGGAAAATACCGAGTCTTTTAGATAAAAAAATACTAAACATCTTCCTTTGATAGCTAAGAGATGGGATACAAATTTAAACCTTAAATCCCCTCTTGATAATGTTGATATTGATGAGAAAAAGTTGAAAGACTACTATTTATAATCTCCCTAATATAGGATAGATCAAACTAAATATTGATAGCTTTGCTAAAGGTAACCTAGGTTAGGAAAGGGGAGAGGGTTTTCAAGAATTGTGATGGTGAGCTCATTGTTGCATTTATGAAAAAAAATATACATTTAGTCAAACAATATCAATTTTTTTTCGCTCTTAGTTATAGAATTGCCTAAGAATCATGAGATAAACAACATCAAGATTGATTGATCCAGAGGTCATTTTGAAAAATTCCCCAGATTATACTGAAACCTATACTATTGTGTAGAGCTCATTGAGAGCTTTCCAACGGTATGCAGAATGTAAGAAACAAAGCTCATTTGCTCCTAATGCAACTGGTCAAATTTGGTCAATCAAAAAAATTAAAGATCATGGAACATTTCTCTACAAGTTCCATCATGTAGAGCTTGGCGAGAGCTTTCTAACACATTTTGAATGGACCAAATCGGAGTCTGTATGTCGAAGTTATGACTAGTCAAAGTTGTGGTCAAACTCGGTCAAAGTGATGGCATAGCATCACCAAAGCTTGACACTTGGTAGGAGACATGGTGGATGACATGGAGGGAGCAGTGAGTTGGCATTGAAATGGACTAACTAAGTGATAAAATAAGGATTAAACCATATTTATTAAAGAAAAAGCATTTAGTCTAATATTTAAACAAAGAGGATTTGGTGGGATTTGATCCCTTGACTTGTGCCTTAAAATCCTCTTGCACCACATGCCTTGTCCGAGATATAAGGGGAGCTCCTCCCTATATAAAAACCTTAAATAAACATAAGAATTATTTTATTTTATGTAAACCATAAAATAAGGAGAAAATTGAAGGGGGCCTTAGGACATATAAAGTCTAGTCCTTTTTAAAAGGATTTTCATTGGTTTTAAAAAATTAAAGGGCCTAATTTACAAAAATATTAAAAAATTATTCCTAAGCTTGATTTATGATATTCTAAAGGACTATTAAAAGGATTTTTAAAAAAAGATATCAAGGCTTTAAATATTTTTATGAGATTTGTAAAAAAACAAATAAGGGGTTCTCATAAAAATAAGGGGTAAATAAGCTATATTTTCAAGATTTGTAATCCTAAAATGGAGATATAGCAAATATTATTGTTGCAATGTAGTGTCCCTTCATTTTGGTCATCTTGCATCTTGAGTAAGTTTGTTTGGTTAAATTGAGTTGTCTTTTTTGTGTTCATTATTATATTGTTAAAAAAAAAATTGAAATTATGTGATAAAGTAATATTATAACTAGCCTTAATTAATAAATTAAATTAAATTAAATTGATTACAAGGTGACTAGTTAATTGGGGGTAAAATAATAATTAAATGAATGATAAAAAGATGTTATATATATTTTGGTTATTAATTTAAACAGTAAGAGTAAAATGTCTACCAATAAATAAACAAAATTAAGCTCTTAGTCTATAAATCTTAGAAAACTTTACTCAATCAAACTATGATAAAATATGGATCTTGTAGATATGCATTAGATGGTTATTATTGTTACAATGCAATTAAATTTATTTTAGGCTATTTGTAGGTTAGTTGTTAATGAAATTAGTGAATTCATAGATTAAAATTAAAGAGTCTTATTTTAGAAAATTTGAGTGATCATATTAAATATTTTAAGCATTTCAGATAAGGGAAAAGAGCATGTAATTAAGTGTATTAAAAATGTCTGTTTATATAGATATTTTTGTAAATATAGGTTTCAGTTCAAGAATTTACTTTCTATAGTATTGTGTTTGAGAGAGAGAGAGAGAGAGCAATCCTTTATATGTAATTTGAAGATTAAGAGTATGAGCATTTTGGGGGGGGAATTATATAAGTGAAGGAATTACTAAATTTAATATTATATGGGCAATTTAAAATGAATAAATACCTTTCATCTATATAATAGTTTTAGTAAATATTTAGTTAAGTAAATAACTATCAACCAACTCAAAAATACATTCAACAAAGGCTTCTAACAAACAACTTGACAAACTTAGAGCAGCAATGACTACTTACCAATAGACAAACCAAATACATTTCAATCACTATTGAATAAACCTTTTGTTGATATATCAATTATTATTTATTAATAATTTTGTTTACTAGCTCTTCTTAGCTTTCTCTCATTTAGTGTGTAACTTTATTTTCCAACTAAAGTGTAAAAGCTAGTTTATTATAGAATGCCTACTCCCATGGATTTATGTAAAGAGATCATGTATTATCTTTGATTTCTTACAATTTACATAATCGATGTATATCCACATGGCTTGCATGCAATCAATTATATCCAGATGGCTTGCATGCAATCCAATCGTACCTGACACACAACTCAACATTCATGCTACAAAATACATCTCTTTTAAAACTCTCATATGACGGTAATAACTTTGGGATTGACTAGCACAAAATGCATCTTTAATACTGAGCAAATAGATTGACAATGGTGTTAAGTAGTGGTATTCTCTGAGTAACGGTGTAGAAGAGGGCATAATGAGTAATGTGCCTAAATCCTCTAAAATTCTTCAGCTCAGGAAACATGGTGAAGTGGAAGTAGAGAATATGGGGGCAATGAATGCGGAGGCACACCATGATGATGGGAAATTGGGATCAAATGATCCACCTGCACCTACTTGGAGCACTTCATCCATAGATAATATGTTAACTTACTTCAATCAATGGGGCATTTCATTTGCATATTCAAGCATTATGGAGATATTGCTTACTGCTATTGCATAGGAAGTCATTTGAGTTTGAAAGAAGATTGGATATTGTTATAGAATATTTACCATTCAACATAGGAGTTTAGATCATCTTCGATTTAACTGTGGGACACAATTTTCTCCTAGACCAGCATCACAGTCCTTGTTGAGGGCACTCTAATCTCTTTGCTATCCAAGACAGTCACATGCCTTGTCCTAGTTTACACATTCTTCTCATACGCTGGCAGTGCACATTCTCCTTGGGCTGGGGATTGTTGGGACTAAGGTGTCTCAACCTTAGAGTCTCAACATGGTGAATTATTTTTTAATTAATTTTTGCATAATTATTTTTATCCTAAATTATTAACTTCCTAAGTTGTCATTCATCTTTGTGGGACCTCTTTGTGAGGTGGCATCCTACATGGCAGGTGATCAGATGGCATAATCCTTATTTTTTAGGAAGTTGGATCTCAGTTGGAAGATACTACTTTTTGGGGGAGATGTTGACATATATTTCCATTTTTGTTGACTAAAGAGCCCTTGTTTGTAAATTCTATTATGGATTGGAGTTATATTTTAGCAGCTGGTAGTTGTGGTGGAGTTCATGTTTGTTAAGTGGTGTGAGGAAAAGAAAGAACCTATTCTTGGTTATTGTAGTTTCTATGTTGAACTTACATTGTATTTGGCAAGATGACCGTTATAGATGAGATAGGTGTTGTTGCTTTTGGAAGTTGCTATGTGCAACGTTTCATGGATTAGAAAGTTATTTTTTTTTGACACAACCTACCTCTTGGGCTTTGAAGTTGGTTTTGGAAACCATGGGAGCCTTCCTTTTCATGTTGAGTTCTATTTATATGTTGGTGCCTTTGTATGTTTTATGAGATAGGTTGAAGATTTTTCAAAGACGTTGGTATGCTGCCAAAATTATTCCAAAATTCTGTAATAGTGTGAAAACTCTTGAAGAGCATAGCTCTGAGATTATATTGTAACTATTTTTGTTGCTGATTAATACAATTGAGCTGAGTTTTTGGAGTGTAGGTTTTTTCCCAAAAGGTTTTTCCCACGTATATGTTGTGTTATGAGTTTATTATGTCTTGAATATCTATTTATGTGTTTTTAGATGTGCATCCGAATATGTAAATTTTAATTGGTTTAGAATTTTTTGCAACTCTCTCCTGATAGATTCAGTGTAGGAAACTATTTCCACCACCTTTGTTTCCTTTTAGTTGGTATTAGAGCCTGGCCAACTTTGATTCTAACATTGGGTTTGAAGGGTTTTTTGAGCTGATCTAAGTCTCAGTGGGAGTTTTGCAAAAGTGATTTTCTTGATATCCTATTGCAAAAAAGATGGAAAGCGCATTTGGAGGGATTGAGATGGAGAACGATTATTTCAGTGAAGCATTGGTTGCATCTTTGGTAACACAAGCATTAGAAGATGTGTGGTTAATTGATTTTGGAGCATCTTTTCACATGACGTCACATAGAGATTGGTTCTTGAAATATGAATAATATGATGGTGGAAAGGTGTATCTCAGTGATGATTCTCATTTGAATATAGTTGGTTGTGGAAGAGTCAAGATACAATTCCTAGATGGTAGAGTGAAGGGAATTGATGGTGTGTTGCATATCCCAGGTTTGGTACAAAACCTACTTTCAGTGAGTAAATTGAATGATGAGGGTGTGCAAGTTGTCTTCTCAAGTGGAGGATGTAAGATGACTAGAGGAGCTATGGTTTTGGCTAGAGGAGTTCAGATAGGAACCTTGTTCAAGCTAGATGCATGCATGGTTCAGTGCAATAGTTCTTCTGAAAAACCAAAGAATAAATCTTTGGATTCTTCATCCTCACTGTCAAATCAAGTAGAAAAATGTGTAGCAGCTACATTTGATGGTCGTGCATTTTGGGTACCTAAGGGTGCTCATTCCTTGGAAATGAAGCTTCCTGCAGAGAAGACGATGTTATGGCACCAGAGACTTGGCCATATTGGTGAAAAGGGTCTCAGAACCTCAAAATCTAAGAGCCTTGTAGAAGGCCTTGAAGATTGCAATCTCGAGTTTGACTTTTGTGAACATTGTATCTTTGGTAAACAAAATCGTGTGCGATTTTTTAAAAGTTATCATAAGTCTTATGGGGTTTTGGACTATGTGCATTCTGATGTTTTTGATCCTATGAATGTTCCTTCATTAGAAAATCTATATATTTTTTTCTTACATAGATTATTACTGTAGAAGGACATTTATTTATTTTCTCAAAAAAAAATCTAAAGTCTTTAGTCAGTTTAAGGATTTTAAAGCCTTGGTAGAAAATCAGACTGGTAGAAAGATATAGTGTTTAAGAACTGACAACGGTGGTGAGTATTGTTCTACATAATTCGATAAATTTTTTTAAAGAACATGGGATTGAAAGGCATAAGACAACTCCATATACCCCTCAACAAAATGGAGTTTCAAAGAGGATGAACATGATGTTGATGGAGAGGGCTAGGAGTATGCCAAGTGGTGCTAGCCTTGAGCAGAAGTTTTGGGCTGAAGTTGTTGCCACTACATGTTATCTGGTAAATATATCTCCTACATCAGCACTTGTTGATAAGACACCTATAGAGGTGTGGTCGAGAAAGAATCCTTCATTGAGACATCTTCGTGTGTTTGGTTGTGAGGCATATGCTCATGTGCCAAGGGAGAAAAGTTCAAAGTTGGAAAACAAGGTTGTCAATTGTATCTTCATTAGATATGGTATTGGTGTGAAAGGGTACAAGCTTTGGGATCTAGTGGCTGAAAAGGTTCTCTACAGTCAAAGTGTTATCTTTAGAGAGATGAAACCTTCTTCCTCTATTTTGCAGCCTACAAAAGAACAAAAGAAAGAAGATGTGGTTTAGCTTCCTCTTGACTTTAAGAAAGTTGAACCTGAAGTGTAGAATGGACCTGATGATGAGGAGAACTTGAGAAGCCCAGAAAGTTCTTAAGAAGAAGAATAACCTCAACCTCAGCCAATGAGGAGGTCTACACGTGAGAAGCGACAACCGAATAGATATGGATATTCACCAGAGAGGTTTGGATATTCATTGTTGGATTCAAATTGTGTTTTTTCTTTGATTTCTAACACTGATGATCCTAGGACTATTAGAGAGGCTATGAGTATGGATGATGCAGATTCTTGGTTGAAAGCCATGGATGAAGAAATGGCTGCATTAAAGAAAAACAATACTTGGGATTTGGTACCATTGCTTGAAGGACGTAAACCCGTTGGTTGTAAATGGGTGTTCAACAATAAATTGGGTCTTGATGGTAGTGTTGAGAAGCATAAGGCATAGTTGGTCGTGGAGGGGTATTCTCAAAAGGAGGGAATTGACTTTGGTGAGATTTTCTCTCCTATAGCGAAGTTGATATCCATTCATTTTTTGTTATCACTTGCTACAACATATGATTTAGAGATTGAGTAGATGGATATGAAGATAGCGTTCCTTCATGGTGACTTGGAGGAAGATATTTACATGTCACATCCATAGCACTTCATGGTTAAAGGTAAAGAAAACCTAGTTTGTAAGTTGAAAAAGTCTTTGTATGGGCTTAAGCAGTCTCCTAGAATGTGGTATCATAAATTTGACACCTATGTGTTGAGTTTGGGATTTTAGAGATCTAAATCTGACTATTGCATGTATTTCAAAACTAAAAATGGTCACATTCTCATTATTCCATTATATGTAGATGATATGTTGTTTTTTGGGAATGGTAGTATGATTTCAGATTTGAAGTTCCAGTTGTCAACACAGTTTGATATGAAAGATCTAGGTGCAGCAAGGTATATTCTAGGGATGGAGATCAAAAGAGATAGAGCTAACATAAAGCTTTGGTTAAGCCAAAGAAAGTATGTGAATATGGTGCTGCAGAGATTCAACATGTCATCTTGCAGATCCTTGGTAGTTCTTGTTTTGCATGGGATGAAGTTATCAGCTGAGGATTGTCCAAAATCTCCTATTGAGATTGAGGACATGACCAAAGTACTGTATGCAAGTGTTGTAGGTAGCTTGATGTATGCTATGGTATATACAAGGCTAGACATTGCCCAAGTAGTGGGAGTCCTGAGTTGGTTTATGGCTAATCCTGGATGAGTGCATTGGGATGTGGTGAAGAGAGTGTTTGGATATTTGTGGGGTACTTCCAAGTATTCCTTATGTTTTCATGGTTATCTTACTGGACCTCAACATTCAGTTTGTATTCATGGGTTTGTGGATTTAGATTGGGGTAGTGATGTTGACAGCAAGAGATCCACCAATGGATATGTTTTCACGATGTTTGGTGGTGCTATCAGTTGCATGAGTAAGCAGAAAGTTGTAATCGCTTTGTCCACGACAGAAGTAGAGTATATGGCAGCCACTCATGCTTGTAAGGAAGCCATTTGGCTTAAACGGTTGTGTTCTGATATTGGTTTTGATGCTGGACAAATTACTATCTATTGTGACAGTCAAAGTGCCATTAGCTTAGCTAAGAATCCTACTTTCCATGCTAGAACAAAGCACATTGATGTATAGTTTAATTTTGTTCATGATATGGTAGAAGATGGAAAGGTGAAATTGGAAAAGGTTGATACTTTGGCGAATGTTGCAAATGCATTAATGAAGCTAGTGAGCACTGAGAAGTTCAGATGGTGTGCCAATTCCATGGGCCTTGGGGCCTTGAGCAATTGATGTTGTAGACTCTTGATAGGTGTTTGACAAGTGGGAGAATGTTGGGATTAAGGTGTCTCAACCTTAGAGTCTCAACATGGTGAATTATTTTTTAATTAATTGTTGCATAATTATTTTTATCCTAAATTATTAACTTCCTAAGTTGTCATTCATCTTTGTGGGACCTCTTTGTGAGGTGGCATCCTACATGGCAGGTGATGAGATGGAATAATCCTTATTTTTTAGGAATTTGGATCTCACTTGGAAGATACTATTTTTTGGGGGAGATGTTGACATATATTTCCATTTTGGAGTGGAAATTGATTTGGAAATTTCCTTTGTTGACTAAAGAGTCTTTGTTTGCAAATTCTATTATGGATTGGAGTTGTATTTTAGCAGCTGACAATTGTGGTAGAGTTCATGTTTGTTAAGTGGTTTGAGGAAAAGAAAGAACCTATTATTGGTTATTACAATTTATATGTTGAACTTACATTTTATTTGGAAAGATGACCGTTATAGATGAGATAGGTGTTGTTGCTTTTGGAAGTTGCTATGTGCAACATTTCATGGATTAGCAAGTTATTGTTTTTTGACACAACCTACCTCTTGGGCTTTAAAGTTGGTTTTGGAAACCATGGGATCCTTCCTTTTCATGTTGAACTCTATTTATATGTTGGTGCCTCTGCACATTTTATGAGATAGGCTGAATATTTTTCAGAGACGTTGTTATGTTGCTGAAATTATTCCAAAATTTTGTAATAGTGTGAAAATTTCTAAAGAGCATAGCTCTAAGATTGTATTGTAACTATTGTTGCTTCTAATTAATACAATTGAGTTGATTTTTTGGAGTGTGGGTTTTTTCTTGAAAGGGTTTTCCCACGTATATGTTGTGTTATGAGTTTATTTTGTCTTGAATATCTGTTTATGTGTTTTTAGATGTGCATCTGAATCTGTAAATGTTAATTGGTTTAGAATTTTTTGCAACTGTCTCTTGATAGATTCAGTGTAGGAAACTATTTCTTCCAGCTATGTTTCCTTTCAGGTACGTCGCTGAAAATGGTCGCTACCCCAGACTATTCTTCTAGTATTGACCTTTCACTTCTCCTAGAGGTGTCATTTCGCCAACTCTCCCTCGCTGCTCCCTTTCTGGCATGGGTATTAGACACTAGTAACGTTATGGAAACTGGCTTTACACCTATAAATTGCTTTTCTTGAAAGTTTCAAACCTTTTATTTTCTTCAAATCTGCATTGTGTATATCCTTGAAATCATGGCATCCCTTGAGACCACATCTTTTTGAGGTGTATATTCATGAATCGTGTTTTCAATGCTCTCCTAATTTTGAATGTTTGAATGCCTTATCTGTGCTTTTGAATTATGCATACATGACTACCAAGGCAGTTGCAACTACAACACTAACAAAATTCCTCCATCCTTCATGCTTTGATGGGTGTCCATACCCTATTGTAAAGCTCTCATTTTGGTGCAGGTAGAGAGAATGAGGGAAAAGGTTGCAGAATTTGTCTTTAAACCTGTCGAATGCATTTTCCTGAAAGTTCCTAAATCCTATTCAATAAATCCATTTTGCACATAGCTTGCAATCCTTGCAATCCAGGAGACCGTATTTCTTTGAGACATCATGCCAGATAACTCTTAGATGTGGTTGTCCTAATCTTAAATTTCAATAACATGATTACAACTAGCCACCTTGCATTATATTATGATTTACCAACATCCAACTCCCCTATCACATCCACTAAGCTATGGCATGCTTGTAGGTTTTAAACACAATATATTGTAAAAATGATTGCACCATCTTACTATTATAGATCCATCTTGGTTGGCACTACAATTATATTTCTATACAAGATCTTGTTAAACGTATGCCTTTTATGCTGAGTTATTAGTTGTCATTCAGTTTTTTTTAATCTTCCATGCTAATTATAATTTTTTTAATTTCTATTTTGGGAAACCTTAGCTATTTTCCTCTAAATTTCCAAGTGACCCATGGTTTTATAAGGAATTATGTAGTTTGGGATATCTTATAAATTTATAAGATTTAATTCATATTTTTATCAGTTTGGGTTTAGAATGTGTAGATATCCACACGTGTTTTCCTTTATTAGAATTTGGTTATAAATATAAACTCATATTGTAGATAAATCACTTTGTCATTATGTTCCATGTTGGGATATAACATACCTTACTTTACTTTTTTATATTCTAAGTTTGCAATAAGCTACAACTAGGCATGGAATTTCTCCTTGGTTGGCATATTATGCATTCAATGGCTTTGTGCATGCTTGAATTAATGTTCCAACTGAAATATTTGTAGTGTTCGATTTGAGAATTAGACTCTCTTGTTTATTGGGTCTGAAATTATGTAGTGAATGGCCTTTTCACCTGCCAATTTCCTTGCCTAAAAATTGATATTGTGGAAGCCTAGTTTAAGATTGTTCCACTTAACATCATTAATATTCTTCACAAGAGTAACGTATTTGTTTGAATGATAGAAATGGATCGCATATCTCAAAAAAATCTCTCTTACAAAAATCTTGGAGATGAATTTTAGGTGCAACCTGGCAATCGCTATAATTAGGATTGATACCCCTGCATTCCTTTATTTTATTAGATTTTGTGCTTTGCAATTTTATCTCCTATGTTTCCTAGTCTTCCCTGAGTATTTCAGTTTCCCCTTCGTCGGATATAGATTGGTATTTTTAACTTGTAGGGTGACTTGCTGGTGTTTATAAATAAACGGAACAAGGAAAAACATTAATTATAGAAGGATTGACATACTAGTAAAAAGGAAAGTTTCGTTAAATGTAGGAAAGATGTAATACCCCTCGTGTTGTTGTTACTTTCTAGATACTCTTTTATGTTGAGTTGTGTATTTGGGTTTGTGATGGTGATTGTTTCACTGGTTTGATTTGTGTGGATTTACTGTTTAGTTTGGTTAGATGCACATGATACTACTTATGATGATTTATGACATATGATATGTGGTGTTTGTACTATCTGGATATGTTATTGCTTTCATTTAATATGATGTTGTGATGATATGGTTTTATGCTTGTTTATGGATATGGATTGTGATGTGTATTCTAGTGGGTCTTGGTGAAAGGACGAAGCAGCATCACTCACTCACGAGTGCCCTACTACGTCACAAATACCTTTCATGGTGTGTCTATGCTGTAGATTTATATGTACTTGACATTGGTTTCATGCAGGTTGCAGGTATTGGACATCGACTCCACCTACGTAGCAAGTCTGCACGTGTCCCATAAACCCAACGGGTATGAAGTTGAAAAAATAGTTGATAAGGAAGTGTCCCCATCAAAGTTTGTCATCCCCATTGTTGTGTCTAACAGTGTTGTTCATCCACAATCCCGTCTTCATTTCGATATTGTTTTGTGTTGGTTATTTATTTTAATCTTTTCTTATGTGTTGTTATAATTAATGATTATGTTTGATATTTCTTTGGTAGCTTATTAATGTTATTTAATTAAAATAATTAGATAGTAGATAAATGTTGTTAAGTTAAGTGTTAAATTTAAATTTATTAAGTTTTAAAGGTTGTTAAATTGAATGTTGTTTATTTAATTAAAAGGATAAATAAATAATATTGTTAATAATTATAAATTATCTTTTTGTAAAATGAAATAAAATAATTTAATGATTTGCTTGATAATTATCAAGTTGTAGATAAATATTAAATAAAGTGATTTTTTATTTTATTTTTGTGTGATAATTATGAGCTTTAGTATTAAATAAAAATAAAAGTGGAAGATTTCATTAAAATGAAAAAAAAAAAACAAGAAAAGAATAAAAGGACGAATGCATGTTTAGTTTCTTTTCAAAAATTACAAAAACAATGGAAACTTGCTTCTTGGATGGATTTGTGCTTTTGAAAATTAGAAGAGTTTTTTTTTTAATGGATTGAAAAAGAGGAGAAGTTTTCTTAAATTGCATTCTTTGATGGTTTTGAAAGAAGAAAAAAACTTGTCTAGAAAAGTATTCTGGTTCTAGGGTCTTTCTCTATTAAAATTTATACAAAATTGGGTTTTAAAAGAGGAAATTGGAAAAGTTGTTGAGGAAAGAGAAAGAAATTCATGAAGGGTTGTTTTGAAAGAGGAAGGAGGAGTTTCCATGCACGTTAATTCATTTGAAGATCGTAGAATTCTAGGTTCTTTGATTTCCTTCCATTTGAATAGCTGTTTAAAAATTGAAATGTTTTAATTCATAGTTTGGCTGAATCTAAATCTCTATTTCAAACAAATGCAAAGAAGCTTGTGTTTTCTTTCCAAAGTTTTATTTACTAAATGAAAACCATCTTGTTCCTCTCAGATCCATTTTGGTTGTTATAATTTTTGTGTTGGAGATATTACAATTGTTTCCTGGAGAAAACTTGTGTGTTTATAAAAAAAAATTAGTGTGTTATAGTTGTCCTTTGGGGTTGCACAGGCCATTACAACTTGGTATTAGAGCCAAGGTTTGCAAACAATGGGTTCTTTGGGTAGTTTGAATCCATTAGGAAACCTTTGTGTTTCACTCTTGATCTCACATGTATCCCTCAATTGATGTGTAGGAATATGCCTTGGGGTAGAGGTCATGGCCGAAGAAGAGGCCGGGGTGGTGGCTGCGGGGCCAATCGCCAAAGTCCATCACCTCCGAGTTCCCATAGTTTAGAGTGTGAGGAATGATAGAGTTCCCAAAATAATTTGGCAGGTGGTGGTCAAAACCCAGAATAGCCAGGTCTTGAAGGTGGACAGTTGCAACATCTACTTGAGGAGATTTTGGGTTGTCGAGGCCCTAGGCCAGTGGAAGAACAATGGTTGGAAAGGGATAGGGAGAGATCACCAAGAAATGGGGAAATAGTAGCAAAGTAGGATGCAATAGTGGCGGGTCACATGAGAGGCGTGTTGAGAGCATGACCTCCCACATTTGATGGTTCAAGTGGGGGTCTAGAGGTAGAAACATGGTTGATTGATCTAGACAAATGCTTTCCTATTCATCCCTATGGTAGTAATACTAAGGCTAGGTGTACCATCAGGCACCTCAGAGGCTTCACATCCACTTGGTGGTGACTTGAAGAGTATAAATTACATCTTGACATTAATATGGTGACTTGGGAATTGTTTATGGAGAGGTTCAGGGCCCGTTTCCTTTTTGATCACTAGAGGTAGTGAAAAGTAGATGAATTCCATGAGTTGAGACAAATGGAAATGTCTGTTGAGCAATATGAGCATCATTTTTTATGAGCTCAAGTAGTATACAAGGATTGGTAATGATGAGACAATGCTTGTGCAACATTTTTTCAGGGGCTTAAAAGCCCAAATTAGTGGTGGAGTTTGAGTCTTCGAGCCAAAAACAATGGAGGTAGTTGTTGAGAAGGCACATCGGGTTTTGGTTCTAGAGGTGGGAAGCCTCAAGCTGCAAGGTCCTTTAAAGGCCATTAAGCACCCACTAAGGGTGAGCAACAACAACACTGCCAGTCAAAACTTGGGAACTCTCAAGCTCAGCATGGTAGTAGGTCACAAAAGAGGAAAGATCAAAGTTGGAATAATAACAAACACGATTGTTCAGATCAACCAACTTAGAGTTTTTAGTCTACAGTTGGTGGAGGTAGTATTCTGTAGTTTAGTGCCCCTTCAGGTGGTTTGGGATATGGTTAAGGCATAGGTTGTTTCTCCTGTGGTCAATAGGAACATATTGCTAGACAATGTTTATAGAGGAACACTACAGGTTTTAGTCAGAGACCAACCACTTTTGAGCCTACGGTGGGTGATGTAGGTAGGTCACATCGAGCGTGTCATGGTTGAAAATTGCCAGGATAGGCATCAGGGTGCAGTTGTAGAGGCTACCAATAGAGGATGGGAAATTGAATTAGGAGCCCACAAGTGAGCTCGAGAGGGTCCGACAGTGGCCTAATGTTGATATCTTGGCAACATGGGAGGATGCATCCCATATCAGAGAGACTTATCCTTATATGTTTAGTGGCTTCTAGGAGTAAGCCATGTTTTAAGGGGGAGGATGTAATACCCCTCGTGTTGTTGTTACTTTCTAGATACTCTTTTATGTTGAGTTGTCTACTTGGGTTTGTGATGGTGATTATTTCACCAATTTGATTTGTGTGGATTTACTATTTAGTTTGGTTGGATGCACATGATACTACTTATGATGATTTATGACATATGATATGTGACATTTGTACTATCTAGATATGTTATTGCTTTCATTTAATACAATGTTGTGATGATATGGTTTTATGCTTGTTTTTGTTTATGGATTGTGATGTGTATTCTAGTGGGTCTTGGTGAAAGGATGGAGTAGCATCACTCACTTGTGGCTACCCTACTACGCTGCGACTACCTTTCATGGTCTGTCTATACTGTAGATTTATATGTACTTGACATTGGTTTCATGCAAGTTGTAGGTATTGGACACCGACTCCACCTGTGTAGCAAGTTTGAGTGTGTCCCATAAACCCAACGAGTATGAAGTTGAAAAAAGAGTTGATAAGGAAGTGTCCCCATCCAATTTTGTCATCCCCATTGTTGTGTCTAATAGTTTCATTCATCCACAATCCTGTCTTCATTTTGATATTGTTTTGTGTTGGTTATTTATTTTAATCTTTGCTTATGTGTTGTTATAATTAATGATTATGCTTGATATTTCTTTGGTAGCTTATTAATGTTATTTAATTAAAATAATTAGATAGTAGATAAATGTTGTTAAGTTAATTGTTAAATTTAAATTTATTAAGTTTTAAAGGTTGTTAAATTGAATGTTGTTTATTTAATTAAAAGGATAAATAAATAAATTAAATAAATAATATTGTTAATAATTATAAATTATCTTTTTGTAAAATGAAATAAAATAATTTAATGATTTTCTTGATAATTATCAAGTTGTGGATGAATATTAAATAAAATTATTTCTATTTGGAAAATGATTAGTATTATTGTATTAATAGGGATACTAAGTTAGTGGAATGTTATTAATTATCAATTATAAATGTTCTTTAGTGAAGGGATAGTAAGAGATTGACCTCTTAGTATGGTCACATAAACAAATTTTTATTTAAATGACATTAAGACCTCATGGAAAGTAAGAATTTAATTAATTTATTCTTGCAAGATGTTCCATGAAAATTAATAGTTTGCAAGTAATTAGAGTTTTCTTGAATATCAATTTATAATCTTTTAATTTGATCAAGTAAATAGCTTATTTTAATTTCAAACTCATATGCAACCTTTAGTTTGATATTATGGATGAATTGCTATTGCTTGTTTGATTTCTTGTCATGTCTCTCTTCGATGTACTATCAATTGGCCTTGCTATTGGATTTTTGTGTTCGATCTTGTATGAAGATAATAATCTTTTAAAAGTGTTGGCTTCTAATTTTGTTGTATTTCTTGAATTGGTTTGAGCCAAATTGTCAGTTGTTAGGGTAGCATGTGTGGAGAAAATTGAGGTCTCCCTTGGATGCCCTATTGGATGAATTTACTATTGATATTGTAATTGTGTATATTAGACTTTTTTGAGTTTCAATATTTTGTTATGATGTTGCTACTATTAGTCTACACTTGTCATTTTGTGAGTACTCCTTTTGTGATATTTCTGATCAAGGATAATTTATGCAACAAATTTCTTTTAGTCATATTTTGAGATGATTGGGAACTCAAAATGTTGAACTACCTTAAGTGGGAATTTGTATATTTTCAATATTTAAGGCTTCTAGAGGCAATGGAGAAACTTGATTTATGTTGATATTCCATGGTTGGACCTTTGTGATTCATTGATCATATTTCTGATTTTGAGTTCTTGTGGCGGTACCTCTTTTGTTCTTGTTTCAGTGATATGGAATGGGTTTGCAAGATGGTTCTTTCCTTGCATGTTGTGTGATATGTACTCCTTGATTTTTTATGAGATGAGGTACACCCCTTGCATGTTTTGGTTTGATACTCGTAGGGAGTGGCTCTTCATGGGGGTGCGGCGCACAAGGGGCTATTCGGGTAACCCATGGAAGAGTTTTCTAAACAATTGATAATATAATTAATGAACTAGTGGGTTTGGGTAGTTAAACACTAAAAAATATTAATTATGAGCCTCACCCATACCGTTAGTGCTTTCACAGGCTAAGGATGGGATGAGAAGACCTAGTTGGTAAGATCATTGCCTTGTCCTCTTGAAAGGTAAGTGGTCCCGCATGAATCACCCTATGGAGCAACACCTTGAGATAGGTATCTAGGATAACCATAGATAGAGGCGACACCTTGTGATAGCTTTCCTGGATAATCCATGTAAGGTCATGTGATGACAATCTCCTATAGTACCCGTTTATTTTTCTCTTGTTTGATTTCCTCTAGAGTGTTGTTTGAATTGTTGATGTTGTTGAGGAAATTGGTTCTTGGTGTTTTTTATTGAAGCCTCCAAGTTCTATCTTTTAGTGTTGCACATATGCCTCATGACAACTTGATTGATGTTAATGAAAGGTTCCTTGATATTTATTGTTTGTTGATATTGTGATTTCATTTGAAGGCTTTGGATCCTATTGTTGTTGGAACCTCTTATGGTTATTTAGTGTTGATATATAATATTGTCATTGGTTGTGTTGGAATTTCCATTATTTTTTTGTAGTTATGTGTTGATGATGTGAGATGCAGTCTTGTGTTTGATGTTGCTCTTGTCATGGAGTCTCGTTTTCCATTGTTCACCTGACCGATTTGGGTGTGGATCTTTTTTGTCATCTCCTAGCATGAGGGGTGGGACTTCAGACCCACACAGACAAGTGGAACGTGCTATGCACCCCATTGGGTTCCCAAGTTATTTTTCGTGATGCAAAAGCGGATGCAGAGTTCTAGAGCTTCACTTGGTTGAAAATTGTTCCTCATTTTGTACCTTATTCTTCATTGATGTATCATTCTTGTACTTGATGTGCTTTTCCTATTGATATAAGGGAAGCATTATGTATTGTGCCATTGTATCCTTGATATGTTGTATCTATGGAAATATGCTCCAAAATTGTATTATGGAATTGTGAATTGAATTGTAATAAAATGTTGTATCCTTTTCCTCTCTATTGCTCATGGATGATTATATGTTATCATTATGTAATATTGGTTGTTTATTCACTTTTGTTTGATAAAATTTTATGATTCATAATGATTTTTCCGTGTACCCTAGAGGACATAAATGACTTTGTAAATGCATAATTTTTTTTCTTGTACTGTATGTACATTTTCATCGTATGCAATGTTTCGCTTTCAAAAAAAATTGTGCGATGTTTGTTATCCTTTGGGATTCACATGGTGGGGAATTACATGAAACCCCTTATTAGCATATGAGCATGTAAATAAGGGGGCATTATTTATTTGTAAAAACAATGCTTAGACACAATTCTCTTAGGAAAATTCTCTTGGAAGGAGAATTAGGAAAATTACTCATTGGATTTGTTATAGAGGCTTGATGCCTTAGCGTTTTGTTCTCATATTTTGAGAGAGTGAGTTGCATTATTATTGTTTTGGAAGCATTTTAAAAGTGATAGAGAAGCTAGGCATGAAAAAGTTGCTTGGAATTTTTTGTCAATGTGATGCAAAAGTAGGAAAAGCTTGAAGAGCAATACTCTTCCTTGAAAGCAGAATAATTTGTATTGCAGCTTGAAGACCATAGTGATGTAATCAGGCAATTTGCATCATATTAATGGAAAAAAACATCACAGTTGAGAGATCCCAGAGATGTAGCCTGAACATTGGGTGAACTTTGTTATCAAATCTTGTTTCTTTCATTCTTCTATCTACGTTTTGAATACTCATTTCTATGCTCTTTCTTACGTGAAATTTATCAACGATCAATAATAATAAAATCTATGATCCATAGGTGAATCTACAAATTATTTAAGTGATTCATAAGTAGGATCATTTTACAAATCAAGTGGTATCAGAAGAATTGAAGATATTATGCAGAAATCTAGGAGTTGGAAGAAATCAATCATTGCATTCAACAAGAAAATTTTGAACCTAAGAGATTGCTTGAGGAAGAAAATGATGAGAAGCAGAAGCTACATCTAATGTTACAAAACCTCATAGAGGAGCAGACTAGAGAAAATCCCACTACAAAAGTCCCTCCAGAATTGACAATATTGATATTTGTACATTTTTCCACATTCAGAGGATACCTCTTATGTACCACTCACTCAAAATGATAGCATGCAGGCTTCATCTACATCAGATCAAAAGAAGGAGTTGGAAAATATTCAAGAAGTTGACCAAGGATCACCTATAAAAGGGAAGGTAAAAGATGATTTAATTTCAATTCCTTCTCTTAATCATAATCATGCTTTTGTAGCATTTGAGAGGCATATGAAAGACATTGGTATGAAACTGCTAACCAATATGGGTTACAATGGAAAGGGCCTTGGAGTTAATGGCTAGGGTATTGTCAATCCTATAAAGGTAAGAGAAAGACCTCAACACGAAGGATTGGGTTATGGTGAAGACACATTAGACTATGATAGTAGAAGTAGCTACAATTTATCTCTAAAAAGGGATGAACATGATCAAGGAAAAGCCAAGGAATATCCTCCTTGAAAATGCAATACAAAATGTGATAGAGGAAAATGCAAAGTAGGTTCTTAATATT
Source organism: Sequoia sempervirens (assembly GCA_007258455.2). NCBI lineage: Eukaryota > Viridiplantae > Streptophyta > Pinopsida > Cupressales > Cupressaceae > Sequoia > Sequoia sempervirens. Next base: position 430,593,605 of record VDFB02000017.1, read on the forward strand.
TCAAGGAAAAATATGAGCAAGGAAAGTACATAGGTGATTACTACTATAAATCTTTTGTTGGTTTTAAAAGAAGTAATCCTACAGTACAAACCTTATGGAACATGCAACCATGCACTTTTTGTGATGCACCTAACCATTGTGTAGCAAGGTGTAGCAAGAGGAAAAAAATATGTAGGAAGATAGTCATGCAAGCCAAGAAGATGAAAAAGCATACAACATGTCCTCAAAGTCCTCACCCAAAGAAGGAAAAGGAAAAAGCTCAAAATTGCTGCACTCATTGTAGGATAAGTGGGAATTGGGTTGAAAAATTTTGAAAGCTACATTCAGAGCTTCGACGCTCACTAAAACCTATGAAAAGATCTATTCAACAAGAAGTTGTAGAAGCGAAGGTGGAATATGTGGCTACCAATTTTGGGGTAGACTATGAAGAACCTCAACTAGAAAATAATCAACTGGAAGAGGGAAGTTCCTTTACTCAACTTCTTAAGATCTAGGAAAATCTTTTGACTAAATGATTGCATCATATTTGTTTTATGCTCAACCATATTATTGTAAAATTGATTATGATAATAAGCGAGATGATATAGGACAAGTGGGGTGGTGTTTTCCTCACTATGTACAGGTGGGAAGATGATGCAGGACAAGTGGGGAGGTGTTTCCTCACTAGGTGTTTGACTAAGAACTTTTGGAGGTCCAAAAGTTCTTTAGTGGGTAGGTGTGATTGCAAAGTCATTTCCAAAAAGTTTCCAAATTAGAATAAAACTTGTAATATCATGTAGATCTCATTGAGAGATTTTCAATGATATGCAGAATGTAAGAAACAAAACTCATTTGCTCCTGATGTAGCTAGTCAAAGTTTGGTCAACATGTGGTCAAAGTTGGTCAACCAAAAAAATTAATGATCATGGAACATTTCTCTACTAATTCCATCATGCGGAGCTCAACGCGAGCTTTCTGGTGCATTTTGAATGGACCAAATCTGAGTCCATATGTGGAAGTTATGACTAGTCAAAGTTGTGGTCAAAGTGATGACGTGGCATCACCAAAGCTTGACACTTGGTAGGACACATGGTGGATGACATTGTAGGATCAGTGATTTGGCACTAACATGGACCAACTAAGTGATAAAATAAGGACTAAACCATATTTATTAATGAAAAAGTGTTTGGTCTAATATTTAAACAAAGAGGATTTGGTGGGATTTGATCCCTTGACCTACTCCTTAAAATCCTCTTGCACCACATGCCTTGTCCAAGATATAAGGGGAGCTCCTCCCTCTATATAAACCTTAAATAAACATAAGAATTGTTTTATTTTGTGTAAACCATAAAATAAGGAGAAAATTAAGGGGGGGCCTTAGGACAAATATAAAGCCCGATCCTTTTTATTTTAAAAATTAAAAGGCCTAATTTAAGAAAATATTAAAAAAATATTCCTAAGCCCGATTTATGATATTCTAAAGGGCTATTAAAAGGATTTAAATTTTTTTTATCAAGGCTTTAAATATTTTTATGAGATTTATAAAAAAGAAATAAGGGGTTCTCATAAAAATAAGGGGTAAATAAGCTATATTTTCAAGATTTGTAATCTTGAAATGGAGATATAGCAAATCTTTGAAAATATTATTGTTGCAAACCCTTATTAGCATATGAGCATGTATATAAGGGGGTATTATTTCTTTGTAAAAACAATGCCTAGAGATAATTTTTTGGAAGGAGAATTAGGTAAATTGCTCATTGGCTTTGTAATAGAAGCTTGATCAATGCCTTAGGCTTTTCTTGCCATATTTTGAGAGAGTGAGTTGCATTATTATTGCTTTGGAAACAATGTAAAATCGGCGGAGAAGCTAGGCACAAATATGTTGTTGGGATGTTTTTTTCAATGCAATGTGAAAGCAGGAAGAGCTTGAAGAGCAATACTCTTCCTTGAAAGTCAAATAATTTGTATTGCAATTTGAAGATCATAGTGATATAATCCGGCAATTTGCATCATATTAATGGAAAACGATTGCACAATTGAGTGAGGTTGGAGATGTAGCCTAAATTTGGGTGAACTCTATTATAAAATCTTGTTTCTTTCATTCTTTTGTCTATGTTTTGAATGCTCATTTCTATGCCCTTTCATACATGCAATTTTTCAACGATAAATAATAATAAAATGTGTGATCCATAGGTGAATCTAATGAATTGCTTAAGTGATTCATAAGTAAAATTGTTTTACAGATCATTGATAGGTGCTCAATTTTTTATAGATATGTTAAGCTTCAACATCATTGGCCTTTGGTCTTAAAATTATATTAGGAATAATACTAAATACTCTTAAAATCATTAAAAAACATAAAAATCCTCCAAGTATATAGAAAAGGTAACTAGATATTTTAATTACTTAAAAATATGGGTGGCCTTGTTATTGACTAATATTATTGGTTAAATCCTAACATTAGAGCAAGAATTTTTAATTAATCCAATAATATCCTTTGATATCCAACCATTGGTTTTCCTATTGAGGATTGACATGTCATAAGATAATTAAATGATAAGTACTTAAATAACTACAATGTAAATATATTTATGGAGGGGGATATTATTATTTGTGATAGTTCCTTTGGTATTGATAGCAAGAACTTTCTCTACATCAATGTTGACTCTATTTTATGGCCTAACACCATGATTTATAGGTTTTTAAGAGGATCCAATAGTATGGGAGGAGATAGGATCATAACTAAACCCTCTTCCTATGAAAATAATAGAAACAATGCAACTATTTGAAATATTATTAAGGTGAGAGATCTCACTCCTTTTGTGGAAGCCATCAATGGCTATGATCTTATGCTTTTAAATGAGTTTATCAAATCAGATAATAAAATAGAACTATTTATGTTAGTGGAATAATACTTCTAGGAAAATTATGGCTATTTATATGGGATTGAAAAATACAAGTAATCAATTTGTATAAAATGATCAAATATAGAGATCACCAAAACATCAAGGCCTTTCTTAAGAAAGGGGAAAATAATTTTAGGTTCCAAAATGAATTCAATAAATATGACCTTCCCAAGCCTTTGATATAAGAGACTAATATCATCGTTAGGTGTTTCACCCTTTAGGGTAGATAAAAATGGGAATATTCTTACAACTTACCCATGGTCATTCTATTGGAGCAATAAATAATAAATTCAAAATTCAAAAATTTCACAAAATGAATCAAGCATAATAGATTACCCAATGAACTATTTGAAATATATGAATATACAATAAACTCTCCTTGTATACATAGTATATGGAGGAATTAGGAAGGAAAAATAGAAAGACTAACCATCTTGACACCACCTTCATTTCTCCCAACCCATAAATGGTTAAGTTTATTCATGTTGAAAGGAGTAGGCTTTCTGGCATGGCTATATTTCTTATCATTCTTGATTCTGATAATTTGCCTGCTAGGAAATTATTAGACAATTGGTTAAATAATTTCTAGAAAAAAAATTGAATGTGCATATTTCTTTCTATAGTATGGTGCAATGTGTGGTTTATTCTTAATTTTTTTCAAAAATCATGAAATGCAACAAATTTTTTTGGGAAACCCCTACTGGAGCATTGGGAGGACTATCTTTAGGGCTATCACCTGGACCCATGGAGCTAACTTTAATGAAATTCTAGCACTCTCATGCCCTAGATGGCTTCTTATCAAAGGAGTTCCACCGGATCTTTGGTCCTTCCTCCCCCAAGTCTTGTCTCCATTCAAGAGTGTTTAAAGAATAGACAAACCTAGGGTTACTCTACCCTGATTGAATGCTCAGTTGTTGGTCTCTCTTAACCCTGGTGTTGAAGTTCCTAGAAACTTAGGCATCCAAATTGATGGCTCATTCCATTTCTTCCCTATTGAAATGTTGGGAGGACTCAACGCATGTTATCTTTGCAAGAAGGATGGTCATATCAGAAATGATTTCCCTATTATTCGTGTGAATGCCAACAAAGAGTTGAGTGTAAAAAACCCTTGTGAAGCTCACCTCAGCAATGGTGGTAACGTTGTCGTTTTTTTCCCTAATGAGGGGATCCCTAGCTCTCCTAATGAATAATTTGTTGGTAACCCTTTCCCTAACCCCTCTTACAAAGTTCTTTTCCTTTCTCTTCTGGATTTTCCCCCTCTATCCTCATTGTTCCCTCTCCCTCTTTGTTGCAACCCTCCCATAAGGCTCCTCCCCCTCCGATTACGCCCAACCTCTTGTTTGCTTGCCTAACCCTTTACAACTTTTTTTTTTATGTTTCCATCTCAGCATCCTCTGATTCCCCCCCTCATCCCCATGCTCTAAATGGTGCTACCTAAAAGAAATGCTCAACAAATAATGATGGCTGAAATAAGGGAAAAGAATTAACAAGAAAAGTTAAATAGAAACAAAAGTAATAAAGAGAAAAAAGATGAATTGGAAGAAGTTGATATTGTTTTTTAAAGGAATAAATCTAGTGGTAATGTCAACTTTGAGTCAGAGGAAAATAAAAGTAAAAAATCCTTTGTAAAGAATTTAATTTCTGATTTTGAAGGTAGAGTTCAGAGCAATAGGAGCGCCCTAGGACATTAGTACTCATGTGATCTCCAACACCTTGGGAAATGATATTTATCTAGAAGGGATCCACAACCATACTAATCTTGAGAACCCATCAGTGCCTAATATTGTGAGGACTCCTACTGGTATGTTTGGCTGCCAAGATAGTGTTCCCTCTAGTATTGTGCACTTAATAAATGGTAGACATAATCATAAGGAACAAATCTCTGCTAATAATAACACTCTGAACAAAAAGGATGAAATTGATTTGGGAGTCACCCCAGTATGTGGTGACAATACCATGCATCCTTTAAAATAAAGTGTGGATGCCCTAACTAAAATGGTTAGCAGGTGGTTAGTTGACATGACTAAGAATGAAAATTGTCTTAACGGTATTTTTAATCCCCCCTTGAAGCTTGCAGGACTTAATAGGTGCCCTAGTAATGAGGAGACCATTGTAAATAAATTGACCCCTAGTAAGGGTGGTGAACCTAAAGCTAGCTTGTGTGAAATTGAGAAAGACTTAGGAGCTTCAAAAAACTTCAACTCTAGTAAAAATTATGAGCAAGACAATACCAATGATGGCGCCCTAGATACTACCCCCACCCCCCTAAAGTACCTAAAAAAAGAGGCAGGAAGAAAGGATCTATTTCCCTAAGTAGAGGCAGCATAAGCATTACTAAGGGGAAAAGGAAAAAGACAATCAGCGTTCTCCTCCCATGCCTCCAAAAAGGTGGTAGGTGAGGTCAATGGTCGAAAATATTTTGATCTTTTTAAGAATAGTAAAGATTCCTCCCCCAATAGTCTTATCAATGATGCTTAATTACACCTCTTGGAATGTGAGGGGATTAGAGTCCCTGGACAAAAAATAAATAGTTCAGAGATTTCTTAACATGGAAAAGTGTAAATACTTCCTCCTCCTCCAAGAAATCAAAGTTGTGGGGTTTACCCTTGAAATGAAAATGAAGTTCATTTGGAACAAATCCTCACACATTACCTCCAAACATGATAAAGGAAAAGGGGGAATTTTCATCTTAATGGCTCCCAAATGGATCAAACACATTACCAATTCTGCAGTCTCACCCTGTAATTGGGTTGTATGGGCTACATTTGTAAGGGGGACTGCAAATTTGGTGTTTATTCAATTTATGCCTCAAATGACTACAATGAAAGAATTGACCTTTGGAGGTGGTTACTCAATTTACCAGATGTGCCATGGATTGTGGGTGGTGATTTCAACATGATTGAGAACTAGGAAGACAAAAAAGGTGGACTCAACATGGATTGGAAAGGAAATGAAAAGAACTTCTAGTTGAGTTTGAAGTCCAAGCTCAATCTCATTGACCTTCTTGAGGGAATGAAAGATAACACCAATACCATTTGGTATACTTGGTGCAATGCACAAAAAGTTGGAAGGAGAATCTATTGAAGGTTAGACAAGTTCTATGTTAGCAGGGATTTTTTCAACTTCGAGCCCCTAAGTGATGGAAGCAAAGTAATGGTGTACCCCTATACCCTCTTTGATCACCTTCCTATCAAGGCCACTATAATTATAAACAATGTAAGGAAAAAAGACTCCAAGAATAAAGGGAATTTCATTCTTAACACCAGACTGTAAGTGATGATGACTGCAAGGCTTCTATTACCACTCTTAGGAATGTTAACACTTGGATGCTCAAGGATCTCGACCCAATTGACAGATGGAATCAAAATGTCAATGGTTGGAGAGTCCTTTTCCAAGCCTTTGGGAAGAAAAGGGAAATGGACCTAAGAAGAGAAGAGAATATCCTCCAAGAGGAGTTGTTTAGTGTTGAGAGAAGAATCTAGAAGGAGCCCCCAAGTGAAGCACTCTATGAGGCCCTCAATAGAGAAAAATGCTCTTTGAGGAGGCTACAAGCCCAAAAAAATCAAGGGCTGAAAATTAGAGCCAAACTAAACTAGCTAAGTAATGGAGATAAATGCACAAAGTTCTTTTTGAGATATATCAAGGAAAAAGGGGTGAAAGAGAAAATTGACCATATTTTTCAAAATGGTGCTACTATCTCAAACCAAGATGAAATCCTACTCCAATTCTTCCTATTCTACAAGGACCTATTTAATTCTAAAGGAAATAGGGAGGACTGTCATAATGCTACAGTAGCTATTAAATGACTGATTCCTGCTAAGATCTCTAAGGAAGACTCATTTGTTTTGTCAAGAGCAATAACTAGAGAAGAAATCAAAACAACTATCAACTCCATGAGCAATGAAAAATCTATAGGAGATGATGGGTTATCAGTTGAGTTCTACAAGACCTTTAGTGATTGGGTTTATGAGGACCCTCACCAAGTTTTCTCTGAAGCTTTAGCTAAAGGGTCTCTTGGGAAATCCATCAACAAGGGAATCATTAAGCTCCTTCCCAAAGAAGGGGACAAAACCTTGATAAAAAATTGGAGGCCAATCACCCTATTGAATGTCTCTTATAATATTTTGGCTAAAATATTAGCACTAAGGCTGACCAACATTCTACCCAAGTTTATAAATAACACCCAAAATATCTTCATCAAAGGGAGATATATTTTGGAATTTTTTATTACAAGTTTGCAGGCCATGGAATGGGCCAGATCCTCCAAAAAAATCCCTACTATTCTACTACTTGACTTTGAGAAAGCCTATGATTGAGTGGAATGGACCTTCATCAGAACTACCCTTGAGGCATTTCATTTCCCATAGGCCTTTTGTGACATGGTTGACACACTCTTAAAAGATGTTGTTGCTCAGGTTGAGGTTAGTGGTTTGCTCTTAGAGACATTTACCCATGAGAGATCCATTAGGTAGGGCTGCCCCTTGGCTCCTACTCTATTTTTCATTGCTTCAAATGCACTTCACTACTTGTTAAGAGATGAATGTAGCTCCCCAAAAGTTAAAGGTATTGTACTGCTAGATCAAAATGAGTTGCTTAACATTCAATTTGTTGATGAAACTAATTTTTTTGTTGACCTTGAAGAGAATAATATTGTCAACCAAATGAATAAACTTAATTTTTTTTGCTTGGTCTCAAGTGCAAAGGTCTCAAAGGGGTAATTCTCCAAAAATTTGGCTTAGAGTAGGGTAATTCTCACAAGCAATTTAGGTACCTTGGGATACCATTCTCTGTTTACACCAACCTTAAAGAGATGTGGCTATGGATCAAAGGGAATATTGACAAGAAATTGGATAGTTGGAATAGGCATTACTTATCCATTTCTGGCAGAATCCTTGTGTGCCAAAAAAAAATGTCCTCATACACTATTTATTTTTCTTTTGTTTGGTTCTTTAATAGCTATTAGGTTAATGAAGTGCAGAAAAAAATTAAAAGCTTCCTCTAGTCTGATGGGAAAGGGAAAAAGAAGGTGCATGCAGTGAGGTGGGAGTGGTGATGCTTGGAAAGAGGTCATGGTGGTATGGGGCTCAAAGATCTAAAGAAACACAGTGTTGCACTTGCTGCAAAATGGATCATCCATGCTCTTGAGGGAAATGAACCATTGAAAGTTTTGATAAGGAATAACATTCATCAAGTTGTTCCCAAGTTGGCTAAATCTTGGAAGTCACTCCCCTTCTTTTATCTCCTCATTACCAAGCATCAAATCATTCCTGCAAGTTCTATGGTCTTCAAAAGTATTTGGAGGGTGTGGGAGCTTTCCAAGGACAATATCCAAGTCACTCTCTTTCTAGAACACAACTACCTCATTCACCCTTGCAAGTCCATCTGGTGGAACCTGGAGCATAAGGGGAATCCATTGGATCTTCTATAGGGATTCTCTACTAAAACGTGAGCCCAATCAAGGATTAAAACCTTTAGTAACATTATTAAAAATAGGGTGATGAAGGACTGGGAGGTTCTAAGAAAAGAACTTGGTCTTCCTCAATCTAACTTAAGAACTTACTCTATTCTAAAATAGGCTTGTCATGACCTTTTGGCTAAGCTTAATTATAATGATAATGAGAACAACTCAATCACCTATAACTGGTAAGGCTCCACCCCCTTAATTGAAGTTAAAGCAAATACCATCTATAAAGAGCTAATCAAGCACCCAACTAGATTATCTTAATAGAAACTGGAATGTTAATTTGCAATGCAAGGATTGGATTATGATTTTCTTCTCTCTTTGTCATAATTTTGTTGACTCCAAAAAATCTTGTTTTAGATGGCTTACTCTTTTAAAAAAAGTTTCTTTCAAAACACATCATTTGGATATTGACATTTGCAACATTTGTAGAGTTCAAAAATCTTTTACCAATTTTTTTTTACTGTCTACTTGTTAATAAAATCTAGAATATTTTTTGCAATGATATAAAAATTTCGAATGGCACTAGAAAAGTAATTTGGAAAGAGATTCTAATGGGTCATGACAACAAATTAAGCAAAGATATGAAATTCTTTTGGTATTCTCTTTTGACTAAAATCTTGTGGGTTATTTGGAAGGCAAGAAATGAGGATAAATTTAATGGGATACAGAGGTAACTTACTTAGTCCACAAAAAGAATCACACTTTTCAATGTTGCATTGCAGGTTGTTGCCACCATGGAGATATCTGAGGGAAAAATTTTAAAGCGTCTAAAGGATGGAGTTGTGCTCATCAACCAAAATGAAGGAAAATCAAGCTATAACTAGCAATAGAAGAAACTAAGCATAGCCATTTTTATAGAATCTCTTAAGGCTTTCCAAAAGGAATTCAATGGGAAAATTGCTGAAAAATAAAAACAACAAATCCTAATTGGTCCCAGGTTGCATTCTAACCAAGATTTAGAAGTCGGCAATACTCTTGTAGGGTGTTCTAGTTGTGATAGCAGGAACTTGTGAAGCAAGCTACAAGAGATAGTGCCTTTGAATGGTTCTTCGGCATAACTCACTAGCACACCTATAATCCCTTTGTATAGCTTATTTACCTTCCTTTTGTATGTGTTGTTAAAACCTCCAGGGTAGTCATTGTGACAACAACTACTTGTGTAAATCTAATGTGAACTTGTGACAGCATAGTTGTCAAGTGTATATTGTGCTTATACTATATTTAATACAAAACTTACCCATGGTCATTCTATTGGAGTAGTAAATAATAAATTCAAAATTCAAAAATTTCACAAAATGAATCAAGCATAATAGATTAGCCAATGAACTGAAATATATGAATATACAACAAACTCTCCTTTTATACATAACATAAGGAGGAATTAGTAAGGAAAAATAGAAATAATAACTAGCCTTCCAAGGGATATGACACATGTAAAATACTTGAGAAAATTTTGAGGGCATGTGCCAAGTGTCTATGAAGTTAGACAACTAAACCACTATGTGAACTTAAGCTAGTGGGAATAGGACTACTAAGTGTAGGAAATAGATAAAAGATAACTAGTTGGAAAAGGAAATTTTCACACTAACACCCCCAAACCTTAAGTGATAGTTAGGGAGTAGGTCACTAAAAGACGATTCTTGTTAAAAGGCTTGATGAGGTACTAATGTAAAAAGTAAAATTCTCTCACAAATGGAGTAAAGGTTAAAACCTAGTGGCAAAAAACTTCTTTGCAAAAAAGAGAACTATATACAAAGGAAAGAGGACTCAAGAGCCCCAAAGGATAAATTCCTTCATCCCAAGAAATTGACTTAACACAAGATAGTGAGGTGATGCTAAAGGTCTAGTAAAGATGTATACAACCTGATTCTTATTATGTAAATACTCTAATGATAAAACACCATCATGTATAAGTTTTCAAAAGAAATGCATATGAATCCCAATATGCTTTGTCCACTGATGCTTCAATTGGTTGCTTGAAATATGAATGAATCTCTGTTTATCACACCAAATTATAGTAGGATGATTAGGTGGAAGACCAAAATTTGTCATTAGTTGTTGAAGCCATAATACCTCATGACTAGCAATAATTTCTCCTTGATACTTGGCATCAATGGATGGTAATTCAATAGTGGTTTGCTTCTCACAATATCATGCAACTATACTAGTACTAAGAGAAGAAAAAAATGAAAGTGGATTTTTATGATTCAACATCTCCTACCCAATCTAAGTATGTGTAGCCTAATATATGTTAAGCCCTAGTGTGTATCGAATTCTAAAATGAGTTGTACCATGAATATACATCATAATATGCCCTTTTTCCTTCTAATGACTCTTATAAGGGTCATGTGCAAATTAGGATACAAGCCCTATAGTGAAGGTGATACTTAGATAAGTGTGTATCAAATAAAAATACTACTAACTAAATGCCTATACAAGGTAGTATCAATACTAGGTGGTTTGCAAGTGGTAGTCAAAGTAACACTAGACTAGAATGGTATAGGTATGGTCTTACAATCACTCATACAAAATCAATGAATAAAGTCAATGGAATACTTCTACTAGTATTTGGAAATACCCTCATTAGACTAAAGAACTTGAAGAACAAGGAAGAAATGTAAATGACAAAAATTTGTCATGTCAAAATGTGCCATCAAATTGTGCTAAATAATGGATAAGAAACTAATAGTAAGGATCAAATCATCAACATACAAGACCAGTATCAAAATTTAATCTCCATATCTTTAGATGCATATGATGTGATATGAGTGGTAGAAAATGAAATAGATGCAAGAAATAAACTACCAATATTCTTATACCAAGCTCTAGGGACATGCTTGAGAACATACAAAGAATGACATAACCCGCAAACAAGTAAGGAGTCCTAGACAAGACTTGGAGATTATTACATATAGATCTCTTCATGATTATTACTATTCAAAAAGGAACTCTTCCCAGCCATCTAATTCACTAGCCATAGCTAAGATGGAAAATAGAAAGAACAAGGAAAAATGAATCAATCTTGGCTACAAGAGTGAATTTCTTAGAGTAGTCAATACTTCAACCTATGAAAAACCCTTTGCTACAAGATGTGCCTTGTATCTCTCATTGAAACTATTAGCTATGTACTTGGTGCATTACACCCACTTGCACATAACAATATCTATTCTCTTATGAAGAGAACCCAAATCTCATGTATTGTTCTTCCTCAATGAAGAATACTCCTCTTCCATAGCACCATCCCACTTTGGGATACCAAATGAGTATAATTTATTTTTAGATATGGAGATATCATATGACACAAAAGACTAGTGTCATATTTTGTGAGAGAATGTGTTGAGAGGGCATAGGAATGCCAATTGAAGAACCAAACTCCTCAATAACAACATAAGCCAACTTTTGTAAAAACATGAGTGATAGGAGGTGGAAGTGGTGGTGGATTTTGTTGAGGTGGTGGATCAAGACCATAATTTAAAGTATCTTCAAGTTCTAAGGTATCCTCATGAGATGAAGGTGGAGTAAGTATCGAGGAAGAAGATTATAGAATATCTATTTATGTAAAAAACTCATCAAATTAGACATCTCTATGAAAGTGGACACCTTTGGTGATATGATCAAATAACCTATAAGCTTTCACATCCTCACAATAACCAACAAAAATATATTGTTGGATATTATTCTCCATTTTCTTAGACTAACCATTTGATATGAACTCCCAAGCCTGAAATCCAAATACCCAAAATAATTAAACATCATGCTTGATTTTGGACCAAGCATAGTGTAGAGTAATATTTTGAATTTCCTTGTGGGAAGTGTGATTCTGATTATAGTTGGCACAAATTAATGCTTTAGCCCAAAATGATAGGACCATATATCAAGATCGAAGCATACAATTTTCATCTACCTTAATGGCCTATTCTTTCTTTGTAATCACCACTCTATTGAGGAGTGCACAAAAACAAATATTGATGTTGAATACCATACTCAAAACAATAACAAATAAAGTCTTGGTTCACATATTCCCCCCTATTATATGTGTGTATCTATCAAATGGAAAAAAATTCAAGTTATTTCTTAATGAACACATTAAAGATCATGAAAGTGGTAAAGAAGTTATATTTTTACTTAATAAGGTACACCATGGATGATGGGAGAAATCATCAATGAGTTTTACAACATACTTGGTTCTTGAACATGAAAGAGTTAGAAATGACATGGGGTCACTATGAACCAAGTATAGTAAGCTAATAGTATGATGGGACTTACCCTTTAGAAAGTATTTTTGATGATATTTTTCATGAACACAACCTTGAAAAATGCCATCTATGCATAAAATATTAGGGATTCCAATTATCTAATAAACACTATCTTTCCATCACTAGTATGAAATTTTTTGTAGACTAATAGAATATTAGATGAAATATCAATACCATAGAGAAAATTATCAATGCTAACCTCTATCAATTTTACTCTAATAAACAACAAAAATAGAACCTATAAATAGTTGCTCACTAAAATCTAAGAAGTAGTGTTTTCAAAAATAAATTCAAGAAGATCTTATGAGTGACTCATGTGATGTGAATCTCTTAAGTCAACAATCCAACTATTGGTGGATGTATCTAAACATTTAGATATATGGTAATGTATCTAAGTATGTTTTGGAAGATAAATGGCGTGTTTCTTCATGATCTCTTCCAAAGATACAACCCTCTTTAAATCAATTTTTTTTATTATGATCTTGTGATCTAGAAAAGCGCATGACCCTCTTCTTTTCTACTTTTATTTCTAAGAATTAATTCTAGACTATGAAAATGATGTGGTTTGTTTGTCTAATTTATTCTTATTCTTATATTATGTATTATTTCTTGAAGTTGATTGTCCATTAGTTTATTGGGAGATTTCTTAATTTTTCCCTTAGGTTTACTAGGATATTTCTTACCTTTTTCCTAATTTAGTGAAGAGGTGATAAAATCCATGGAGATTAACATAGATTGTTTTCTTGTGTCTATAAAAAAATTTCAAAAGAAGGAATTACAAATGTTGTTCTAAGAGCATCCATTGTAGAGTAAAGTAAGAAGAAAAGATCCAATAAGGAACTTTTATCTTTGAAAAAATCAAGAAGATACTCTCTCTCCCTCCCTCTCTCCCTCCCTCTCTCAGTCCCTGTATTAAGATACAATACCCACCCTACCTAGATAATTATCTCTCTATCTACATCCCTCTCTCTCTCTCTCCCTCTCTCCCTCCCTCCATCCCTCTCCCTCTTTATTATTAGTCTCTCTTACTCTCTCTCCCTCTCCTTCTCCCTCTCTTTATCTCTCTACATATCTTTGTCTCTATTTTCCTCTGTCTTTGTGTCTCTCTCTTTGTATCTTTGTCTCTCTCCCCCCCCTCTCTCTCTCCATCCCATCCCCTCCCCTCCCCTTCCCTCTCCCCCTCTCCCTCTCTCCCCCTCTCCCCCTCACCACTCTCTATCTCTCTCTATCTATCTTTTTCTATCTTTGTTTGTCTTTGTCTCTCTGTCCATCTCCCTATCTTCATCTCTTTCTTTGTCTCGGTCTCTCTATTTCTCTTTGTCTCTCTTTATCTCTCTTTGTCTCTTTCTATCTTTGTCTCTATGTATCTGTCTTTGTCTATGTCTTTCTCTGTCTCTATCTCTATCTCTTTGTCTCTCTATATAGGAGAGAATTTGCACCCCTTATGCAAATTCCCATTTTATAGTTCCTCACCTTAGAAAATAGGATTCGAAGGAAAAATTCCACATAATCCTACTACCTTCATTCCACTTGGTGTCTGTTTTGAGTGTCGACAAAAGAATAACTGTTTGGGACACCCATGCAGTGCACTTACATCCTTGACAGATTCCGATGTCTGAAACCAATAGCGGCATTACACTTCCCATTGGGGTCAATTTTTAACACCCCTCTTTGACCAACCGACTTGAATATGGTTGTTTTTCTCATCTCACCTTCAAAAACACTCTTTATTCCTTCATTTCATTTCTCCAAGAATTCAATTCAGCTTTCTACACAATATCACTACAATTCTCTTAGAGTTAATCATTCCCATAGAAGCAACAAAAACACTCCATCAACTTCGTAGAGAAAATGTGGAACAACACCATTACATCAGGGCCTTGAGTCCTCTCATTTTATCCTCCATTAGCTAGTGAGCTCTTGGTGGAGGTGGTAAGCATTTTCACTCCTCTCCTCTACGATTTGGTTGAGTAGCACATTATTGATTTGTAGTGTTTATTGTGTTCTTTATTTCCTTTCCTTCTTTATCATATATTTCTCCATTGTTGCAATATTGGTTGTCTGTGGAGGTGGAAACACCAAAACAGGGGTCTAATTGAGGCAGGCCCCTACATAGGCCCCAATAATTTTCCCTTTGTTTTGTGTGTACGTGGATGCACATTTAGAGCTAGCTAGAGAAAGAGTACCTTTGTGAGATCATTCTTGTCACCTTAACCATCATATATTTACTCTATCATATCTGTTTGTATCTTTCCTACTTCATAACTCTATTTTGGCCCTTTGGAAGTGACTATCTAGGCTATCAGCCTATTTTCTGGTTGTTCACATTATCTTTTTGGTCCTCTGATCATATAGATGTCAGCACACCTAAGAGACACCAGCATGCCACATTGTCATCCTAGAACTACACTTTCATCCTCGGGTAGAGAGCTACCTGAGATAAAGTGTTGAATCTGAAAACTAGTTTGCCTAGCCCCATTTTGGATTTTGGGTCTATAGGGTGATTGAAAGACCTTATAGTCCTCATCATTCTCATCCCTTTAGAGTGAGGTATGTTAGGGCAGCCTTCCACTCTTGGCTCTCCAGGACTTTGGGCCTTGAACATGGTTGGTCCCCCTCTCTTAATTTTTTGGTGAACCCAATGTGACCCATTTTGGTTCCATTTTGTGATACTAAAAGACCCTTTTCTCGTATTCTAGGAGCATTGTAGGTGTGAGCATTGTGGGGATCCTCACCTTGCAACCCAACCTGTGACCCATAGTAGGTAAAGCTAGAAGGTTCCAAAAGTGTTGTGTAACAAAACCTTAGTTGGGTCACTATCCTATCTTGTCACCTTTAGGGGGCTCTATGAAAGTGTCATCTAGTGTGTGTAATGGCCTCTATCTTGCATCAACCTATCCCATCTCTACAACCTGTGAGTAGTGATAATGGTATAACCTTCACTTCATGGGATCTACTGATGGGTTTCAACAGGGAACCATCTCCCTCTACATTACTACATGAATCAATGGAAACATCGTAGCGAGTGTTCTCATTGATCTGAAATCTCAAGTAAACATTATAACTAAGGAGATCATGCTAATAAATTTTTTGCATAAATATGGGTATGATGCACCCATAAGCACCATTCGCACACATTGCGAACTCTTTATACCTCCTTTGGGTAGCATTACTTGCTCAGTTTTGGTTGGACCTAAATCCATGAAAATTCTACTTAAAATAATCCCTAGATCTGAACTCTTTAGAGTGAAGTTGGGTATCCCCTGGTTAGTGGCTATGAATGTCATACCCTCGGTCATGCATGAATTTCTAAAATTTATCCACAAGGGTTTTGTGCATGTGATTCATGACATCGATTATAAACCACTGGTTGCTCATGGTAGATGCACCTTAGACTACTCTTGGCCTACACCCATTGGTCCTCTTCTACTTAGAAAGGACCTTTTGTACCGAACTTATTAGAATTACAAGAGACAACACTTAACACTAAGAGTGAGATAGCCTTCGTCACCTTATGTTGTTTCACATAGGGCTTGCTTAAAAGCTGACACTGATGCTACCAAGGAATATAGAAGGGAAGAAAAGAAGTGGTCCTGAGATTTTCCTTCCTCTTCTATTGTTCAACCTAACACTTCTTCTCACCTTGTTGTGGTGCCATCTAGTTTTGTTCCATGTCTGCGAGGGAATCCTATGGTGCCCGCTTGGTGAAAGCCCAAGCATCCCGTATTTGAGCTTCATGTTCTACCCACAGATCCTAGACTCATTCGATATATTAGGAAGAATGGCTCCCATGGAGATTCCTCTATGTTTGGCCTCCTCAACCTCCTAATGCTCCTACTTGCAATGCAGTAAACTAGAAGAGGCCCACTACCAAGGAATTCAAGTTGACTCACCCTATTGTTTCTCGACCTGCTCCTCTTGCTCCTATTTAGGAGTTTGTTCCTCTGTCAGAAATAGCTATAGTGGACACTCCCATAGCTGAGCAGGATACTTCTATTCCTTCGCAACCTCTAGCCTCTAATCTGAAGAGCCGTAGAAACCGGCTTGTGCATGAGCACAAGCATTAACAAAAGGCTCTCACCGCTAAGCAGGATCCCTTATAGAAAAAGGAAGAGGAGATGACCACCCCTATATCAGGGCCTCCTACCGCATCCTCCTCTCTCCTTCCCTCTGCCTCCATCCAGTCTAGTTTAGTCTTGCTTCTAGCTTTCATTGCGAGTATGAATTCCCTTGACCCCAAAAAGGTGTAGGTGTTCATCACTCCCTCGGTGGAGCCTCCTTTATTGATATCCCTTCTAGATGTGTTGCCTTTCCTAAAACCCATATATAAGATGAAAACCTCAGTGGTTTCTACTACACTCTTCTCCTCCTCTTCCTCTACACCTCTCACCTTGTTTGTGGGGATTTCACATCCCCCAGCGAAGAAGAAGTTGGAGGGTAAGTCTCCTAGCAATGGGGAACATAAGAAGATCCCACCTTCTCCACAAGGTGGTCTAGTGTTGACTTGTTTTGTCCTAGTGACAAAACTAGTCTTGGCTTCCCCTGAGTTTGTCACCACTCCTAAATCATTCAGAAATCCTAGCACTAAATCTTGGGCACAACCTTCTCCATCCATCGAGGTTAAACATGGCACTCCTATAAAGTGCATGTTTAACTTTGGGGATGAAGTTCTAGCCTTGTCGGCGATCTTCTCAAAATTGTTGACCTTGGCTCCACAAGAGCTCGATGGAGAGGACCTTGTGGGGCCCTCTTCCTTGGACCTTGTAGTAGGAGGGTCAAAAGATCCTCCCCTTAACATCCCACCACTACAGGTTCATCCTCCTCCCTATGATGAGTTAGAGTGGGAAGCAGATGACCTCTATGTCGATTAGTGTTAGGGGAGTCATTTTCTTTATCTTTAGAGTAGGTGTGTGTGTGTGTGTTGTGATGTGTTCCCCTATGATCGTGCTATGTGTTCCTAGAGGACCCTTGTCACCCTCGTTGGTGCTTGGATACATGCACGGTTTTTGTGTCGTAAACCTTCTATTTGTATCATCATCTTCCATGTTTGTGATTGATTTTCAATCAATTGGGGATGATGCAAAGCGTAAGGAGAATTTAGGCTTCCCTTCCATGTTGACCCAATTTTTTATTTTTACTTTGTCTTCTCATGCATTCTTCACATGGTCTAATATAGTAGGGAGTTGATGACAACTCATTTTATATACTATTATTATAAATACATACATACATATATATATATATATATATTTATGAGCTATTTTGACCCCAAAATAGTAGGCTACCATTGTGCCCTTTGTTCGTAATATTTCTATTCATTTTTATTTTATCTTTCTCTCTTCATTTCTTGAGTTTTCCCTTTCATGTGTGACAATACCACTCCCACAACATTTTTATTTTTAGAAAATGTATTCATGGCTATGAATCTTTTCTCAAGAATCTTCAAAAAATATTTTAAGAATCACATTCTCGACTTGAAACCCTGATGAAACATGTTTCCTTCATCAGGGGTTCATAAAGAAAGAACTTGAGAACCTCCCTCAGAGGTGGGAGCAGTTTTGACCTTCCCCTTGTGTGGGGGCATTTACTTCCTTTTGAATTCCTATATGAAGTGAGCATCTTTCAAAAGGATTCCTTGATGATGAATCAATTCGAGAAAGAAACATTTCTTCTATACTTTCGAACAAAACGTCCCTTGAGTGGACCCATTTCTTCATCCCAAGTTCCTAAGGGACTCCTTTGAAAGTTTTCCAACTTGTTGACGATTTGTGTGATTGTTTGCTTGTGTGCATATGTGGCCACTTTATGACATGTTCTATCTACAGCTAAACATGTTGCTTTGTAGGTGCACTTGTGAAGCAACTTTCTAACTCTATGGAGTCCCCTTCCTTGGGTTTCCCCCATGTGAGAGATCTTGGGGGATACCTCATTGCAATTTTGTGGGCTTGTAGGGCACTTCCTTTGAGCTTCCTCTACGCGAGAGGTCTTGGGGGTCACTCCCCTATAGGTCTATGGGTTTGTAGGGTGCTTTCTTTGGGTTTCCTTCATGTGAAAGATCTTGGAGGATATCTTCCTTGCAAGCCCGCGAGTCTATAAGAAACTTTCTTGGCTTCTTCCATGTGAGAGATCTTGGGGGATGCCTCCTTGCAAGCGTGTGGATCTATAAGGTGTTTTATGGGTTTCTTTCCTATGAGAGATTTTGGACGATACCTTTCTTGTAGGTTCATGGGCCTGTGAGGCACTTACTTCTTGGGGCTTCCTTCATGTGAGTGATCTTGGGGGTTACCTCCTTGCACATCTACAGGCCTATAAGACACTTTCATTCTTCACCTTCATAGTTTTTTTGGGCTATAAGTACTTTACTTGTCCTGCACTCTCGAGCTCACTAGATCATGGTTTGCTTCCACGATGTTTCAGGTATACATTTCTAACCCTATCCATTCTTCGATCTACTTTACTGAAGCACTCATCAATATTTGTGCTTGCTAAAGTGGGGGAAAAATATATAGGATCAAATTTTCACCCCTTACGCAAATTCCCCTTTTACACTTCCTCACCTTAGAAAACAAAATCCGAAGGAAAAATTCCATATAAGCATATCACCTTCATTCCACTTGGGGTCTATTTTGAGTGTCGATAGAAGAATAACTATCGAGAATTCCCATGCAATTTGCAAATTTCTGCACAACACGCTTACATCCCTGATGGATTCTTGCATTTAAAGCTAGCAGAGGCATTACACTTCCCATTGGGATCAATTTGTAATGCCCCTCTTCAACCAACCAACCCAAATATTGTTGTTTTTATCATTCCACCTTCAAAAACACTCTTCATTCCTTCATTTCATCTCTCCAAGCATTCAATTCAGCTTTCTACACAATCTCTCTAGCATTCTCTTAGCATTCATCACTCCCATAGCAGCAACAACAAAACTCCATCAACTCTGTAGAGCAAGTGTGGAACAACAACATTACAAAAGGGGCTTGAGTCCTCTCATTTTCTCCTCCATTAGGTGGTGAGCTCTTGTTGGAGGTGGTAAGCATTTTCACTCCTCTTCTCTATGATTTGGTTGAGTAGGAAATTACTGTTTTGTAGTGTTTATTGTGTTCTTTATTTCCTTTCCTTTGTTCTCATATATTTCTCCATTATTTCTATCTTGGATGTCCATGGAGGTGGAAACACCAAAATGGGGGTCTAACTAAAGTAGGCCCCTATACAACTCCCAACAATTTTCCCTCTATTTTGTGTGCAGGTGGACATGCATTTGGAGCTAGCTGGTGAAAGAGTACCTTTGTGAGATCATTCTTGTCACCTTAACCCTCATATATTACTCTATCATATTCGTTTATGTCTTGCCTACTTCATAGCTCTGTTTTGGCCCTTTGGAAGTGACTAGCTTTGTGGTCGGCCTATTTTCTGGTGATTCACATTGTATTTTTTGGTCCTCTAGTCGTACAGGCGTTAGTGCACCTAAGAGATTCCAACACATTGTGTTGTCATCCCAGAACCACACTTTCATCCTTGGGAAGAGAGCTACCTGAGGTATAGTGTTGAATCCAAAAACTAGCTTGCCTAGCCCCATTCTGAATTTTGTGTCTGCAGGGTGATTAAAGGACCTTATAGTCTACATCATTCTAATCCCTTATTTGAAACATCCCTTTAGAGTGAGGTAAGTTAGGTTAGTCTTCCACTCTTAGCTCTTTGTGACTTGGGCCTTGAACATGGTTGGTCCCCCTCTCTTACACTCTCTATCACTGTCTATGTCTCTCTCTGTCTCTCTATCTCTCTTTGTCTCACTTTATCTCTCTTTGTATTTGTCTCTCTCTATATCTACCTATGTCTCTCTATCTCTTTCTTTGTCTCTCTTTGTCTCTCTTTGTCTCTATCTCTATCCTTGTCTCTATCTTTTTCTTTTTCTTTGTCTTTGTCTTTGTTTCTATCTCTGTCTCTATCTCTATCTTTGTCTTTGTCTCTCTATCTATTTCTCTATGTCTTTCTCTATCTCTATCTTTTTCTTTGTCTCTATCTCTTTGTTTGTTTCTCTATCTCCCCCTCCCTCTCCCCCCTCTCTCTCCATCCATCTCCCTCTCTCCCTACCTCTCCCTTTCTCTCAGTCTCTCTTAGTCTCTACTTGTCTCTCTCTCTCCCCCCTTCCCTCCCCTCCCCTTCCTCCTTCTCCCTCTCCCTCTCCACCCTCTCTCTATCTCTCTCTTTGTCTCTTTGTTTATGTCTCTTTGGCTCTATCTTTGTCTCTATCTTTGTCTCTATCATTGCCTTTGTCTCTGTATTTATTTGCATATATTCTATCTTTCTTTATCTCTGCCTCTATCTCTTTGTCTCTCTTTCTCACTCTTTCTCTATGTCTCTCTCTGTCTCTCTTTGTTTATATCTCTATCTCTATCTTTGTCTCTATCTCTTTCTATCTCTATCTTTGTCTCTCTATCTCTCTATCTTCTCTCCCCCTCCGTCTCCCACTCTCTCTCTCTCTCTCTCTCTCTCTCTCTCTCTCTCTCTCTCTCTCTCTCTCTCTCTCTCTCTCTCTCTTTCTCCATCTCGCTAGTAGGTATTATGGAGGTGAACCATGGAGGCTTCAACGAATATCTGGTATAATCATTCTTATTATTTTCTTTCTTTGTGCTTCATAACTTCTTTGGGTTTATATTATTGATCTAATCATTGCTAACCTTATTCCTAAAATTTACCCATTGATACATTGGTGAACCCGACGTGAACATGACTCTTTTTTTTTTGTTATTATTTTCATACGATTTTTGCATGTTCTCTTTCATTTTTGCAGGTACAAATATAGAGCGACGCATTCGTGTTTTTTTTAATCGTGACACATCTGATGCGTCACAACGCAATCATAGACTCAAACACTACAATCGCTCTAACGTGCCGCAATTGAAGTATGGAGAGTCACATCTAAACTCCTGAGCCGCATTTGCAACATAGAGTGACGCATTCGCTCTATTGTGACGCATTTTCCTGGTAACATTTTCTTCTCATTTGCATTCAGGTTTCTGGTGTTTGGTTGTTCTCTTTGTTTCCTTAGCATTCTAGTTTTATTTTTTGCATTTTACCTGTGTGTATGAAAATATGCTTGTTATAATGAATTCAAAACACAATCAATAAAACCTTATATCAAAGAAACTGAAAGAAAAATAAACAAACTCTTTATAGAAGATTCTTCGAAGTCATTTTATTGCTCTCTATTTCCAGCATTTCGTTGATTCAAGTTGCTCTCAGATTTTGCATGTCAAGCTCAACGAAATGGACTACTAGAAAAAGAGATTTAAACTTAAAATGCATTCTATGGTAAAATGCCAAATTATTGCTAAGATATGGTTATTTGCTAGAATACTAAGGATGCAAGTACGTAAGTGCAATTGTGTGTGTGTAACCAATGCTTGAATTCGCACATGTATTTATAGAGTTTTTCAAAGATTTTGATTGGCTGATTTGACCAACAGCTGTGATAATTCCTGATAGATCGAATGGTCAAATAAGAATGAGACTGGAGAGAAAAATAGAAGAAAACGAAAAAAGCAGGATTTTTCCATTTTTATGGAAGAGATAAGATGAGATGATTAAAAATCATCTTTTTTAGAAGATAATGGAAAGATATTGAGAAGATAAATAATGAATTATCCAATTCATTTATTTATTTATGGGTGCATGTAGATTTTTCTTAATTAAATAAATATTTAATTAAGATTTTGAGGAAATAAGAAGATTTCATATTTAAATGAAATATCTAATTGTAATTTGAAGAAAGCAGAAGATCTTTAATTAAATAAAATGTTTAATTAAATTTGAGGAAATGACATGTATCATGAAATTAATTAAATAAAATATTTAATTAATTAGAAGAAAGTTTGAAATAGAAGAAAAAGAAATATTTAAATTTAATTAAAAAGATTTAATTAAATTCAAAAGATGATAGTTAATTTAAATAAATAAAATGTATTTATTTAATTAATCAAGTAGACATGAAATAATTAAATAAAATAAATTTATTCAATTATGGCGGGAGAATAAAATGAATGAACAATATAATTAAATTTATTAAATTTAATTACATGTAGAAGAATTTTTAAAGAAATTAATTAAATAAAAAATATTTAATTAAATGTTAGGATTATTTAGACATGACCAATTTTATGCACATACACTACCTAGTATAGATTTGTGTTACTAATCATAGTTTGCAGCATGTGGCGGTTATGTTTCATGGGTCTAAGATTGGTGGATGAAACTACTAACTTGTGGTTTTGCAGCTCTGTTAGTCGAAGACTTATTTCTCAAACAACATGTTTGCGATTTCTAGCATAGAAAAGACTTATTTGGGTGCATTAAAATGAAAATGTGTTTGATTATGTCTGACTGTGCTTGAAGGTGGTAGGTGATTATGCTCTCTCCTTGTGAAAACTAGGTGATCAGAAAACCAAACCCACCTTATTTTCTTTTTGTCACCCTCACAACTTAGTAATCGAAGTATCCTCTCCCCTTGCACTTTCAGGTGATCCTAGGTGTAAGAGAAACAGTTACTAACTCTAGAACTTGGGCTTGTTCTAGTGGAAAAAATTACTCACCCCAGGACGACTCAGATCGGTAGCACCCTGAACCCGAAGGACTTCCAGCCAGTATATAAAAGTGGATTCTTGGGGAAGGACCAAGAATCACGCGTATGGTTCCAATGAGATGGATCTGAAAGGGGACTCTCGCCTCATGGATCATGCCCTATGAACAAAATGCCTGTATTAAACACCTCTTGTTTTAGAGTCCAACTGTTCTTTGGCCGATGCTTGGTATAGTGCAGGGTACAGTATCATGCCTGAAGACACTCACTACTGATCTCCTTGAGTAGAGATAGCAGTTCTTGAGAATTCATTACCCAAGAATTCAAATTTGGTGTGCTCAAAAGACGTTAATGAGCCGTGGAGGGGAGACAATGCCACCAAAATTCTAAGCTATCCGCCCTCAAGAAGGAAAGGTGTTTATCACCAATCTGGGGTATATCGGTGGGCTATACCAAGTATACAAATCCTTGGCCTATTGGCCTTTTAGGATTGTACTTTTCTTATGTGTGCTTTCTTACACCCAAAACATTGTGCTTGTCAAGTGCTCACTGGATTTCTGAAACATTATTCATTTTTGGACAAAACATTCACCATTAGACAAATCAAATTTGCTCACAAGATGTCAAGAAAATAAACTGTCACATCTGTTGAACCACATTCAAGTTTCTGAGACGCAATCGCTCTATTGAACTGCATTGGACATTTTAAACACTGCATTTGTGTGTGTTGCGATGCATTTGAACCTTACAGAGCCACATCTACAATACTCAGTTGCATTTGTCAGTCCCAAAGCCGCATTTGCTAAAACCAAACCACATTCGCAAAACCACGATGCATTCGAGGTCTCAAACGATGCATTTTCCTGACAAAACAAAATCTTCATACAAAGTCCAAACTAAGTCTAAACTTTGTCAATCTCTAGTCAAACACTGTTTCGAAAGGAATTCTATCAGAAACCAACTTTGAAATTGCTCAATTCTAGTTTGACCATAGGCTTCATCTTTCAAATGTTAGTTGCATACATTAGGCATTAGCTTGTCCCTAGGTTTTCATTCTTGCATACTTTGGATTAGTAAAATCTCAGCACAATTTGCAGCGTCATTTCTTTCGAAGCTAGGTTATATTGGACTTAATCATCACTCCCTTTTTTAGTCATTGCCCCTTTTGTGAGATTTTTCCAACTCAAAAGTCTAGTTAGGAAAACTTAGTAGTCATTTCGACCTTGTCATTTTGTCATTTTCAGCAAGTCCTTTAGTAACCAAAATTGAAAAAAAAGATTGAGCTTAGAAGTGCTTAGGTATCCTTTTCTCAACTTGCATTCTAGGTTATACCTTACATACTTTATTCCCAAAAATCCAAAAAAAAAAATAATTCATTCTAGTCATCGTTTTGAACTTAGACCTTGCATAGTGCCATCCTTGCATTTAGTTGTCATTTTCATTTTGAGCAATCTCATTTTATGGTGGAAACTAGAATCCAAAAACAGAAATGACAAATGGGAAAATTTTGACAAAACCCCACTTCCACTGTCAACAATCCCTCGTATGACCCAAATTGGACTTTTGACGATCCATTTCCCAACACAAACAATCAACCTCTCATGATAACACCATCCTCATCAAATAGTCCCTTTGAACCATTCTTACATAAGGATTTATACAGAAAAATACTTGAGGAAAACCTAGAGGTAGTAGCACAAGACCCAAAGGCCTCTCAATTTGTGGAACAAATGGTCCTATATGATAGAGACAGATATTTGGCCATACTCTTAAGTCCAGGAGTAAAATTACCTCAAGGATTCAAACATTAACACATTGAGACCAACATCTCCAGACCCTAATGTCAACAACACACATAACATGTCAAATAGTGGTCAAACTCCAAATACTACAAGCAATACTTTCTTTGACACTACAATGATAGTGCATGCTACCTCCAACATCCCAAACACCTCCAACAAAATAAACGCTACATCCATTGGAGGAAAACAATCTGCCACATTGCCCACAATATCCACAACACTGTCACAATCAGTTGGAACCACCTTTGGCTCTGCGGCAATGTGGGCAAGTTATTCCAATCCTCTTCTTACCAATATGGTAAATGCCATAGGAGCATCATCAAGTCATACCAATCCCCCTTTGATAGCTACATCGAGTACCATGAGTACACCTTTGACATATCCTCTCATTGGTATCTCACAAAATCCTTTGGGTGGGGGTAAACGACATATATTTATTCAAGGAAAACAGCAAAATGTGAACGTGACAACACTATCTAATACCATCAAATCCCAAGGACCAAATATGACCATTCCTCTTGTCCAAACCCAACAATTTGGACAAGGTAGTCAAAACAAACAACCCATAGCATCATTAGCACATCACAATATTCATGGTCACCATATTCCCCAAATATCGACACAAATGGCTAGGGGACACATCCCAACCTACTCATCCCACATTCACACTCACCAACATACCCCCAATCCAAACTTTCAATACCAACAACACACAAATCCGAACACGTCATACATATCACAACAACCCATCCCTCAACAACATGTCAACATTCATTCACAACCAATGGGCACCTATGGTGTACCAATCAGTCCAATGTATGGGACCACAAACAACCCTGTAATAGATGCCTTACAAGCAAAAATGATGGGTCTAGAGAAAACTATCCAAGACATACAAATATCAGGAAAGGAATCAGAAGTGTCATATGATCTAAACATCTACCCATTCGACATGAGCTTATACATGCCACCATTTCCTCTAGGATATGTGTCACCCAATTTTACAAAATACAGAGGAAAGACAAACCCCATTGAACATGTTCGCGAATTTGCAACCAATTGTATGGACATTGCCTATGAAAAAACATAATTGATGAGACTTTTCTCTAAAAGTCTTGCGGGTCCTGCCCTTGAATGGTTTTCCACTCAAAAGGATATCCAAACATGGGATAAGCTTAAAAAAAAAATCATAAATAATTACGCATACAACATTGACATGGGCACCTCTATTACTAGCTTTTGCAATCTCACGCAAGAGGATGTTGGTGAGACATTCATCCCATTCTTTCAAAAATGGAGAAGTCTAGCTAGTTGGTGTCACATTGACATACCCGAAAGGGAAAAGGTGGATGTGTTTGTTCAAACACTTTTGGGTCCCCTAAAACATGCATTGCAAGTGCATTGTTGCACAACATTCACGGACCTAGTCAAAAAAGGGGTCCAAATTGAGAAAGCCCTTATTGCAAAGGGAGATCTAAGATATGGTCCCAAAAACACAAATGCAAATCCTCCCACCGACAAGTATAAATATTGGGTCAAAAATAAACATGTTACAAATGACGGTGTTGTTGATGCCAAGACTGCAAACATTGTGGGTCCTGTACTGGCCCTAAAAGGGGTTCAACAACAAAAAAAACCAACAGCAACATTAACCCTCCTTACCAATGTCCCTTCAAACAACCAAAGCAACCAAAATAATCAAGGACAATACCGTCAAATGAGACAATTTCCTAGGGGTCGCGCATACACTTCCTTGGGTGAGCCCATTGAAGAAGTCCTTAAGAAATGCCTCTAAAATGGGGTCATCACACTTCAAGAACCAAAACCATACTACCCAAGACAATTCAAACCAGCATGGTGGGATGATAATGCCTTCTACGATTATCATTGTGCAAAAGGACATAAAACCTCTAACTGTCGACAACTGAAAAACCTAATTCAAGACCTTATCGAGGGTCGTATCATTGAGGTAGGTGGATCACAATTTTCCTCCAATTCAGATCATACTATTCATAAGAATCCACTGCAAGACCATGGTTCTAATAATGCTTCCACATCAAGTCCACAGACAAACAATAATCAAGCTAACTTTGCCCGCACCAAGTATGACTATTTTGGTGGACCTATTATAAATAATGTCTAACTGATGATGAATACATCAATACCATTACAATCAAGAGAGCACCCCAATGCAATGCTACTACTCAAAGTGGCAAGGTCCCCATAGCTAGTCTGCCTCCCACTAGGAAACCCAAAATTACCATAGATGGCCCATCTCTTGAATAGTCAAAACCTGCCTCAACTACAAAGCAATGCCAACCCAAGAGCCAGTTTAACCTTATCGACCAGCTTGGCAAAACACCTGTGCAAATTTCTATACTCGAGCTACTTTGCATATCTCCCACGCATAAGGCTATACTAGATAAAACCCTACAAGAGTCGTTAGTTCGTAAGGATATTGATGTCAATTAGTTTGAGACCATGGTGGGATACCTCACTATGCCTCACCACGTCACCTTTTTTTATCAAGATTGCTCGTCACCTAAGCCTAACCATAATGATGCATTACACATCGAAACTTTCATCCACAAGCACAAGGTCAAAAGAGTTTTAGTAGATGGTGGAGCAGGATAGAACATATGCTCCTTGAAACTGGTTAAGGCTTTAGGATTTTCTAATGCATGTATAGACCCTAAAAAGAGCATATTGATAAAAGCATATGATGACGAAGAACGCTCTTCATGAGGTGTTATATCTCTTCCTATCAGAGTAGGACCAGCCATTGTGGATACAACCTGCTAGGTCCTGGATCTAGAACTACCCTACAACATCTTGCTCAGTCGCCCATGGATTCATGCCTTAAAAGCCATTCCATCCACATATCACCAGTGCCTAAAGTTCCCATTTGATGGCACAAAAATCACTATATATGGCAACCCCAACCCTTTTCAATACTGTACCAACCTAAGGGGTATTTCTAAAAACTGAGTGCCTATCAATCGAGAGGCTTCAGGCCCCTCATCTTCCAAATACATTGATCCATCCACACTTGTGACATCTTCCACATCCACTTCATCCACATCTTCCACCACACCACCATCTTCTAAAAACCCTAAGGATGAACCCACTGTCAAGATCCAAGACCTCGGCTATGGAGAATTCAAATTACATACAATATATAGCATCACAACAATACCCAAGTCTCTAAAAGACTATGGTCAACCATGTTTTAAAATGGAACCTAAGGAAATATTCAAAGTTCCACCAAAAATAGTTTTTATAAAATGGGACGACATGAGTAACGAGGACCTTGCCGATATTACAGGATGGATTTATAAGGAAACGACTGACCTACCCCCATTACTAGTTAAGAAATATGGAAAGGGATATGACATAATGAAGGCTAAAGGCTATGATGGAACTAGTGGCCTAGGCAGAAATAAAACTAGACGAAGGGAGCCCATATAATCTTTTAAAAAACCAAAGTATCTTGAACTAGGATATGAATTTCCCAACAATGACAATCGACGTACCAATGGGCTTTCAAGTGAGCGAGTGCATGGTTTGGAAAGTGTCAAGACCGCTAAGGAAACCTTCACCGAAACTGACTCCCAAGAGTGGGAATTTGACTCTAAAAGATCCTTAAGTGATTGTTGCCTCGATGATTTGTTTGTTGAAATGGGGGAACTCGCCTCTGAACAAAAATTTTGACAAACATTTAAAATTGATCAAGCAACCAATAGTCAAAATCCCATTACATTTCCCCATGACATACAAGACCCACCATCTGAATCCCATCATTCCAACCCATCTGAATTACCAAATGACATTGACAATCATGACTCTAAGTCCTTCACCCCTTATTTTGACAACGAATATGAGACTAGTGAAGGGAAATATTGGATAGAGTCTAATGTGGAATTAGATGATGATAATCTCATCTACAATATCACTAAATCCGTCTGTATGCTTTCTAAATCCTCCCCTCAATTCACCAATACTGACGATGGCATTTCCCTAGTTTATCCTCAACTAATCAATTGGGACCAACAAGGCCCGCCGGTCTTGTACACCTTTCAGAATGATGAGGCAATTGCAAAGTTTATGGGATTATGTGAGGGCATACCTGATGGTGATCACAAGTTAGGATTCACCATTGATCTAGATTGTGCGGCCTACTTCGGCGAGACTGCTTCGTCCTCCAGTCACAAAATGAAAAATAAAAATAAAGTAAAAAATGAAACGTCTTTAGGTGAAAACCGAAAGGCACCTTCTGACGACAAAAAAGTAAAAACAAAGGATGTATCTATGGGTGAAAACCTCTCTGAGGTGCCCAAAGATGAAGGACTGGACTTTCTTCCCATGCAACAAGAGAAATCAGCTATGCTTATAGAAGACACCATAGAGGACAACATATCAATTGCAAAAGATCCCAAAATGGTCCTCTTCGCTACATCATTAACTGAGGAAGAGAGACTAGAATTTCATAAATTCTTTGCAGAACGTAAAATCAACTTTGCATGGTCCTATGCTGACATGTCGGGATTGGACCCAGAACTAGTTTTGCACCGTCTGCCACTATTACCAAATGCCAAACCAATCAAATAGAAGTTACGCAAAATGCATCCTCAGGTCGTGCTACTAGTCAAGGTTGAGTTGAAGAAACTTCTAGACACTGGATTTATACGGTCTATCGATTATGTTGAATGGATATCTAACCTGGTGCCAGTGAAAAAACCAAATGGGATTATCCGCATCTATACAGATTTTAGAGACCTAAATAAGGCATTCCTGAAAGATGACTTTCCTTTACCAAACATTGAAATCATAGTTAAACTTACAACAAGATATGAGATGTTGTCCCTCATGGATGGTTTCTCCAGTTATAATCAGATTCACATTGCCCTAGAAGACCAGCACAAAATGACATTTGCTTGTCCATGAGGTACATACTGTTGGAATACCATGCCATTCGGTTTCAAAAATGCAGGCTCCACATATCAGAGGGCTATGACCACAATATTTCATAACATGATGCATAAAATAATGGAAGATTATGTAGATGACCTATTGGCTAAATCGGTAACAAGAAAAGATCATCTGAAGGTATTAGACACAATTTTCAAAAGACTACAAGAATACAAAGTCTGACTGAATCCTAAGAAATGTGTTTTTGGTGTAACATTAAGTAAACTCTTGGGATACATAGTTTCCAAAAGAGGCATTGAGGTCAATTCAAAAAAAGTAAAAGCCATCATAGACATTCTTCCTCCCAGAGGAATCAGTGAACTCAAAACTCTACAAGGTAGGGTACAATCTATTTGACGCTTCATAGCCCAATTAGCTGACAAGTGTCACCCATTCCAATATCTGTTGCGCAAGGGTATCCCCTTTATATGGACAAATAAATTCCAAGAGGCTTTTCAACAAATAAAAGACAACTTACTATCACTGCTAGTCCTCATGTCGCCCTTTCATGGAAAACCATTGATCTTATACATCTTTGCCACTAATTCAGCACTGGGGGCATTGCTAGCACAAAATGACCAAGAAGAAAAAGAAAGAGCTATATATTACATCAGTCGAACATTGGTCAGGTATGAACTGAACTACACATCAACTGAATGGGCTTGTCTAGCCATGGTCTTTGTAGCACAGAAACTAAGACATTATATGTTAAGCCACTAGACACAACTAGTAGCAAAGATTGATCCCCTCAAATATTTGTTAAATCAGGCAGCATTAACGAGATGTCTGGAAAAATGGGTGTTGATTCTAAGTGAATATGACATTCAATATGTAGAAAGGAAGGCAATAAAAGGACAAGTCATAGTAGACCAGCTGGCGGATGCACCTCTACAAAGTGATCACCCGTTAGTGATAGATTTTCCAGATGAGTTGATATTCCACACGGAACCTAAGTCACCTTGGCGACTCTACTTTGACAGATCACACACAAATCATGGCTCAGGGGCATAAATCTTTTTCATCACCCCTCAAGGAGACTCCATTCCTAAGTCTTTCTACATTGCCTTCCCATGCACAAACAATGTGGCAGAATATGAGGCACTAGTTACAGGACTTAGAATGGCAATAAAATGGAAAATCAGAGCACTACATATCTATGGGGATTCTCAACTCGTCATCAACCAGGTTAATGATGACTATGACACAAAATATGAGAAGTTGATGCCCTACAAATGAATGGTTGACAGTTTCCAAATGTACTTCCACATGGTAACTTTTGAGCAAGTTTCGAGAGCACAAAACAAAGCGGCAGATGCCATGGCTACAATAGGCTCTCTCCTCGACAAACCAAGCAATTTTCCTCAACTAGAATTCCTAATAGAGCAATTGTTGGTCCCCACTTATGACATTCCAAAGTCAGAGATGGTCTATGAAGTTTTTGATCCTGACTCTCCCTAGTATCAAGACATCCATGACTACCTTAAGTCTCAAACCCTTCCACCTAACCTATCTAATAACTAGAGGAATTCTTTTATCCGAAAAGCCACAAGATATGCCATCATCAATGACACCCTTTATCGTCGTAGCTTTGATAACACCCTCCTTAGATGTCTCGACACTAAAGAAGCAAGTACAACCTTATGTGAAGTCCATGACGGTATATGCAGGTCTCATTCGAGTGGTCCTACTCTAGCCAAGAAGATAACGAGACTCGGGTACTACTGGCCAACCATTGAAAAGGATGCACTAGAATATGTCAAGACTTGTCACCAATGCCAGGTTCACAGTGATTTGATCCACGCTCTAGCATAAGAACTTTGACCGATCATCTCTCCTTGGTCCTTCGCTCAATGGGGACTCAACCTTGTGGGTAAGATCCATCCAACCTCGTCCAATGGCCATAAATTCATTATCACCTCCACTGAGTATTTTACGAAGTGGATCGAAGCCATCCCTCTGACATACATAACCGGAAAAAAAATATCCAAATTCATCCTTAACTACATCATTTGTTGATATGGCCTTCCTTAATCCATCATCACTAACAATGGACGTTCATTTAAAAACCAAGACGTTCGTGAGTTATGTGAGCGATTTCACATCCAATACCATTTTTTATCTTCATATTACCCACAAGGAAATGGTCAAGCTAAGGCATCAAATAAAACCATTGTTAAGATCCTCAAAAAGACTATCAATGACATTGGCTGTGACTAGCATATACAACTCAACCCTGCTCTGTGGGCTTACCACACTAGCATTCGTACACCTACAAGAGCCACTCCTTTCACCCTAGTCTTTGGAGCTGAGGCCATCTTACCCATCGAGGTTGAAATTCTTTCATTGTGAGTCTCCCTGAAGGGTTTAACTGATGAAGAAGAGTATAGACAGTCACGCCTACACGAGCTAGAGATGCTAGAAGAAAGAAGGAAAAATTCCCTGAATCATCTACAAGAATATCAGAACCGTCTTTGTCGTAGTTACAACAAGAGAGTCATGGTCAGGAAATTTGACATTACCAACTTAGTCCTCATGTAGAACCCTAAGAACTAGGCTAACAGAGAAAATCCAAGAAAGTTTGAACCAAACTGGTTGGGTCCTTATGTCATCATATCTTCTTTTGGTTCTGGAGCCTATCAGCTAGTGACTCCAGATGGAGAACAACTGATAGAGCCTATCAATAGTTTACATCTTTGAAAGTTCTATGCATAGCATCAGGAGATTGAGCTGAAAATCATAAAATACAAAAAAAATTGAAAAATCATAAACAAATTGTTGCCTTGATGAAAACCTGGAAAATAGGTGTCTTGGTAGCATCAAAAAAATAAGAAAAATGACAAAATAGTAAAGAAAAATGATTTTTCCAACAGTGAAAACCTGGTAAACAGGCACTTTGGATAAGTACCATGGTGAAAACCTGGCAAATAGGTGACATGTGTAATCAATCATCGCTCTACCATCTACTATTACTTTGTCTGCCTTGGCCTAGGATGAAATACATTTCCCGCCATTATCACGCCAATGGCCATGACATCATACCCTTCCTCTTATGGTTGATAAACAGTTGACATCAAGTCCTCTTTAATGTCCATCTAGTACCACAGACACACCCTTCTCACATCCTTTCAATCTAGCTAAGTCTTGGACCTGACTGGGGGAAAAACATTTATCATGTAACTGTAGTGGATGTCACGCATGGTTTTGACATTGCTAAAAAGTCTTTAAAAAAGACCTAAAAAATTACAAAACGTCATGAAAAAAGACCAGAAACATTGCAAAAGTCATGAAAAAAGACCAAAAACATTGCAAAAAGTCCTAAAAAAAGACCAAAAACATCATAAAATGTCCTTAAAAAGACCTAAAAATTGAAAAATGTCTTGAAGAAACCCCAACAAAGTCAAAATGTTAGAAAAACACAAAAATGAAGTCATGTCAATCAATCAGTCTTTGTCATTTGTTTGAACTATGTTGTCTCTACGCACTTGCTACGTAGGCAAGACTCATACTTGAGTCCCCGAGACATTAGGTCAATTCTTTTAGGTTTTTCAAAATAAAATCATGGCGTAATTGTTTGTCATCAAGAAAAAGTCATTGATTGTGTTGAACTATGAGGTCTCTAAGTGCATGACTTAGGCAAGGCCCTCTGTCGAAGAGCCCCCGAGGCCACACTAGGTCAGTCCATTAGGGTTCATAATAATAAAAATAATATTATGACTAATATCTGTATTGGAGTTAGCAATGTTATATAGGTTTGCATGGTAACACTTTCTTGAGACATGAAGTATTTGTAAATTTTGTTCACAAATTAGTGACATGAAGAATTCGTGACAATAATATCTTTATAATTTAGTTAATGTAGGAGATAAAATTGATCATTATAAAGAAACAAAATCACAAAATAAATTTTCCTGTGGCAAGTTTGTAATAGGAGAGGCGTTGAAAAATTCCTATTTTGGGACTCCATGCCTACCCCATTCACTTTAACTTTTAAAAGTCTTCAATTCAATCTTCACGTATAAATAATCCCTCAAAAAGGTAAAGAGAATACATCCCCATTCATATTAATTTAAAATAAAGAAAGAGTATGTAAAGGTTAAGTACTTTTACCATTCTTTTTAAAAAAACAAAAAAAAAATAATATTCTTTTATTCTTTTTTATTCCTTTTGTTTTTTTTAAAGTATATATATATAGGAAATAATTTAATTAAATGAAAAAGGTAATTATTACTATTATAATAATTGTAAATTAGTTCATAAGGGAAATGGTATTTATATGTATAAAGAAGTTCATT
Organism: Sequoia sempervirens; assembly: GCA_007258455.2. NCBI lineage: Eukaryota > Viridiplantae > Streptophyta > Pinopsida > Cupressales > Cupressaceae > Sequoia > Sequoia sempervirens. The sequence continues at coordinate 430,627,854 of VDFB02000017.1, forward strand.
ATTTATTATATTATGGATATGAACTCAAATATGTGACTATTAATCAAATAGATTAAACAATAATAATAGATCCTATCCTTCGAGTTTAAAAGGACGTGAAGGGACGTGAATATCAACCGTCACTTTATTAGAAATATTAAGGGTATTAGTAATAGATGACTTAGCAGTAATAAACAAGAGTATTACTAGTATTAATGTCAAGCGGTGAAGTGGTTATTGAACAAATTCTTAGGAGACTTGGATTGGCTTTTGGAATTATAGTCCTCATGATCGTTATATATATACAAAAATATTAATGTTGAGAATGATATTAGTATTAACATTAGCTTGGCTTCTAAAAGTGATGTTGATAATTACTTTGGAAGTAGTTTTGGTATCGAGAATGACCTTAACCTTACATGGAGAAATAGTATGGAAATTAGCAATATGTGAGAATAATAATTCAACCGTGAATTTAATTAGAAAAAAAAAGGTATAGGATGAAGTAATCATGTGCCAACAAAGTTACCATCAATCACATTTATCCCCAATAGCAAGCATCTGGAATTCTTGTGTAATATTAATACTAGGATCCTTCTCTTCATCTCTTGAGGATGTGTGTGATGAACTCCACAATCTTGCTCGTTCATCAACCCCACTCCCCACTCTCAAGTGACGTTTCAATGGTGAAGTTGCATGAGCAACTCCATGTGATGCGTATTGTGTGTTACCATGTGTGTGCATGGTTAAGAATTGTTACCATGTTTTTTTTTACAGTATTGTCAAAAAAAAAATTGTTGCATTTTCTAGTGAAAATCTTGGGCATCAGACAACCTTGTAGCATGATTTTGTTGAAATTATTTTGATCCGTCTAGGAAAATGTTGATTCTTCCATATCAAAAATATTAAATATCCTTCTTTGATAACTAAGAGATAAATAAAAATTTAAATCTTAATTTCGCTCTCGATAATGTTGATAGTGATAACCAGAAAAAGGTGAAAGGAAACTAATTAGAATCTCCCTAATATAGGATGGATCAAACTAAATATTAATAGCCTTGTTAAAGGTAACCTAGGTTAGGCAAGGGGAGAGGGTTTTCTAGAATTGCAAAGGTGAGCTAGTTGTGTTTGTGAAAAAATTATACATTTAGTCAAACAATATGAATTTTTTAAACAAATTTCACTCTTAATTATAGCACTGGCTAAGAATCTTGAGATGAATAATGTCGAGATTGATAAGAACTCATTTTTTTATATATATGTTAAACTTAAACATCATTAGCCTTTGGTCTTATAATTATATTATGAATGATGATAAATACTCTCAAAATCCTTCCAAAACATTAAAATCCTCTGTATATAAAAAAGGTAACTAGGTAATTGATTTACTTGAAAATATGGGTGGCCTAATTACTAACTAATCTTATTGGTTAAAGAGGGGACCCTTCCTTCTAGAATTAAAGTAATAAATTTTAATCAATCCAATAATATCCTTTAATATCTAACCATTGGTTTTCCTATTGAGGACTGACATGTCATAAGATAATTAAATGATAAGTACTTAAATAATAATTCTAACATAAATATCTTTATGGAGGGGGAGATTATTATTATTATTCATGATAGTTCCTTTTGTATTGATAAAAATAATAAAATAATTTTCTCTACATCAACCTTGACTCTATTTTATGGCCTAACACCATAATTTATAGGTTTTTAAGAGGAACCAATATTGTGGGAAGAGATAGAATCATATCTAAATTGTATTCCTATGAAAAGGATAGATAAATGCAACTATTCAGGATATTATTAAGATAAGAGGTCTTTGGACATCGTTTCATGAAATCCATCAAAGACTATGATCTCATGCTTTCAAATGAGTTTACTAGATTAAATAGAAACATAGAACTATTTATGTTAGTGGCATTTCATTCAATACTTCTAGGGAACTTATGGCTCTTTATATGGGATTTGAAATGTACATAATCAAGATTTCTAAAATAATAAAATATAGAGATCACCAAAACATGAAGGCCTTTCTTAAGGAAGGGGAAAAAGTTTTTAGGTTTCAAAATGGATTCAATAAATTGTGAGGCCCAACTCTATCTATGACCATTGTGACCTTTCTATGAAGTCTAATTATGCTAGATTAGTGAATTATTCAATATTTTGATCAATATTATTTAAATATAATATAGCAATGGAAATGTTTATGGGAAAAATGATTAAATCTTTAATTTACACTACCGTAGTATATTTTTATGGAGAGAGAGAGAGAGAGTGTGTGTGTGAAATTGAGGGTTATATATTCAAATTTTGAAAGTATAAGAGTACATCAATTTGAGTGCGCTTAACTACATACTTAATGTTCTAAGCTTTCCTTGACTTAGTTAAATGATGGTGGAAGTAAATTATATCATTAAAGGTGTCTTAACAATTAGATGGAAAAGAATGAGAAGTATGCAAATTTAGATTCTTACAAGCATTGGGAAATAAGAATATTTAAATTGATATAGACAAAAGAATAAAATGTATTTAGTTCAAGTGATTCGCTAATGTGTTTTATGTTTTGTGGAAAAGGGTAATACGTGGGAATGAAACAGGACTTTTGTAGATCATGAAGAAATTCAACGAAATAAATTATTAACATTGTCGATGGTAAACTAGAACAACTCAAATCGACAATGAGGATGTTTAAAGTAAGTTAGCAAGGTAAGTTATATGAATTTGTTATCTAGTTGCATAATGATATTTAATAATAAATAATTGTTCAAGAATTCACTAGATAATACTAGATAATACCGTTGAATAATTAAGTTAAGGTTAGATTTTATTATTGTTAGAGATAGATTCAAATTCTTATTCTGTATGTTGAAGGATATATAAATTATACATATGGATATATTCCAATGCACTATCTTTTATTTACATAACAATAGTAGCATTTTAATTTATTGTTGGCTAGAGACCTTACAAATGTTATTATGATATTTCAGACATAGATGGTGATTAGATTTTTGTAGTATCTTTTATTATTGCTTATATGGCTCATATAATAGAGGATTAGTTAATTGCTATGATTAGATGGGACTTAAATAGAAATGGTCAAATTGATGTTAATTTTAGTATGAGATGGATTATGAATATCATGTATAGATTTAATGTTTAATTATGAGTATGAATAATGATCATGGATGTATTTAATGTCTAATTATGTTTATGGATATTGTTTTAATTATCACATTTGATGTTGAGATACTCTGATTGGTTCAAAGATGAAAAATTGTATCAAAATGACTCGTACATGCTTATTTTGGGTATGCAATTTAATTTATGTTGCTCTTGTTATATATTGGACTATTAACATGTGAATTAAGTGTGCAGGCTATCCATGACCAAAGGATTTGGAGATCTACCAGTAACCCAATTGTGTGAACCTCGTAAAGCTGATATTAGTCTATATGGAGAGGCTAATGTCTTACTATGTGGTGTTGTGGTGTCCAATGTATTTCCAGAAATCTTGAGTGTGTTTATTGTTTTTTCTCAAACCTCCTAAGTGTGTTTATTGTTATTTCTCAAATCCTCTAAGTGCTCTAGGGTGGTGTGGAAGGATGAGTTGTCACCCTAAGCTTCAATTTCGAAATTTGTCTTTCAAGGACATTTAAGAGGCCTTAAATGAGTCTTGTCACCTCTTACCAAGTGTCAAAACCTTCCTAGGTCTAATCTATAGGGGTTGGGAAGCCTTTAAAACCAAATTTATGTTCTTTTGACTTGATTTAACCCCTCTTAAAGTCCATAAAAGAAAAGTGACGAAATTCTTTAACTTGCAACTCAAGCAAGAATCCTAGTATTATCTCCTCACCCACTTTACAAGTCCTTTTGAAGACTTTCCAACCTCCACATTTATGAGGGAAACTTCAAGAAAGCCAAGTGATGTGATTGTTCATGAATGCCCCTCTCTCACCCCATGTGGTTGCATTAATAACGGTCACATCTCCTTGGAATTGAAAAAAAATAAAAAAATGAAAGGAGATGAAATCCATGTGTCATCATATCATTGGGAGAGAAAGGATTACATGGAATCATTATTTATACCCTCTTTAAGTCTAAATTAGGGGATGCTTTTTCATACTTGGGGGGATTGGAGAGTAAAGTTTGAGAGCTATGGAGAAAAGAGAAGAGTGAAGGATCCAAATGATGCAGCATGGAGAAAGCTAAGTCCTATTTCCCCTAATTGCTTGTAGTTTATGAAATAAGTGATATGAAGGTTTTTGAGTGGGAATGATTCTTGAAAATGAATGTGTTTGTAATTGTTGAATAAGTTAATTTTAACTTCTATACCAAAATCATTTGGTAATCTTTTTGTGCTTGCTCAGGGGTATGGCTAGAGCCCATGAGGCTCCATGATGCCATTACGGTTGGGTGGAGAGCAAGGTATATTCTCAAATGCATGTAAATATTAGTTTTCTAATATTATTTGTAAAGAGCAAGACTTTGTTCAATGGCATGTTAATTTTTTCATTTTATGTATCATTTGTCATATGAAAGATTGAAATAAGAAGTTGCATCTTATTGAAATATGAAAAAATGTTTAGTATGTTATTAATGGCAAAATTATAATTGAACCCATGTTACAAAAATGAGTTGTGGTAGAGGGTATTGCAAATTTGTTATGAGTAAAGCATCCTTGTAACTTATAAGTTCTTGTGAGAGATGTGGGGTGACCTTTCCATGCTTGATATGAGGAAATCTTATTTGGTGTTGAAGAAAAATATTATGTTGATTTACTTGTATTAAAAAGGGGAGGGTTTCTATATATGTTAATTGCAAGCCTTGTATGAAAAGTAGGGTTTAATGTTGGTTGTTATTAAATAAAATTTGATAGTTAGAAAGATAAATAAGGAGAGATTTAGCAATGAAATAAAATACCATTAGTGTAGAGGCATAATAAGTTTAGTATTAAGGTAAAAGAAAGATTTAAGTTAGTATCTTCCTTTGCTTTCTTTGAAAAAAATAAAAATAAAAATAAATGAAATGTGCTTGAAGTCATAGGAAGAAAGGTTTAAATGTTGTTCAATAAAATTACCTATAAAAATAAATAAATAAAGTGAAGGCAGTAGCATGTGGCAGCCATGGCATGGGCTTAGCTTAAGGGGCCTTGGGATCCCTTGGGGTGCCTACAGTCTCCCAAAGGGAGCACCGCATACATCCCAGCCTCCCAAAAGAAAAACAAAAGTTTCTCTATTTGTTGTAACGAAATTGTTGTGCAAATTATATGGTATACACAGTGTTTTAAGTGCTCCATTCTCAGCAAAATAAAATGAATCTTGCAAGTTTTGCAATACCCAGCAAAGATAATATTTTTTTTATAAAATAGAAAGGGGGTTTGCTGAAATTTTGAAATGAGAAAGGAGAAAAAAGTAAATCTCAAATAATCCCTTTTATACACAGCCGCTAAATCTGTATATCAACACAAAAATAAGAGAAAACGTGAATTTGAACTCTTTCAGACAAATAAACAATAACTTGGTGCATGAACAGTTGTAGAGGAGGATGGGGAAAGAGGAAATAAAGATTTAAGGAAAAGTAAAAAGAAAATAAAACCTGCAATCACAGAGAAGATCCTTCATTATCATCTAAAAGCACATCATAAGTAGATTTGTTTAATTTTTTTCTTCATCCTTTCCTCTCACCAAAACCTGCAACTCCCAAATGAACAAAATAAGCAAAAATAAAAATAAAAATTTGTTATAGAAATCTTTATAACTTTAGGGTTCTCTTTGTTTGCCCTATAATCTAAGGGTGGAGATTCAATCTCATCTAGTGGATGAGATTGAATTCTCAACCACTCACTTTTTGTTCAAATTAAAACATTATTTAGATTAAGATAATGAGGGCTCATTGAGTGGGGGAAAAAAAAGAGAGTTAAAACTTAATATTTAAGTAAACTTTTCAAACTTGAAATAAATCATTTTATTTTAACTTTTAAAGTATCAAGTGGTAATTTAACCTTATTAAATGGAAAGAGGAGTTATTTTAAACCAAATTTAATGTATCTGAAAATGGATTTCCCAATTATTTATTTTACATGAATCATAATGATGTAGATTAAAGTTATTTTATTGATGAAACTATAATACCAAAAAAAAGAAAAGAAAACGATGAATAATTTTAATATTGGATAAAATATTGTTGGAAGAATATTGATTATTTAATATGGGTATGACAAATTATTTCACCTTGTTTAAATATGCCTTATCTAGACAAAAAGGGATTATAAATTTAAATAATTAGTCGTTATTGTAATAAAATAATAATAATAAATCAAAGGCTTCATTAAAATTACTTATATTAATAGATTGGCATAAGTGATAAATTTATGACTAAAGGTTATAAAGGGGATTTAAATTGAAGATCAAACAAGAATATTTAATAAAGTGACCTTGAGATTTAGAATTAATTTAAGCGAGGTCTATTGGATTAAATTGGATTCCTAAGCGGTGCATAAAGTTTTAAAAAAAGTCTACTTAAGCATTTAACTTGCGAAATCAATTATTTAATTAAATGAAAATGGGGTAAGACATTATCTAAATATTCAAATCTGAATTAGCCCTATGATATAAAAATCAAAGAATGTGAAAGTTATTGCAATTACTCAATAAATCAACTGTCTAAATGTGGTTTAAGAAGAGACCTTATTTAGGTGAATCAAATGTAATATTAAAATAGTTAAGTTGATATTCTAAAATAGTTTCATAAACATGTAAGTGTGGTCTAGCAATATTTTATCAAATACAACATGATTATGGGAGATGATCAGCAAGAACTTACAGCTAATTATGTTATGTGTTATTATCTGAACAAAGTCACCATGTCAAATAACATTAGACCTTAAGAATTGTGTTGCACAATGGTGGCTTTCTGGGAGTGCATTAAGTTGTAAACATATGTTTAAAAAAAAAAAAGTTGTCACGTTTGTGTTATTTCCACATTAAAATGTGGGCATTACATAAATATTATCTTCCCAAGCCATGGCTATAAGCGACAAATATTGTCATTATGTATTTCACCCTTTAGGGTAGATACAAATGGGTATATTTTTACAACTTACCCATTCTCATTCTATTGGAGAAACAAATAATGAATTGAAAATTTATAAATTTCACAAAATAAATTAAGCATAAAAAAATTAGTCAATGAACTATCATAAAATGTATAAATATATAGTGAACTCTCCTTGTATATATAAGATAAGGAGGAAGTAAGAAGGTAAAATAAAAATATTGACTAGCCTTCCAAGATATATAACACATGTAAAATACTTGGGACAAGTGTGAGGGAATGTGTCAAGTGTCTATGAGGTTAGACAACTAAACCATTTTGTGAACTTAAGCTAGTGTGAATAGGACTACTAGGTGTAGGAACTAGATAAAAGATAATTGGTTGGAAAAGAAAAATTTCACACTAACACCACCAACCCTTAAGTGATAGTTAGGGATTAAGTCACTAAAATATGAGTCTTGGAAAGAAGGCTTGAGGAGGTACTTGTCACATTAAATTGCACTATATTGAACATAGGCTCACCATTCTAATGACACAATGGAAATAACCTCAAGGTCTAGGAACTTGCAAGATGAGGTCAAGTCTCTATAGAAGGCCAAATTTGTCTTTTGATCTAGATGTAGATGTGTTGGACCAATCTATCACATAGAATCCTATCATTACCCTAATCTAATCAAATCATAGGGGAAAAGAGAGAGAAGGATTGCATAAAAAGGGAAAAGGGAGGTGATACACACACACACACACATATAGATGTATATGTATATATATATACATATATATGTATATATGTATATTTATATATATGTATATGTATATATATACATAAATACATATATATAAATATACATATATACATATATATGTATATGTATACATATACACATATATATACATACATATATACATACATATATATATGGGTAAGTGCACAAAGTTGATTCCACAAAATATGGAAGTTTTTGCCTTTGCCAAAAAAATGAAATCAACATTGCAAAAATGGTATCTCGATTTTCATAAACAAGATCTCAATTTTTAAAAATCAAGATTTCATTTAGCTTCAAGATCCCAAGCCTAAATTCCAAATGGCATCTCATTTTTTTAAAATTTGGGATCTCGTTTGTTAAAGGGTCCCGAACTGATGGACACAAAACGGGATCCCAATTATTACAAAACAAGATCTCATTTTAAGATGGTATTTTTCTTTTTTAAATAAATGAAACTCATTACACTCTGCATGAGATCCCAAAATGATGTGGGTGACAATGATTGTTTAACGACCTCCAGGTACACCTCCACCCCCAATTTTTTGCTTTATTTCCATTTTTATTGAAATTTTTAATACAATAATAGATTTTACCAATTTATTTAGTGTTTTAAGCAATTTATTTCATGTAACAGTAGAAATGATGATTTGTAGAAATAGATGAAAAAATGCAATGAAACTTGAAGATATTGAATATAAAGGAAAAAATGAACCTTAAATTGTATTTTAAAAACAAAATTTAGCTTTTGAAACCTACATTGTTCAATCAAACCAAAAAAATTTGCATTTGAAAACCCTAATTGAAAGGAAAAAAAATTGCATTTTAAAACCCTAAATTGAAATGAAATAAAAAATTGCATTTGAAAACCCTAATCAACCTTTTTGAAACCCTAAATTCAAATCAAAGAAAAAAATTGGATTTGAAAATCCTAGTTTGAAATGAAACAAAAAAATTGCATTAAAAATCCTAATTACTTAGATTGAAACCCTAAATTGAATTGAAACAATTTTTTTTGCTAAAACCCTAAATTGAAATTAAACAAATCATTTTGTATATCCTTGTACAATCCATTTCCAGATGTCACTTAATTAGATAATATTTGCATTCATTTCTATTTTATGTTTTGATCTCTCTTAGTCATGCCTTGTTTCCATTTTGACAATCTTAACCCTCATTCTAGTCAATTAGTTGTTAATTAGGCTTCTAGTTTAGTCTAAAATCTCAATTTGCACTAGTTACCTAGGCACTAAAAGAATCTAAATATTTTCCTTTTCTTTCTTTTAGGTTCTTTCAATTCCAAATAATCCAAAAATAAAATACTTGATTCAACATTAACTAATTATATATTATACATTTTATATCATAAAATTCATTTAAGTGGGAAATATTAATGAAAAAATTGTTAAATAAAATAATCTTATATTCAATTAAAAAAATATCCAGTTAAAATATACATCAAATTGAATCTTAATAATACATAATTATGTGTTTCTATTATGGAAATAGTCAATCTATTCATAAAATAAAAAATATTCATAAACTAGTCACTAACTTGCAAGTCCATTATTCTAAGGGCCACCCAAACTTCACCCTAAGTTCCCTAAACCCTAAACGTTGAACTCTAAAATCTAAACCCTTAACACTAAAGCATTCATTTTGTCCTAGGACCTCAAAATGAAATTTGGTTGCCTTAGGCAACTCCACTAAATTTTATTCCCTTAAGCCATGTCATTTTGTCGTAGGATCTTACTACATAGATCCCCTTAAGCCATCCTATTACCCTAAACCCTAAACTCTAAACTCTAAACCCTAAACCCTAAAGCCATCATTTTTTCCTGGGCCCTTAATGAAATTCAGTTGCCTTGGGAAACTTCACCAAAATTTATTCACTTGAGCCATGTAATTTTTTCCTAGGACCTCACTAGACATAGATCCCCTTAAGCCATCCTATCACCCTAAACTGTAAATCGATGTCTTAAGGGGTCCTAACATGACATTTCTTAAGGGGATCAAAAAAGTTCTCAAAATTTGGTGAAGTTGCCCAAGGAAACCAAATTTAATAATAATAAGATTGTGCAAGACTATAATATGAATGAGATTTCATGATCTAAGTTGGTCAGTTGAAACAAGAGCTATCTCAATCAACTGTCCCACAAGAAAATTTTATTCACTAACTTGCAAGTCCATTATTCCAAGGGCCACCAAAACTTCACCCTAAGTTCCCTAAACCCTAAACCCTAAACCTTGAACTCTAAAATCTAAACCCTAAACACTAAAGCATTCATTTTGTCCTAGGACCTTAAAATGAAATTTGGTTTCCTTAGGCAACTCCACCAAATTTTATTCCCTTAAGCCATGTCATTTTGTCCTAGGACCTTACTACATAGATCCCCTTAAGCCATCCTATTACTCTAAAGCCTAAACTCTAAACTCTAAACCCTAAACCCTAAAGCCATAATATTTTCCTACGCCCTTAATGAAATTTGGTTGCCTTGGGCAACTTCATCAAATTTTATTCACTTGAGCCATGTCATTTTGTCCTAGGACCTCACTAGAAATAGATCCCCTTAAGCCATCCTATCACCCTAAACTATAAATTGATGTCTTAAGGGTTCCTAATATGATATTTCTTAAGGGGATCAAATAAGTTCTCAAAATTTGGTGAAGTTTCCCAAGGCAACCAAATTTAACAATAATACTTGATCGTGCAAGATTACAATATGAATGAGATAAATCATGATCTAGGTTGACAGATTTATGGTTTAGGGTGATAGGATGGCTTAATGGAATCTATGTCTAGTAAGGTCCTAGGACAAACATACATGGCTCAAGTGAATAAAATTTGGTGAAGTTGCCTAGGACCTTAATGAAATTTGGTTTCCTTAGGAAACTTCACCAAATTTTATTCACTTAAGCCATGTCATTTTGTACTAGGACCTTACTACATAGATCCCCTTAAGCCATACTTTAGGATGTCTTAAGGGGTCCTAATATGAAATTTCTTAAGGGGATCAAATAAGTTCTCAAAATTTGGTTAAGTTGCCCAAGGCAACCAAATTTAACAATAATAAGATCATGCAAGATTATAATATGAATGAGATTTCATGATCTAGGCTGATCAATTTATAGTTTAGGGTGATAGGATGGCTTAAGGGGGTCTATTTCTAGTAATTTACGAGGAAAAAATGACATGGATCAAGTGAATAAAATTTGGTGAAGCTGCCTCAGATGGATGGCTTAAGGGGATCTATGTCTAGTAAGTTCCTAGGAAAAAATGACATGGCTCAAGTGAATAAAATTTGGTGAAGTTGCCTCAAACCTTAATGAAATTTGGTTGCCTTGGGCATCTTCACCAAATTTTATTCACTTAAAATCCATGCCATTTTTTACTAGGAACTTACTACATAGATCCCCTTAAGCCATCCTATTACCCCAAAACCTAAATCCTAAACTCTAAACCATAAACCCTATAGCATTCATAAATTTTCCTATATTAATAATTAATTATTTTTTCATTCAAGTAATATGCCTTAGACATAAATGAGGCTTACATATTTTATCATTTGTATTCAATTAGGCCATTTATATTGAATGGTTTAAGGTTATTTCCTAAACATGTATCTTACATTTTAAAATTACAAATCTAATGCAGGTTCACTTATATCTTAGAGATCACATGGATCAATTCAATAATATTCATAATCCACCTCCACACCATCCTTCTCCACCACCTCCACCTCCACCTCCACCCACTCCACCTCATAACCCCCCACCTCCACCACCTGACATTGATGGTGCTCTCTTGCAAGCATGAATCAATGCCAATGTTAGAATCATCCAAGATCAAATCAACATTATTCAAAATGAAGAATGTATGCCACCAGCTATGAGGACGTTTGCATCTAGGATGCAAACTATTGTTGATGCTATTAGGGCTATGGATGGCATCTTAGATGAGCATCGACAATGGCTAGAGGAGAGGAGAACTTCTGATTCTAAAATGGAAAACACAAAGAAATGAAGAGATGCAGTAGAGAGCCACAACAGTTTCTAAATTAAGACAATGATCTTATAGTTATGAATTTATGAATTTGGTTGCATGGATATTTTTAGTGATGTGAATTTATGATTTTGGTTCTAGAGGGATATTTTTAGTGACATGAATTTATGATTTTTTTTGGAATTTATGAACTTATAATGATGAATTTATAATAGTATATATTTTATGACTATCTACTAGATCATGATTTCTCCTGTTGGAAAAATGTAATATATATATATATGCGTTAGACATAAAATGAGCTTTTTGTGAATGCTTCAAGTTTATTTTTTAAAATGTACATGTATTAAAATTGCATAGTTCTAAATCTTAAATTTTGAAATTTGTATGTATGTACATAGTTTAGTTGAGTGATGTATGCATGCAAATTATTCATCGTATTTTTATTTTAAATGTATATAAATGTTAAATTTTGACTTTTGTATACACATGCTCAAGTTCAATCAATGTATGTGTATGTGTATGTATATGTATGCACATCCTATTTAAAAAATTTACATGTGTTTCAAATTTAACTATTTCTTGTAATTTTGTAAGTTTGTATGTTAATTTTATATAATTTAATGCAGGTGCACTTATATCTGATATCATGGATCAATTTAACATTGATGATATCATCAATCCAACACCTCCACCTCCCCCTCCACCCCCTCAACCTAATATCCCACCTCCAGAACTAGTTGCATCTAATGAGGCTCACTTGCAAGCACGCATAAATGATCAAGTTACATCCATTCAAAATCAAATCAATGCTATGCAGAATGAAGCATTGATTCCACCACATGTGAGGAATTTTGCATCCGTGATGCAAAACATTGTGGATTCCATTAGGATTATTGATTTTGATCTAGATAGGCATCAATGAGAGAGAGAGCACATGAGACAATTTTATGCAAACGGTCTCTCCTATAAACAAATTTTAGACCTTAAAATAACAAAAGCCCACCTAGCCCCTTACTTTCTTGACCCTGTTACTCGGCAGTCCATTCCTCCCATTAAATCTATAATATCCATGAGGTGGTGTATACATCCATAGATGAGTGCATATTTTTGGGATCAATGGTATGTGGTATTTGACAGTCCACCACACGCTAATTGGGAGGTCCCATTGTATTTTTTGAGGAAACTATATGTAGAGTTTTGTATGGGGAAAAAGACCAATTATTTTGATTTTAAATCATTTCAGGGTGTTGGTGGCAACATGCCACAATAGAGGTTAGGGGAAAGGATTGATCCCCAATGCCTCATTCATGTGCAATCATCTACTCTGTGAGTACATACATCAACACTAGTCCTAGTCGGCAACCCTTATGGGGTATTTTGATTTCAAATTTTTAAATTGTATATGAAATGATTTTTAACTTGATTTTTAAATTTATAATTGGATCATGAACATATGTTTAAAATATTTATGTTGGTTTAGGGGAGTCAATCGGCTTCCACGTCGATTCCACTTGAGGGGTTGTTAAGCACTCCTCCACTATTAGGCGTCATAGATCAAGGGCAAGTACATTTATATTGTAAATTGTTTAACTTACATTAGTATAGTTACAATTATGACTTTTGAATTCACTATATATCAAATGTGCATGTACACTTGTAAATATTATAAGCGCTAAATGTCTACATGTATGCCTAGGTTGATGCGACAATGAGAATGGGCATTGGGAAGACATTAGATGTTGCGGCTACTTGTGAAGCCTCTGATTTTCAAGTTGTTTAAAAAAAATTCTACACAAAATTTACAAACTTGAATATATATAAATTTTAACCTAATTCAAGTATACATGCTTTAAATTTGATCTTGTAGGACTGTGTTAGTGCAACTTTCTACCATGTCCCAGTCATAGTTACACCTCCAGGAGGACATGTAGAGCATGCTCGAGATATCATGCTAATTTAAAAAATTTATTATATTTAAAGTTAATCATAAATTATATATTCTAAATAGCTTTAATTTTAAATTTTAAATTGAATATATATATATATATATATAATATGAGCTAATACATGTTTTAAATTCTTTTTCTTTTATAGCATGAGACACATCGTGTAGTTGAGCATGTACAAATAGGTTCTGGAGAAGAAGGTGCACAACCTCATAATACGATACAATTAAAATATGATAAATTATAAATTAAATTGAATTAAATCATTTTTAATTGTAGATTTACATCTAATTTCAACTTTCTTTGTCTTGTTCATGTAGATTGATTCAAAGAATTTAAAGGTTGGTTTAGGTGCACCAGAGCATCCAAACCCAGATATGATGGTAATTTAATTTTATGATGAATTATAAATTAAATTTTCATTAAAAAAGTTTTCATTGTCTTACATCTAATTTCATCTTTCTCTTGTATAGAGTGTTTCATGTCATTCGCATAGTCTACATGGTGCGAAGAGGTCTCTTGATTATAGAGACAATACATGACCTAAACATGATTTTATAGGTTATATTTGATTATTTCATGAACTACATATTTGGTTTCTCATGTATTCTATTGGACTTTATATTTCATGGGCCAAGTACTTTGTTGGACTTTAGTTCATGGGTTGTACTCTAATGGACTTTATTTTATGTGCTTAATATATTGGTTTCATGCACTTAATATGTTGTAAATTATGGACTTTATTAAATTGTTTGAAATTTTAATTTACACATGTACATTTATGCATTTTATGTTCATAGTCAAGACACTAATATAGGACATTAAAATGAAATTAAATATAAATATTAAATAAAAGTTGAAATTAATAAGACATTTTAATATTTGTACTTTACAAATTTAGTGACCCCATACATGATATGTACATTTAATAATTAGCGATAGTTAGTCAATGAACTTATTCAATTCATGACAATCAATAATTAGTCAATAAATCATAATTTATAAAAAAAAAAGAAATCCCTTTATATACCACAAAGGATGAAATTTTAAGAAATAAAAAATACCATAAAAGACTAGAGAACAAAAGCATTAATAAATTCTATAAATAATAGCATCCAACACTAATTTATAAGCTATCAAAACAAATAATAGCATCCAATACTAATTTATAAGTTGTCATAACAAATAATAACATCCAATACTAATTTAGAAGTTGTCAAAACAAATAATAGCATCAAATACTAATTTATAAGTTGTCAAAAAAAATAATAGCATCCAATACTAATTTATAAGTTGTCAAAACAAATAATAGCATCCAACACTAATTTATAGGTTGTCTTAAGGGGATGTCTTAAGGGGTCCTAATACAACGTCTTAAGGGGATCAAAGGAGAGTACAATTAAGTATAGATATTAATTGATATAAACAATTATTATACTTTAGGGTGAGTCATCATAACAAATTATATAATTAAGTAATATTTAGGATATGTGTTAATATGACACGTCTTAAGGGGGTGTCTTAAGGGGTCATAATACAACATCTTAAGGATATAATTGATTTAACAATAATTTATGCATGATATTTAGTGATTATACAATCAAATATAAAGTTTCAAAGTAGGAAAACATGCACATTTTACAAACAAAATATATAGAATATTGATTTTGATACATAAAAGTACATAGAGTACATAATTGTGTATGTACATGTATTTGTAATTTGTACAAAATGTTTAATTGTAAGTATGTATGTACATATATGTCATCTCAAAACAATGTTTACAAAATTTGGATATGTCATCTCAAGGACATCTCCAAGTCGTGCCCAAAATGTAGTAGGTCTTCACACCACCTGATATCAAAAAGGTACAAGCAATATCAATGAAATCATCAAAACATACATATTTTAATTTATATAAAACTATCTATATGTACCCAACTCAAGTACTTGCATTTAAAAGTATTCCACACATGTGTATAGGTTGAATCCAAGCATCCTCTCCTTTTTGTTTCAAATTATGAGACCAATGCAATGATGGCTTAAGGATACAAAAAAGGATAATAAATCAATTTTAACTATTAATGTATAAGCAATATCAATATATAATCAAAACATGTATTTAAATATAATTTAACTAATAATTACCTATATTTACCAAGTATTCCATGTTGTCTAGGTTGAATATGCATCCAGACTAGATCATTTTTTTGATTATGGCTTAAGGATTTATAAAAGGACAATTTAAATCAATTTCAACTAATAAAAAACTTGACCAATATCAAAACATGTATTTAATCTATTTAAAAGGACAATATAAAACTAAAACTATATTTACCTATATTTACTTATTCCATTGTACCATCTTCATCCTCTCCTTTTTACAATGCATCTATGATTGTCTCATGATATTCCATAGAAATTGTCCATAGCACTTTATTTGTTGGTCTTCCACAATACCGATCTAGTTTTATATTTGTTGCCACCACCAAATGTGAATAGTATATAATCTTTTTATGTGTTTCATAACCTTTGAATGTAGGTAGACCATTCTTCCTTGTCAGGTATTTTCATAGCCAAGTGCCATCAACCACTACCGATCCTATTGGAAAACATGAAAACCATCATCAAATAAGTTCTCAAAATTTTCTTAAGGGGATCAAAGACTTGTTCTAAAAATTTGCTTAAGGGGATCAAAAACTTGTTATCAAAGTTTTCTTCAAGGGATCGCCGTACCTGTTGGATAATGATAGCCATCATCATCTTCTCGAGATGCTATTAACTTATGTTTAGTCTCCATACAATGAGCCAACCAATATTATGTTTACTCTTCATTCCCCTTAGGTGCAACAACAACATACACATGTCCTACAAACAAAATTTGATTTAATAACTTGCGCATATCCATATAAATAATTTAGTATTACAAAATAACTTAATAAAGTGAAATAAAATGAATTAAATTACCTTCTTGTACAAGGTCTAAAACACGGTCATAGTCTTCAGATGCAAACACTTGACCATTTTCTTCAATAGTTTTTCATATTGATCATGTGCTTGTGCAAGTGTCAATGATCTTTGCTCCCACTTTCAACCCATTCTATATTTTCACATGCTTCCCAATCTCTTGAGATACAAAACTAACAAAAACATGCAAGCTCCCTTGTTGTAATGCCCCGCCACACAACCCCAAGGAAACTAACAAATCAACATCTATTGCACAATTTTTTTTGTTTAAAGTAACTAACATGCAACAACATACATTATATGAAATGAAACTTTACAAGTACAACATATAACAAAGCCCCTTGGGGTTACATAACTGCATTACTTTTTGTATCAACATCATTACTTCACATGAAAGATAACATATACCAGTAACCATAAGATAACATGAAGATACATTACTCAAAGATTACATTAATACAATGTTGCTTCCCAACATGAAATGGGAATAGTACAATAACATGAAGTAATATAAATGATATGTATGAGTACAAAGTTGCAAGGCTGGAACCAAATCTGGTACAATTTAGGAGTCTCTGCAAAGGTACAATACAACACACTGCAATCTTCAGCTGGGGTCCCAATGGGGTGCATAGCATGTTCCACCCGACCTCGTGGACCCAAAATCCCACCCCCCATGCTAGGAGTTGACAAGAAAGATCATCAACCAAAAATTCAAGTGATCCAGAGGTAAACAAGACTCCACAACAAGGGTAACAACAACACAAGACAACATCCCATAACATTGACAACACATAACCACATCAAAATAATGAAAATTCTATTAGAACCAAATGCCAACATTATAAAACAACACTAAATAACCATAAGAGGTGCCAAAAATAATAGGATTCAAAGACTTCAAATGAGGTTGCAATACCAACCAACAATAAATATCCAAGGCACCTTTCATTAACGTCAATAAAGTTGCCATAAGGAAAATATGCAACACTAAGTAACTAAAAGGATACTTCAACAACATCAAGAACTAATTGCCTCAACAAACATAAGATACAACCGCTTCCATAGGTACAAGAACACGAAGGGGAAACCAAAAAGAAAGCATGAGTTCCTAAGGGTGGAGTGTCATCACATAGGTGCTATGGGTTACCTTGGCGTAACCTTCCTAGGCTACTAGATCACCTTGGCCACCTCTACTGATCATCAGACCCCCATGTCGCTATGTGGGGTCAACATACATTGCAAAATTACTATGCAGAGGCAAGGCAATTGACCTTGCCATTCCAGGCCTTCCCACTCATCCCAAGCCTAAACAAGCACTTGGGCCCATGAGTGAGGCTACATTATCTAAATTATTGTGAAATACTAGACCCAACCCCCTAATTAATTAAATATGTTATCATTTGTTTAAACTCACAATTGGTTATCTTGGACTAGCCACTTTGGGCGCCAGCCCCCATTGAGAGCCACTCCCCCTTACTAGCAACCAAATCTCAAAATCACAAATGGGCAAGCCAACTTGCACAAGAAACAAATCCCATAACATAGTTGCACCAAGTGAGGCATGTACCATCTCATGCTGGAACTATAGAGTAATAAAACTACAATCTAGTGCAAGGCTCAAGCCACATAAAATCAAACCAAGTGTAAGATCAATCATCATCAAAGTAACAAAATCATAAAACTCCAATAAATGCATCAAGTTTCGCATGAGTTACCCAAGGTGGAACCTCCTAGGTCGTCGACCCCCACACCCAAACTTGCAAGAAGAAACCATATCCCCTCAAACCTCTGGAAGACTCCCAAAATGCTAATACAAAGGTTCCCCATCAAATAAATGTCAAAAATAACAAGACCTCAAAGAAAAGTTATTTTCAATGCACAATTAACGAGTCAACAAGTATGAGATAGTGAGTGGCAACATCCCAACAAAATATTCACAATTAAATTTGATACAAACTCGTCCGACATTCAAGGGAGACCCCTATTTCTCCTCCTAGGTTACCCAACCATACATTACTCAACAACCTTACAATTTGACTCATAAACAACTCAAATAGAATCAATGACTATGACAACAGAACAATCAACCAATGCACAAACTTAATACGAAAATTAATCCACTCAAATAAAGAAATCAATCAAACACCGGTGTTCTATATAACTATCCATATAAAGGACTTACAATCAACAATTAAATGAGTACAAGAGAGATCGGAATTTAAAAGATCATCTAATTTTATTTACATAACGCAAGCACATAATTGAACAAGGCATCCATAACATGCAAAGCTCCACTTTTCATTATTTCTAATTTAACTATTCCACTTGTAACTAACCAAATTAAGAATAAACTAATCTATCAATATTTACACAAATTATCACAGATTAACATAAGGAAATTATCTCTCTATTCACTTTACTAACTTACTCATTAACACTTCACATAACTCTTCAACTTAACCGCATAATACATTTAATTCAGTCCTTTACACTATAACACACAAGTAATTGTAATGATATTTATTCTAAGTAACCAACTACATAATGAATCTACAAGATATTAAAATAAAATGAGATTTTAATATGAAGGTTAAAATGTGAAAATAAAACATTTAAGAAATACTAAAGAAATACATTCCTCTAACATTTTATCAAATAAGCATACTTTGATTCATATAACTGAACTTACAAAAGGTGTGTACCTTCATGTCTTTTGTCAACACACCTTAGTAGAGATTCACAAAAAAAGTCAATGTTAGATGATTAAATGAAGAAGTACAATACAATTAATACCAATAAGAACTAATCATCGATTAGTAAAATATAATTTTCTTATTTCCTTAAAACATCTTTATAAACACAAAACCTTATTATTATTAATTTAATTATTAAAATTAAAGAATAAACCTACACAAATAAATACATTTTAAATCCTAATATATACATATTTATATATTCCTTAAGGAGGAATTAGAGAATATATCTTTTTTTAAGAATCCCTAATATTACATTATATATACCCTTATCTTTCCTAGATGGGAATATATTCCCCTCTCTTTATCTTAAGGAGTATTTTAATTAAAAAGATGCCTTTTTAAGTATTATAGTGCCTTTTCATGGGGAATATACGTGGCCCCTAAAAGAAAGCTCTTACTATGCTAAATTTGTCTTCATGTTTTATTTTATAATGATTATTTTCTCACTTTCTAATTTATAAATTATTATTTTAATTCTAATTTTATTTAAATTTTACTTTAATGTATATTTATCTTTATTTATTTCCTTTTCATTAAACATTTAATCTCACTGCTTGATTTAATAATTCATAATATATATCATCTTTCCACAACCACAATAATTTCATTACTGTTTTACTTCTAAAATTAATTTAAGTTTGCTTGCAATCAATTCTTATTTAATTAAATTGATTAATCAAGGCTAGTCAAAACATTAGCTTAATCACATAATATCAAGATCAAATTAAATGGATATAATCACGAATCAACATGACCTCCCAAATAAACAACTTACTCAAATGTCATGGAAGACCAAAACAGAGGGGCACTACACTTGTCTAGATAGTCCATGTGCTTGTTGTCGAACTCCTAAATGAATGCCATTTAGTAGATCCAGTGATTGTCTCATAGTCAACTCTAGGTACAATGTTCTCTTCTTCAACTAACCAAAAGAATTAATGAACTATAGAGTACTCATTAGAACTAGGTGCAGATAATCTTATATTGCACCAATCCACAATCCCACGTGCATCTTTAAATTTTACTACATCCTCAAATTTTAATTGTTCTCTAGCAAGAATAATTTTGACACACACACTACCTCCATCATGTTCTCCTTTACCATGCCCAACTTCAAAAAACTCCATAAATGTTGGACATTAAGTTTCTTGTGAACCCTACTTAACCAATAGAACATTCGAGCATTCTTGAACTACCCCGTACAATTATCTGACCATATCAGGTGTTATGTCATCTAGATTCCTCTTTCTCTTAAATTTCTATAAAATGTATCAAAACAGTATTGAACAAACTCTGACGAGTGTAACCGGTTGTCACTCAAATAAAAATGATACTCCCTCAAAAATTTTCTATCATCCTCAATACTATCATCTTCATGTCTATAAACATATGGACAAACATAGCTACTTGCACTAAATTATAATACTATGATTGAATTTTCTCTTGCGGAGCTAAATTATAATTTTCTATAAAATCAACCACTAAAAGTATAGTACCAATTGTAAATGTGTTTCTACATGTGTGAAATTGGCCATCAAACCATCAAGCATGTTGAGAGTGCATGACATATTTTAGTACAAACTTATTCTGAAATTCACTCATGAATGCATATACACTAACTTTTTATGTAACTAAATCACAACGCTTTCCTATTTTCCCATCTTTTAAAGAATAGTGAACATTCTTAAATCTTTTAACATCTACTAATTGTTGTCCAAAATCATTATCATCACTTTCATGCATGCAAATTCTCAAGAATGAAAGATTTCCATAGCTAATGCATTGTCCAAAAATACAAGAACTTAAATAAAACAATTTACCATTAGATCTTTCACAAAACAAACCTGATATAAACTCCCTTATTGCTTCAGGTGACATATTAATACCACATTCCTGTATAATCATGTTAGTATGCAAGCTACATTGTATATATCAAAAAACATCATAAAAATAATGAAATTGAACATGGATTTTACAACAACAAGATATTTGTTGCTTATTAATTTTTACATACCAAGGTTTACATTTTTTAAAAGACCTTTGACTTATTTTAATATTACCAAGTAACACTAAATCACCACAAAAATTTCTATAAAATTCAGTTTGTGTTGTATCTAATAGGTTTTTTGGGTGAGGATTGCGAACTTTGGACCCCACCCTTAATTTTAAAACTTTTCTAGCATTAGATGATACCCTAATATTATCATGCCAATATTTTTTGATCAAATATTTAATTTCAACATTCAATTTCATAGCAGACCTTAGGAGTTGACCATTGAAACTCCAACATTGGTTCATAGGATCGCTTTCTATACTTTCTCTTCTTTTTGCCACTCTTAGCAATGTTTTAGGATGTATTTTTAAAACTCCACTAATATTGCTTACCATTCTTTTATTCAAAGTTGTTTTATTAACTATAGTAGTTGTTATAGCTCTTCTTGCAGCATTTTTATCTTTAGATCAACTATTTTTCCCAATAGATTGAATGACACTAGCAACAATAGACATATCATGTTTTAATGATTGATCTTGTCTTTTTGGTTTAACAAAAAAGCCTAACCTTTTCATTATTTTCCTCATTTTTTGCATTCTCATCAATTGCATCATTAGTTGACACTAAAATGCAAGTTTTTTACGATAAAAGAATTTTTTGTATATTCTATTCGCATGCGTTCTTATTTGCCTCCAAGAAATCGTACCAGGAAGATTATCCAAAACATCACTTTAAATTCTAAAAAAAGTATTTTCATTAAATTCAACATCACATTCTAGATTTTCATTTTCAACTTCAAAATGATTTACATTTTCATCTTCATTTTCATCAACAAAACGGTTTTTGTTTTCATTTTCAACAAAAGGATCATTATCATTTTCATTTCAAAAAAATATTTTTCATTTTCATTTTCAACAAATGATTTTTCATTGTCATTTTCATTTTCAACAAATTCTATAAAAGTTTCATCTCTTTGAATATTATCAATGTCAACATTGTTAAGTCCAACATCTTGTAAAACTTCTATATACAAATTTACCGTTTCACTAAAATGTGGATTTGAAGATGTACCTGGATTTGTGCCTATTGAAGCATTCTCCATAGCATAGAAAGAGGGATTTGAAGACATACTAGGACTTGTTTGTATAAGCATATTATCTTCCAAATTGACTTCTTGCAAATTAGCTTCATCTACAACCATGGTCTCCTCAATGTTTTCATCTTCAATTTGTGGAATTGGATGCTCCACCATCATTCATTGATTTAATTCCCATTCTTCTTTCTCTTTCTCTTTGATTCTCCTTCTCTCTCTTTGCTTCAATTTCTTCAGGAGTCAATGTCTTCCTATCTTTCCTCTTATTATGAACTTGTGAACCCATGATTATAAAATTCTCAAGCACAAATGAATGTCAATAGTGAAATTCTTCAAAAAATTGAATCTAGATTGCAAGCTGAAGACCTGTAAGGACAAAATTCTTCATCTTATATTCCTCAAAACAAGTAGAAAACTAGCACAATTCCACTTAAAAAACTATTTTCTTCATGCCTCCTTTCAAAAATTCAATCGATATTGCAAGTTGAAGACCTTTTGTTCCTCCAAACAAGTAGAAAAATAACACAATTCCACTTCAAAAATGGTTTACATGATGCCTACTTTGAAAAGATCAATCCAAAATGCAAGTTCACCACCTGTAAAGACAAAAGTTGATATAAAAAATCTCAATATGTCATAGTCGGCCGTACGTGTGAAGTTGTAGACTTCACAGTAAACTTTGCTAGTAAATTAAAAAAAATGGTTAAAAAGAAACATGATCCCATTTATTAAAAATTAGATCACATTCCCCAAAATTAAATGTGGGGACAGTTGATAGGGAAACGAGATCCTATTTATAAAATTGGATCGCATTTCCTTGTCAACAGTCATCACATTTAATATTAAGAAACAAGATCTCGATTTAAAAAACAAGATCCCATATTGTAAATGGGATCCCATTTCTAAAAATTTGAAATTCCATTTGCTTTGTGTTTGTGTTTTTGGCTTGTATTTTGGTTCAGTAAAAGCATTGGGAATCTGAACCTAGGCCTTCAACCTGGTTTGACCTACAAGTTGAAGGTCCTAGTCAGACAAAAATATTGAGTTTCAACATATGGTTGACAACTTTTTTGCAGAATTTTTTGACGAAATTAAAACCCATTATAGATGAGACAGTGCAGATTCCAAATATGTAATTTTTTTTACAATTGGATTTTTTTTTCTATTTTTAAATTAATTTCTGATGAAACTGGTCCATAAAATTTAAATATCAAGGTTTTTTACTATTTTAATAACTTTTTTATCAACATAACATTTTCACGAATGGATTGCATGAGAACATACTTCAGACAATTCTTTTCAATTTAAAAAATTCAAAAAATGATAAGTTTAGAACTCATCTTATGTATGGCGTACACGACCATTTTTCAAAATGAGAAATATGGCTAATAAAAATTTAACAAAAAAAATATTCAATAAAAAATTACAAAAAATATTGAAAAACGTGCTTTAGTGAGTAAAAAATATTTTCCCAAAAGGATTTAGAAAAATAAGATAATTTTGGTCAAAATATGGATGATGTACACATGCATGGTATGGTAAAAAAAATTGACTTTTAAACAATGGTTTTCAGAAATGCCTATTGAAACTCAATTTGTACCATCTGGGTATTGAAATAAATTACATATTTGGAAACTAGACTCTGAGTACTACATTTTAAGATTAGTGACTTTTTTGAAGATTCCATCTCTAAGTGCTTCAAATTTTAAGGTCAAATGTGTCAATTTTTGAAAATCAGGGAAAACACCCACTTTTTGGCCAATATATATATATATATATATATATATATATTGTAGAGAATGGGGGATTCGCTACTCACAAGTTCTCTTCATTTAGAAAGCCTCATGGGGCGAACTGCCCTAAACTACCTTAGGAACAGTGGCGAGGGTTCTAGAATACGAAAGAGACGGTCATAGATATTTTTTGGACAAACTGACAAGCTCTTGGCCAAAGGATGTCAGCGCAAAATATAGACGATAGTGTAGCACATTAGTGTCTCATAAGCATGCTAGCATCTTGTATGGACCAAAAAGAGAGAATACTGCAGAAAATGGCTAAATGACTACTTCTACTCTAATTGTTAAGAACTTGTAGAATATGGAGAAATAACGTAATGTAATAGAACTGAAGTAAAGTAAAGAATAAATGATAAAGACAAGGAGAAGAAAAGAAAGAAGATACTCACAACAACCCAAGTAATGAAGCCTCTAGCTAGTAGATATCTTCAATACTTGCATGCACAATATCTGGAGAAAGTGTTGGGGCTGTATAGGGGTCTGCCTCAGTCAAACCCTCATTTTGGTGTTCCCACCTCCACAGACAACCAAATAGAAAGAGAGAGTGTAACCAAAATGGAAAAAGTGTGTGGTGAAAGCAAAACTCGCTCAGGAGTAGAACCCGCACCACCAAGTGTGAGTGATAAAAACAAACCCCGCTTGAGGAGGATAACTTGAATCACTGAAGAGGTGATAAAAGCAATCCCTGCTCAAGGAGGAGAACCCATATCACAAATTATAGATGCAATAGGAAGTGGATATGGAATCCCAAGATGCTCACAAGCATGAGATGGGGAGATGGAATTGCAAGAGTGAAGCTAAGGGAACTTGAAAGTACTTGAATCTTCTATGGCAATCTATATGGAGTTGTGCAAGCAAGAGTTAGAGTGTAATATATCAGTGAAAGGGGCCAAAAGACACACAATTATATATTGTATTAAATTCTAGAGGTAATATGAAGGTTAGGGGTTTGATCATAAGTTGAAAGGAAAGAAAAAGTCACAGAACGACTATAAACTTAAATAACATTGCATATATATGTGGAAAGTAACAAAATAACACTAAAAAATGAAGGTAATCAAGGTTTACACAATATATACAAAGAGAGAAGAGGTAAGTAAAAATGATAAATTTCATTAACATAGAGCTATACAACCTAATTTCATAGTTGAAAAATGAAAGAACTAAAATGTTTGCCAAAGAAAATTTGAGAGAATCTTGAGGAAGAATGCTTAGAACAAGTATAATTATTTCCTTTATAGTGTAGGAATAAGTTAGATGATCTACAACCAAACACTAACTCAACTAGGGTTAGCAACTAGAAGAAAATTTGATTATATCAAATATACATGGCTTGCTCCTTAATTTCTAAGTTAAAAGCCTGCAAAAAATGGCCCTAACATGCACACCATGTCACCTCATTAATGAGTCTTTAAGTGTAGAAGCAAAAACCT
Source organism: Sequoia sempervirens (assembly GCA_007258455.2). Lineage (NCBI taxonomy): Eukaryota > Viridiplantae > Streptophyta > Pinopsida > Cupressales > Cupressaceae > Sequoia > Sequoia sempervirens. The sequence continues at coordinate 430,653,652 of VDFB02000017.1, forward strand.
GTGAGATTTTCCATGAAATCTAATCATGCATGGTCTTTGGTAAGAAATGGTGTTTGCAAAATACAAGGAAGCATGAGCATCATTTTTGCCATCAATGCAACATGAATAATTATGGAAATCTATTTATGTGAAAGAATCATCAAACTGGACATCTCTATGAAATTGAACACCTCTGATGATAGGATCAAATAACCTATAATATTTTGACATGCTCACAATAACCAACAAAAATATAGTGTTGACTATTGTTCTCCATTGTCTTATGCTAAACATTTGATATAAATTCCCAAGTGTCAAATCCAAATACCTTAAAGAAGGAAACATCAAGCTTGATTTTGGACCAAGCATCTTCTAGAGTAATATTTTGAATTGCTTTTGGGAGTGTGATTTTGAATATAGTTGGCACAATTGATTTCTTCAACCCAAAATTATGGGGTGGCATATCGTGACTAAAGAATACAAATTTTTATCTACCAAACTGATCTATTCTTTCTTTTGGCAACACCATTTTGTTGACGAGTGTAGGGAACCAAATATTGATGTCGAATATCATACTCAACACAATTGTCAATGAAGGCTCAATTCACATATTCCCCCCATTATATATGTTGAATAGACAAACTTCACTACTTCTCAATGAACATATTGAAGGTCATGAAGTGGTGAAGAAATCACTTTTGTACTTAAGAAAGTACACCCATGTGCAATGAGAGAAACCATCAATGAGTTCTAGAACATACTTGGTTCCTCAAAATGAAGGAGTTAGAAATGACATGAGGGTAAAAGTACAAAGTCGTGTAACACTTTATAAAGGAAACAACCAACATTAATCCAACATTTAAACTTGAATCAATAAAAAGTGGCATACATGTTTTGAATTTTAAAACTATGTAAACTTATAAAATATTTACTTTTAGTTATTTTATGTTTGTATTTATTTAAAAAATTAAAAAATTATTTTAAAATAGCTTTCTATAAATTGACACTATAATTTAGTTGGTGATAAAATATTGTAAAATGAAGTTACATGAGGAGTTAATCTTTATACATTCTTTTTCAAACTATCTTAGGTTCAACAATCTATTTACAAGCATAATTCTCTTAACACCTACCCAATTATAAATATTAAAAGATATGACTTAAAATATAATTACAATGGATTTCTTTACTTGGGATTTAAAACCACTTGATAGAATTATGACTACAAGAACTAGTTAAGGATTATCGAACCATACAATCAGTTACACAAACACTCATAATAGAATTTGATGATATAATAAATTAATAAAAATATGAATTATTAATTTATACAATTACATTTACTATCTTGTCTCGAGGGCTTACAAAATGAGACCTCAACCTTTAATGAATCACATACACAACCATTGTATAGATTATAATCTTTTGAATTGATATGTGATACAATGCTCTTCATAATGTGCTACTAATTGTAAATCCCTTCCATCTGTCAGAAAAGGAAATGTTGGGAAGCCCATCTACTGAAAAAAATAATATTCCTAAAAAATATAAGAAATATTAGATTTATACAACAATGAATCTTGTGAGTAGTAGCAACTCAAATCCAAATAATAAGATAAGAGAAAAGTAGGTTTTTGATTGGGGTTGTTTCTTTACCTTTAGCCAAGAGGAAACATTACTTCTATATCCAATCATAGTATCAAACTTCTCCTCTTGTCCATCTAAAAATTTGGCTCCATAAAAAGTGAAACTTTTTATTATCAACAATACCTATAAAAATATAGATTTGTAAACCATTCCACTGCTCCTTATTCCAAAACCTTAAACATTAGATAATCAAAAAGAAAAATGAAAATTTTATGTACCTTGATTTACCCTTTTTAATTTTGATAGGAGTTCCAACATCCAACATAATAGTTTTCCAAAGATGAAATATAAATAATATTTGATAGATAAGAAATCTATAAAATGATTCCCTAATAGTGAAGACCCATGCATGAAATGGAAGACAGTGTGGAATGAGTTTATAATAGTGATTTATGGATTTATAGTGAGTAGTGTTTTCTAAGATCAAAATGAGAATATTCTAGTACATGAACATGAAGTACCAGAGAAAAATTACAATCAAGCACTTCCAAACCCTAGTGGAACAATGCTCATAACCTTTATGAAGGACAATTCCTTGCATGTGTAAACACTTGACACTGTGTACAACATCTCCACCATTGATAGCAGTGAGAAGGTGAAGATGAAAGATATGTAGGCTACTTCAAATAGGAAAGGCTCCATATTTGTTAATGATCTCAGTAAAAATGGAAATCAAACCCCCGGATATCTACAACCCACAAAAAAAACATGTCATGTATTAGTACAAAGAAATTCAAACCATATAATTATGGCAAGAAATGTAAGTGTGCCATCATTAGAATAATAGGTATGCTTCGATGGAAAAATCCAAAAAATAGGAGTCTAAAACCCAACAAAGCTAATGTAAGTATACTCATATCATCATTAAAACCATGCACATGAGAACACTAGATTCAATGAGCATCACTCTTGCCTATTTCAACTAGTTTAATTTTCTAATATCAACTATTTTCCTTTTCCAAAGATGTGTCCTCTGAGGATTGCAAAGGAAAGAGGCAGCAACAACATAAGTGTGATAATTCCTAGTATTCATCGTAGAGCATAGGATTCTGAAGGCCTTTGCCACCACTCGTACAATGTCCAAGAATTATAGTTCTCCCAATTCTCTCTTCATAATTTTAGAAGCCACATCGCCAACTCAAATGTTGATCTCTCAAGCATATCTCTCTGCAACACATGGTTGTGAAAAATCAAAAGCCAAAACAATTGCCTCTTGTTCTAAATCACTAGCATCAACCAAATTATATATACCCATTTTGTACTTATAGAGCTGTAAATGATAATGGAGGGCTTGAAATTGTGGTTTGATAGATCAAACACTCACAAATATACTTTGTATCCATCGTCATTCACAATCAACCACTAGAAAATATATTCTATCTCCATCGCAAACGTCATCCGCCATCAACCCTACAAAATTGGTGGATTATTTTTTAAACTTAGCTTTAAACCTCCTACAACCTCCCGCTCATTTTTAAAATTCTATACGTACTCTATCTATCTCTGTCTATAAATGTTTTCATTTAATATACTATTCACATGCTATGATATATATGATAGTATCATATGATATGGTGTGTAATACATACCATTTTTTTAGGAGATTAGCTTCTCCTGTAGTATTTTGTATTATTTATTTTATCAGAAATGCATTAATTTATAAGACTTGAGGTTTTCAAATAACCTATACATTTTTCTACAGTTTTAGTTTGTTAAACTAGACCTAATTTTCAAGACTTTCACATCTTACAGTATTTTAGTAAATAATTTATACAACTATTTTATAGAGAACAAGGATAATAATGATTTTAATATTTAAAAAATATTATTAGTGGTGAGTACCTGGCCTTATAGTAGTGTAGTGATAGTAGTAAATGGTTGGTGTAGTAGTGTCAATTTGTTGGGATAAACAACATAGTGTATTTCAAAATAGTGGTCAACTACATAGAGACACAAAAAGAGAGCCATGAAAGAAAATAGTGAATAGTAATGATAGAAGAGGAAATAAAGAAAACCAACAATTGAGGGTTTTCCCTACTATAAATAAACAATATAGATATAATATATAAATAATAATATATAATATAATAAGGGGCGCCAGTCCAAGCTCAGTTGGTTAAGGTGTTCCCTGTAGTAGGGTGCCCACCATGGGTTCGACTTTCCGGCGCTCCCGTGGTACCGGTTGGTGTGTCCCACCAGCACTACCGGTCATGGTAAAAAGTTTACCAGCGGTGGGGGGTTATATGGGGGGCCGTGCTGCACCCAATTCCCCTCATTAAAAAAATAATAATAATAAATAATATAGATATAATATAATATATATTGCATAATATAACATATGAAGAGCAAGTTAGTAGTTGCACATGTTAGGAAAATGTCACAAAATTTATGATATTCATGGAATGACTAAAATTATGATGGAGTCAAACAAATGTTAATTTGATTAATATTTATTGAGTGGTTAAGATTGTGGTTTAACCTTTGTTGGGTGTTGGAAAAAAGGGATGGTTTTGAAACCTAGTTCAAAAAGTAGTTTGCAAACCATTAGAAGAGTTGAAGAATTTATTATTATTTATTAATATATAACAGTACTATTCCTTGATGTGCGGTTGATTTTTCACCTTGCTATTATCTCTAACCTTCTATTTTTTCAGAGTTCTTGGTTATACTATGTGTAGAGAGGAATCATGGGAGGTGATAGGGTGCAAACTAAGCTAGATAATTGCAGTGAATTTCACAAGGATTCACTTGTTTGGCACATTTGTGTCAAAGGTGGCCTTGCTCCTTTGATGGAAAGACTTGTGGGCCATGACCCTAATCTTTTTTCCTAGTTCGTTAACTCTTGGAAAGATCATCATGTGAATTTGGGTGGAATCTCCTTTACTATGGACAAGGAAGTGATAGTGTAGGCGACAGGTCTCCAGTGCACTAGTATGAAGCATCTGAAACACCCAAAGACCCAGGATAATGAAAGTATGAACAAATTTTTTGTGGGGGATGAGATGTCGGTGTGCAACTAGTCTGGGTTTGAACAAGAGGCTCTCCCTCAGCCATGGGACTAGGTGTTTCTTTCCTTGATGAAATATGTCATGCTAGAAGGTAGGTATAAGACCTATTACTTCTACCATTTCCCTCTATTGAATCTCCTCATGAATAAATTTTTATTAATATTTCATTTTTTCTTGCTTATGGACCTTGAAAACTCAGTTGAAAAATGTGTTGAGTCTATTGCTTTGAATCCTAATGAACCTACTCCCCTACCACTCCACTAGGGTATTATCATAAGACTCTATCACTTTCATCTGGCCTTATGCCTGCCAAAACCCATTTCGGTCATCCAAATTGAAGAAATTGAGCCCCCCACTATGACCAACTTATCTCTAGCCGAATCTAAAATCCCTATTAGGAAGAATCACCCAGTCCTTGCTGACTCTCAAAAACCAAAACCCGCTACTAAAAATATTAAGGGGAACGGGGGAGCTTCCCAAACTAGTGTGGTGGCTAGCCTATGTGATCTCAAGTCTACCCCTGCTAATACTTCCAGTAACCCCACCCCAAAAAAGAAAGGAGGAGAAGGAGCCTCTGAACAAAGGGAAAAATGTTGTGAGCAAGGACTTGTTGGGTGATATGGTGGTTGTGAAGACTGTGGTTATTGCTTGTGATGCTATCATTCGACGCTCTGGAAGGTTGGCCAAGAATAGGAAAAAAGTGCAGGTTAGAGATTTGGACACTAAAGAGGAGTTGTCTGACAACAAAGATAACAGGGTTGAAGAGGTGTTGGAGGGTGAGGAAGGAGAAAAGGGTAGAGGTCCCTTCCCCATTCCTGACAAGGGAAAAGCTCATAAGGATGTTTCGACCTCTTACTATTCAAAATCGCTGGATATTGAGAAAAATTATCCCAACTAGATTACGGGTGGTGAGGAGGAGCTTTCTATGCTCAAAGAAGGAATGGACAAACTGGACAAAAAATTCTATGGATTGATCTGCTTCATGGTCAAGTTGGTTCATTGTGTCACTAGTACCTTGTTCGCATCCATGAAGGATGAGATGGAGATGAAGAAAATTGAAGACTGCCAGAAGTGCCCAGGTCAAAGATGATATGGTTCATCTTCTATCAAAGAACTGGGAGAATGCTAGCTAATTTATTGTTGATCTGCTATTTGTCTATGTGTTGTTAGTCCGCATCTGTTTTTTAGTTAGGTGTTTTTTTAATGCTTTTTTGATCTTGGACTTTATTGGCCCTCGTGGCTCTTTGTGAAGGGTACAACACCTTGAAAATGCTACTTACTTTATCAAAAATAGTACTATTATCCATGAGTAAAAGTATTTGGCACAAGGGTGGCCATAAACCATCCTTAGGAGTGTGATCTAATCCTTAATATCCTCCTTGAATTTTCTACTATGTTGTAATCTAGCCATCTTGAGGGCCATATTTTGTGGGTTGAGAAATATTTAGGTATTAATTAGATTAAGGTGACTTACTATCAATGCAAAGGAAGGACATTCATGTTGACAACACATCCACAAAGCAAGGAATTCTTGCTTGTTCTCCATAGATGCTTCTATGTGCACCTTCCTAGCTCCTAGCATAGAATTTCCTTAAAGACCTTGATTCAACACACTTTAAGATAGTTTACATGCAAGGAAGACTTTTCTAAGGACTTAAAAGGACTAAGAACAAATTAAATGTGATGGTACACAATACAACCAATCTTGAGACTTACAATCTTGTATTGCTCAACCTAGGTGAGATGATTTCAATGAACTAAGGTAGACCATTAAGGAGTGTTAAAATCTTCAACATAGACTCGGAGGCTTCCCTCCAATATTATAAATGTGATTCGAGTAAGTATTCAATGCCTAGACTCAAGGGAATATCCTATCATGCTTGGAAACCAAAACATTTCTTATGGCTGCATAACTAGACCTCTTGGGATAGTCGTGCAATGTGACTTATGTAAGCCTTCAAGAATGTTACAAGAACCCTTTGTATAGGTCTATGAAACCTCTCATTGCACTCCCATAATGCTACCAATGAAAAACCAATAAGATTCAAGCCTCAAATTCATGAGTTATCTCTTCAATGCTATCACACAGTTTGATACATTCACATATCAAACTGACTATCACTATAAAGCATGTGAAAACTTCTTCATGGGACCATGCAAGATTGTTCCAAGATAGGATACATGCATGCAGATCTATCCACCCATTTTGATGATTTTACAATGGTGGAGGGTCAATTTACTACATTATTTTAGCTCACTAGCTACCCTAGATATGGTTTTGACCAATTTAAATAAAATTACAATAACTTTCTAAATACTAGATGAAATTTGATGCCACAAAAAACAAAGGAAAGAGGATTTACATAGTAACATGATATAATTGTTTTTAGATCAAACTATGGACCGTATAGTCTGTACAAAAAGACATAATAGGCTGCAATGCCAAGAAACATAGTAAAAAGCTTGCTTTCATTAACAAAACTTCAAAATCCACTCCATCCACCATTAATTTGACCTTGGAGGGTGTATACATACATTTTCAATAAACTCCAAATGTTTGTAACCATTTCTTTTCTTGTTTGTAATAGTTTCTTGACTTTTTTGACAACTTACCAAAAATTGTATAACAACTTTTTAGCAACTTTTGACAACTTTAGCAACATTAACAACTTTTAAACCAATGACCCAATTAACACATCAAAAATGGATTACATGATCACATATAGTCATAAATGACCTTAGGAAAATTCAAAACACACAAAACAAACCAAAACCCAAAATGACAAAAAGTTCTTCTGAGGCCCTGATGCCCTTGCACCATATGTGTTATTTGTGATAGTTTGATCTATTGCTAGCATGCTATATAGTATTGTTAGGTTTCATATCTATGTATTGTGAAATAACCAATAAAAACATCTCACTATATTGAGTGACTTGGAGTAGTCGTCTATTGGTTGGTTAGTTGGAAGAAAAGTTTTTTTTTATTTTAATTAATTAATATTAAAAATCAAAAACACTTCTAATATAGTAGGGTAGACTTCACTAGACAATTGATTGACACATTTCTTTTGAACATTTATCCATAGAATTGTTATCACCTAAAATTGCACCCTTGTTGAACCTGATGTCCAACAACTCAGTGTAACATGGGAAGACCTCTAAAGCTGTGGGTCACTCGTTTATAAAGGTCAACCTTCGGAGAAGGCCGACTTCCTTTGGTATCACCTAAACTACTAATTTTTGTAAAGGAAAGGGGAGGAGTGCATAAAAATAAAACTAACTACTATGGTGATACACCAAACTGATAAGAAATCATGAAATGAAAACAAGATGAACATACACTAGAAAACTAATGGTAGCTATTTCATTTACTCAACATAACTTCTTTCAGCCTATGCATCATTCTTAAAAAGGTTTGATCTACATACATATTTGAAGAAGGAAAGATGAATTTCACAGCTTTAAAGCATGAATGCAGACTTATAAAAGAATGGTTGAAAACTTGCATAATCAAAATTACAGAAATGAGAGTAGTCTGAACACTAACACTGGCTTCCAAGGTAAACTCTGTGTTTTATATTCTAGAATCGAAATGAGCTACAAAGCATACATCAACTGAGAAAGGATTGTTAAAAATCACTAACTCTTTTAGAATGCATAATACGAACTCTCCAACTCCCTTTTCAAAGAGGCAAAAAATTCCCTATATACAAAAGATGTCGGCCCCTTAGGGCTTACAAAAATATCAACCTTTAGAAAAAATCTCCCTTAGATCTTTTCAAATGAAGTTAATGCTGCATTCAAGAGAATCCTTGCTGTCCATGTCGATGAAGAGTTGCTCCAGGAATGACGTCCTTGATCATTCGCAACTACAACATTAACTTCCTAGTCTTCGTGTCCACCCTCAAACCTCCTTGCCGAGCTGCTTTGAATCCTTTGAAGCCCTTATCATTAATGTTTATCCACCCTTGCTAGTTGACATCCCAACTATCTCTGTGGTCTTCACCTTTCTTTTTACTGATGACACCTTTTGGATATCAAATTGATCCATCGCTTTATTCTCGAAGCAGATCCATGTCGCTTACGTTCTATTGATCTTTCTCTCACCGGTCAAACTGCCACAACTCACCTATAGCCTCCTCTGATTGGCTGAAAAAATGGCATACAAGCTTCCTCGAGCGATGAAAAGCTCTAAGACTGAATCGCATGTCGGTAGACATTATCGTGTCTCACTGATGCAATTATACTCTAGAGCAGGATCGACATAGAATACAACCATCGATGAGAGTTCACATTGAGCTACAAAAGTCATATTGACATCCATAGTGGTTGTCACCCAAACCATCAGCAAGACCATTCGCATTCAGAGAGACCTCATGGCGAGCCCTTAGGAGTCATACTGATATCGCCACTTCATTGCCTAGTCATGCGCATTCAACAAGACATTGGCAAGTCAGGAAGACCTCATGCCGAACCCCCATCATTATACCGCTGCGCTCCTTCATTGGCAAGACACCCATGTGTCGGTGAGACCTCTTATCGAAGAAAAAGCACTATACCAAGACCCTTCATTCTTCGGAAGGACCCCCTGCTTTCACCGAGACATCATGGCAACTCTTCTTCCTTTACGTCAAGCTCACATTCTTTCGACAAGACCCCATCAGATCGGTGAGACATCACGATGAACCCTTTCTTTCACCAAGAGCATACTTCATTTTAGGGAGAAATCACTTGGTCGGTGAGACCTCATATCAAGCTCTTCATTTCTTGGCGAAGGCACTCTGTTTCAGTGAGACATCATCAGTCCCCGAGACATTACGCCGAGGCCCACCTTTTCTCCCCGCTGACATCCTTTTTCACCGAGACCCTTCTTAGTCACTGAGACATCATCCTGATGACCAAACCTCATGGTGAACACAAACATCTCCCTGACGCCAACTTTGTGAGCTACTTTCAGCAAGACATCCCATGCAGAGAGATACATAAGGACTCATGGCGACCCGAATGTCCTGGCGACTGGTGTATTTAACCAAATGGAACACACTGCTAGTCAGCAAGATGACAGGAGGGTCTTGGCAACTTTCTTCTTTGATGAGTTTTGTGCCAAATTTGATCGAGGCATGCTTTGCAACAAACCTCCTTGCGACCTAGCATCAGATGTATGATTTAATCTTGCACAACAATGCCCCATTTGGCCTTCATGAATACTTGAACATAGATTGCCTTGCCTGATTGAGCCCGTAGGTGATAAATGGGCAACATTTCTGGTGACCTTTGTTGGATGTTTGTCTGCTAAACATAGAAACCAGTAGCCAAAACTTGTCCATTAGGCATGGAGTCACTTGGAAAAACCCTCAGAAGAGACCAAGAGTAGCTCGCACATGGTTGTAATTCACTTGAGACTCATGAAGCAGATCAAGACACTTAGAACTTGCCAAAACCAGAAAAATGAGGTGAAACTAGCAAACTATGCTGGAACAACACTTAGGGAACGAAGCAACATTTAAACTAAAGCACAGAAGCACTTATTGAGAGCATGAAACCTAATCTAATCTATACAATGATAGGAACCTATCATACTTCGAAACAAGGCTTGAGGTGTATCCCATTGACTGGGATAGGAAGCACTTCACCTTCAGTTGTGGCCAAGTGGTACGCATTGTGTTCTTTGTAGTCTTTAACAATAAATGGACCCATCCACATGTTGTCAAACTTAGTGTGATGGCTTGGCCTACTTTTCAGAACATCCCATTTGAGAACAATATCACCTTCTTTAAAAAATTTTACTATAGCTTTCTTGTCAAATGTTCTCTTTGTTTGAAGCTAATGATACTCCAAAGTTTTCATTGCCTTGTCTCTGATTCTTCGAGCTCCATGAGCTCTGCATATCTCACGAACATTGGGTCCTGCTCCTCAAACATCTCCAACTGGTGAACAATGTCTAGAGCTGGAAGCTCTATAGATAGAGGTAATCTAGCCTCTTTACTGTAAACAAGGACATATGGAGTATTACCCACTGATCTCTTAGGGATTATTCTATCTTCCCAAAGTGCAGATTTCAATGTGGTATGCCAAATTATTTGATTCTCTTCCATAGTCCTCTTAATGATTCTAATCAGGTTTTTATTTGTACTTTCAGCTAACCCATTACCCTGTGGGTAATAATTAGAAGAAGTATTAAAATGAATCCCATGTTTAACAGCCCAATCTGTAACTCTTAATCCAACAAAAGCAAGAGCATTGTTTGAAATGAGGGAGGTAGGAACTCCAAATCTGGTGATTATGTCTTCATAAAAGATCAGAACTGAAGACTCATTTGCTTCTTTCAAAGCTAATGCCTCTGTCCATCATGTGAAATAGTCTATAGCAATAAGCACCCACTTGTTACCAACACTGGATGTTGGATTAATTGGCCCAATGAAGTCGATGCCTCATCTCATGAAGGGTTGCTCCACCTGAATTGGATGTAGAGGCATAGTAGGGAACATTTCTTTTCCTACAAACAAAGCACACTTGACACACTTCCTTGACCATGCATATGCATCTTTGAACAAATTGGGCCAATAATAACCAGCTCTCATGATTTTCCAAGCAGTTGTCCTTGGAGAAAAGTGCCCTCCTGAAACTCCATCATGCAACTCATGTAGTACTTATTCTATTTGATCAGTATCAATACACCTTAACAAGAAACCATTCAGATCTTTCCTGAAAAGGATATTATCAATAAGGACAAAAGGAATTGACAGCAATATGAGGTATCTTCATTTTGCTCTATCCAAACCTAGTGGACATTCACCAGTACGAAGAAAGTGGGTTATTTCTTGAACCCAACTTGTTACTGATACAGGTACGGCAACTTGAACATTTTGAGACTCGTTCGTATTAGTTAAAACAACAACAGCTTCTAATTTCTATGCATCTTCAGAAGTGGAGGCAAGTTGCTCACAAAGTCCTCTACCTCTGACAAGTTTTGTGATGTTGATATTAACATCAAATTCCATTAATTTTGTGATCCACCCTGCTCTTTTCTCACTCAGATCTTTGTTCAACAAAAATTCCTTCACACTTGAGTGTGCAACCAGAATATGAATTTTATTGTTTGAAACTAAAGGCTTAAACTTCTTCAAGCTTCTAATCATAGCGAGAACATATTTCTCAACAAAGGTATACTTATCTTCATAATCAACAAGCACTTGACTAAAGAAAGCTATTGGCTACTCTAGATTATCACTATTTTTCTATATCAGCATAGCAGAGATTGAACCAACACTGCTAAAAGCATACAAGAAGAAATATTTAGAGAAATATGGATTTACCAGTGTTGGAGTTGATGCTAAAGCTTCCTTGATTTCTTCAAAACTACGTTTTTCTTCTCCAGTCCAACTAAAAGCTGCACTCTTTTTAAGCATGGCGGTCAAGGGCTGTAGTAAATTTGCAACATCAGGAATGAATCTTCTTAGAAAGTTTATTCTCCCTAAGAAGATCTACAATCCCTTCTTGTGATTGGGCAATGGAAGTTCAAGTATAGCTTCAACTCTTTCAGGGTCAATGGTAACTCCATATTTTGACACTGTGACCTAACAACTTACCTTCATGAACTGCAAAAATACTCTTTATCGGATTGAGAGATATTCCATACTCTCTACATTTTTCAAAGACTTGCTTAAGATGTGACAAATGTTCATCTGCATTCTTTGAATACACTGTGATGTCATCTAAATAAACAAGCAGACATTTTTGTATTAAACTCTAAAATGCCATGCCCATGGCATGTTGAAAGTTGGCACCAGCATTGGATAAACTAAAAGGCATTCTCTTGTAGGCCATAGTGCCCCATTTTGTCGTAAATGTTGTTTTATACTGATCCTCCTCTTTTACCATAATTTGGTTATAACCAAAATATCCATCCAGAAGAGAAAATCTTTTTGAACCAGCAAAATCTTGAAGAATTTGTTCCATAGATGGCAAGGGATAATGATCTTTCAGGGATGCTTTGTTAAGATCTCTAAAATCCACACAAAATCTTATTTCACCATTCTTTTTTCTAACTGGAACAAGGTTAGAAACCCAAGATGTGTGTTTAATTAGAAATATGATACCCCCCTCAACTAACTTGGTCAACTCTTTGATCATCAAAGGTTCAAGCTTGGGGTTCAATGGTCTCTATTTTTGTCTAATAGGCTTGGCATCAAATTCTAACTCAATTGTATGTTTTGCAATATGAGGATCAAACCCTCTTAAATCAAAATATTGCCAAGAAAAAACATCATGATACTCTTGGCATAAAACAATGAAAGCTCTCTTATCTTTAGCTGAGAAATTTTTTCCTAATTTGAGAAGCTTACCTTTAAAGATTTCCTCTTCTTCATAATTATCCTCTTTTACTTGAATGTCGACCTTGTTCTTCTTAAGCTGATCATCAAAATTGAATATGGATTCCAAGTTAACCAACCCTTTGGGAAGTTTATTTGTCTTCAGCTGTATCACTTGATCATCGTACTGGTATTTGATCTTTTCTTGGTTTACTATAGAAAATTGATCCTCTTGGAGCAGAAAGGTTAAAATCTGCTCATCATTCTCAAATACTTGCCAGTTAATGTTGTTATTAGGAATTGATGGCTTGATAACCACCTTAACATACTATTGTGTTTTGTCTTTTTTAATATCACCTGGGATATCAAACTATGCTCTAATTGTTGCAAGTCTGTCAGCATGCTTATTCTGATTTTGTGGAATAGAAATCATATTGAAGGCATTAAATTCTTCAATTATGTTCCATACTCTATTTTTGTAAGACTTCAAAGCATCATTCCTGGCAACATTGACCCCCCTAACCTGATTAACTATCAATTCACTGTCTCTATAGACCTTCAAACAATCGTTTCCTCTTTTCCTTGCCCATTCAAGGCCTTGGATAAGTCCTTCATACTCAACACTGTTATTAGAACATGCAAAAGAAAAATGAAAGGCTGAAAAATACTTATCACCTTGTGGAGAAACTAGCATTGCACCTCCACCTGCTCCATTCTTGCTTCTGGAACCATCAAAAAACATTTCCCAAAGTCCACTGTGTTGCTACAACAACTGATCTGTACCCTTTTCAAGGTTCAGAATCATTGCATCAGGTTCCAACATCACATAATTACCCATACTGGCATCTTGAATAAGGTCTTCAGGACTATCCAACACATTTTTAGCTGCCCACTCATGTAGCAGCATGTCAGGGATAGCTTCTTCTTGAAGTTCTTGAGCAACAACCAGCTCACTATCAGTAAAAACGACACAATTTTTGTCTGCAGCAGTAGGAACAACATTTATAGGACTTGGGTTATATGGCTCAATGTGATCTTTAGCCAACTTTTCAGATTTAATGGTAACCTTAGTTCCATATCTTGTTCTAAACAACATATGTGACCAATCAGCTGACACATAACCACCTATCTTAGCTGTAAAGTCTCTTGAGAGGCACAAAGAAAAGAAAGGTGGGAGATCTATGACACATATGTCCTATGGAACTAAAAAATTAGGACAAGGATGAAGGGTAAGACTCAACTATTTAATAACTCCCAATGTATTGACAGCAGTACCATCTAATTGAATTACTCCTCTCTCTAAAGGTTGATATTTAAGTCCAAGTTTGTCAGCAATTTGTTTTGGCATTACTGAACTACTAGCTCCACTGTCTACCATGTAGTTATGAACTAACTTATCACCTATGATTACAGACACGTAAAAAGGAGGTGGTTTAATTTCTTTTCCTATCTGTTTGTTGGGCTGCTTATCATTTCCTTGAGTATTATTTGTCAACATAGTTCTAGCTTAACCTATTGGAGACTCAGATTGATCAGACGCTTTAAAATTTGACAAAGCTGAGTGTAACAAATCTTTTTGACCTAGGATAGCTAATGAATCCCACATAGACATTGTTACATTTGTCTTTTTCATACTATCAAGAATGTTATAGGGTACAACTAGGTTTAATTTATGATGTACCTTTATGCCGGCGTGGTCGGCTTGCAAGCGTGGCTACTCCTTCACTAGGAGTTGCTAATTTCTTTGCGATCCATGTGTCACTTGAGAGGTAGATGGTTCTACCACTGATGGGAGTCATTTGCTGATTTCTTTTCCCTTGTGTTAGCTGCAACTGAAGAATCGTCTACATTCAATCCACAAAATTCCTCACCTTGCCAGTTAAGTAGAGTAGTGTCATTTGTAGGCTGATATTGGTGTTGTGGAAATGCATCATTGCATTTGTTCTACTATGAACTTGAGGCATTATGTACCATAAGTGCCTAATTAATGAGTCCATTTGAGCAAGTGGCTTGATTGTGAGATTGGTTGCAAGGGTAACACCACTCATAATCTGCTACTAAATTATTTTGAATAGGGATAAGATCCTTAACTGCACTAACAGATGTTGGAGCATAAGCCTGAAAAGGTCTAGTATTTACACCCTGTCTAGGGCCCTGGTAATTTCCTTGGTAAACTTGTCTATTACCTTGGTATTGTTGTTGCTAACCTGAATTCTACTGTTGATAAGGCCTACTATACAATTGCTGCTTTTCCAAGCTTACAATTTTATTACCAAAAGTTTGTAATAAACTTTTGATCTCCTATAGCTCATTTGAAGATTTTGCAGTAGCAATCTCTTGAGTTATGGCAGTTGGAACAGGTGGTAAAGGTGAAAAAGGTGGTATCTACAAAGGGATATTCAAATGAATATTTGGAAATATAGGCATTGGTGGTCTTGGAACAAGTTTACTAGCTTGTATTAGGCTATTTTCAACTCTGATTGCTATTTCAAATGCATCAGGTAGAGAAACACCCCCCATTGATTGTATCATAGCAGCTATATCATTGTTAAGAGCCTTCAAAAAATACAAAAAATGCATATTCTAGAGGTGGTCTCACTGTTGTAGGAATCCTATCCTAGGTTCTTTGAAATCTGGAATTGAAATCATTCATTTGCTCCTAAGGAGCCCTCTTAAGCGTAGTTAATTGCTCCAACAAAGATAAATTATTAGACCTATCCTAGAACCGTCTGTGCAATTTGTCACCTAATTCATCCCAGGTAGCAACTGAACCTACTCTAAGACTCCTGAACCATTGTAATGCTCTTCCTTTGAATGATGCTGCAAGAAGTCTTATAGCTATCTCTTCTTGCGTGATATGGTGCACACCACATAAGGAAGCAATATCTCATATGTGATCAATTGGAGTAGTCTTGTCTTCTCCAGTAAAAGTTGGCAAGCTTTTCAAAGCTGCCATTGGAATTTCATTATGCTGTGTCAAATTTAATGGACTACCTCCATTAAATGGCACAAAAGGCTAATTTTTGGGAGCAGCCATTAGAGATGGATTTTCCTGCACTCCTGGTGAAACAAAAGCTGGGACAGTAGCCTGGAATCTCACAGATGGAGGAGTCGATTTGGTTCTTCTGGAATAGATAATTGTTCTCCCTAACCTCTCTGTTACCCTGTCTTGTCTTATGGGTGGTGACAGCTGCAAATATTCAAAAGGACCTAAGCTGCTCCTTGTCAGAACTCTTCTCATAAACTGTAAAAAGCACTAGTTATGGGATTCTTCCTCTTTATGGAGTCACCAAGTATGCAAGAATGACTTCTGTAAAGTCTGAACTTGTTGGTTGAATACCAAACCAACAGTATAATGTGGAACTAGTCCCACCAGGTGTGCTAGAAACTGTTATCACCTGAAGTTGCACCCTTGTTGAACCTGATGTCCAACACCTTAGTGTAACATGGGAAGACTTCTAAAGTTGTGGGTCACTCATAGATAGAGGTCAACCTCTGGAGAAGGCCGACTTCCATTGGTATCACCTAAACTACTAATTTTTGTAAAGGAAAGCAGAGAAGGAGTGCATAAAAATAAAACTAAATACTATGGTGATACACTGAACTGATAAGAAATCATGAAATGAAAACAAGATGAACATACACTGGAAAACTAATGGTAGCTATTTCATTTACTCAACATAACTTCTTTGAACATATGCATCATTCTTAAAAAGGCTTGATCTGCATACATATTTGAAGAAGGAAAGATGAATTTCACAACTTTAAAGTAGGAATGCGGACTTATAAAAGCACAGTTGAAAACTTGCATAATCAAAATTACAAAAATGAGAGTAGTCTGAACACTAACACTAGCTTCCAAGGTAAACTTTGTGTTTTATATTCTAGAATTGAAATGAGTTACAAAGCATACATCAGCTAAGAAAGGATTGTTAAAAATCACTAACTCTTTTAGAATGAATAATCAGAACTCTCTAACTCCCTTTTCAAAGAGGCAAAAAATTCCCTATATACAAAAGATGTCGGCCCCTTAGGGCTTACAAAAATATCAACCTTCAAAAAAAATCTCCCTTAGATCTTTTCGAATGAAGTTAATGCTACATTCAAGAAAATCCCTATTGTCCATGTTGGTGAAGAGTTGCTCCAGGAATGACCTCCTTGATCTTTCACAACTACAACATTAACTTCCTGGTCTTCATGTCCAACTTCAAACCTCCTTTTCAAGCTACTTTGAATGCTTTGAATCCCTTATCATTAATGTTTATTCACCCTTGCCATTTGACATCCCAGCTGTCTCTGTGGTCTCCGCCTTTCTTTTTACTGATGACACCTTCTGGATATCAAACTAATCCATCACTTTATTCTCGGAGCAAATCCACATTGCTTACGTTCTTTTGATCTTTCTCTCAGCGGTCAAACTACCATGGCTCGCCTGTAGCCTCCTCTGATTGGCTGAACAAATTTCATACAAGCTTCCTTGAGCGATGAAAAGCTCTCAGATTGAATTGCATGTCTATGAGACACTTATCATGTCTCACCAATGTGATTATACTCTATAATAGCATCGATATAGACTACAACCATCGGTGAGAGTTCACATCATGCTGCAAAATTCATATCGACATCCATAGTGGTTGTCAACCAGACCATCAGCAAGACCATTCACATTCATGGAGACCTCATGGTGAGCCCTTAGGAGTCATACTGATATCGCCACTTCATTTCCTAGTCATGCACATTTGACAAGACATTGGCAAGTCATGAAGACCTCATGTTGAACCCCCATCATTATACTGCTGCGCTCCTCCATCGACAAGACACCTATGTGTCAGTGATACCTCTTACCGAAGGAAAAACACTATACCGAGACCCTCCATTCTTCGGCAGGACCCCTTGCTTTCGCCGAGACATCATGGCGACTCTTCTTCCTTTACGTCGAGCTCACATTCTTTCGGAAAGACCCCATCAGGTCAGTGACACATCATGGAAAACCCTTTCTTTCACCGAGAGCGTACTTCATTTTGGGGAGAAATTGCTTGGTCGGTGAGACCTCATATCAAGCTCCTCATTTCTTGGCGAAGGAACTTTGTTTCAGTGAGACATCATCAGTCACCAAGACATTACATCGAGGCCCACCTTTTCTCCTCATTGACATCCCTTTTTGTTGAGACCCTTCTTAGTTTCCGAGACATCATCCCGACGACTAGACCTCACGGCGAACACAAACATCTCCCCAACACCAACTTTGTGAGCTACTATCGGCAAGACATCCCACGTGGAGGGATACATAAGGACTCATGGTGACCTGAATGTCCTAGCGACTGGTGTATTTAACCAAATAGAACGCATTGCTAGTCAGAAAGATGACAGGAGGGTCTTTTCGACTTTCTTCTTTGATGAGTTTTGTGCCAAATCTGATCGAGGCATGCTTTGCAACAAACCTCCTTGTGACCTAACATCAGATGTATGATTTAATCCTGCACAACAATGCCCCATTTGGCCTTCATGAATACTTGAACATAGATTGCCTTCCCTAATTGAGCCTGTAGGTGAGAAATGGGCAACAAGAATATTTATTTATACTATGGGAAAGCAAGTGGCTTATATTAATTACTATTAAGTATTAGAAGAGATGTCAAATTTAGTTAAACATGAACATTATTTTCCTCATTTAAGGTATTTTGTTCTCTCAAGAATTTTTGTAGTGCCCTATTTTCATTTTTCATAGTATTATCTCTCTAATACATATTTTTTTAAGATAATTGTTGATATAGTAAAATTGGATTGCGGGTTTTGTTGGTGACATATTATTTGGTATGGGTGTTGTGCATACTTGCTTCTTGTTTACCATGGAGATTTTTTAGTGAGAGACATATTCACTATAATGCATTCAAAGGTATGGAATTATTAGTTATATAATATTTATATTATACACACATTAACATTCCTTAAAGAACATATTCATCTCCATAATTTTATTATCTAGGTAGATCATGTGTGTTTGTAGGGATTTTATAGTGCTTTTCATTGCATGTGATCAAACAAAGAATAAACAGGCAACCTATAAGCATTAGAAACAAGACGAAGGATTTTTTATTTTTTTATTATTTTAATTTTGTTGATATTATTTTTGGTTAAAATGTTTAAATATGAAGAAGGTTATGTGTAGAAAAGATCTAATTTATAATTTCATTTTTATTATGTAGGTACATTTTAGTGGAAAATAATAAGTTTCTCTATATATGGAAGCCTCCAATGACGTCACTCACAATTAAAATTTAGAGTTTGAGAGGAATTTGTTAGACTTTAACATTTATAGGTATGAGTAAGCCTTACAATAGCATTTTATGGTTTACTCACATATTTTATATAAATTTAGAGTTTGAGAGGAATTTTTTAGACTTTAACATTTATAGGTATGAGTAACCCTTACAATAACATTTTTTGGTTTACATATTTTATATAAATGCTAGTGTTTTTGGCCAATTGGATGTTTTCTAGCAGGTTTAGTTATTTTCTTGACTAGTAGTTATTTCAAATAGGGGATTTAAATATGTGTAACTAGGTTAGTTTAGGGATCTCTTGTCCATATATACCATCATCCCAAATAAGTAATTGATCAATTCAATTAGATCTCAAATTGCATTTGCATTTTATAATCAAACAAATTTGTTTATAAGTAAAGGTTTTGAATTAGATATAGTAATTTCCCCAATTATTTAGTTCTTTCATGGCCTCTACAAAGATCCTTCTAGAAAAATCACCTTTTATCCCTCTAATGATGGCATAAAAAAATTTATCATTAACCACACAATAATTCTTATAACTATCATCTAATTTTAATCATGGATAATGCTCATGAATCTTCACTTCTCTAAGCTAAAAATGTACCACCACAATTATCCCTAGAAAATTTGCTTGAGAAGCCAACAGGGATACCAAATAGGATGTCATATGGAATTTAGCACACTCTAGAAGACTTTCTTGAGAAGCACATGGAGTTTTTCACTTATGAATTTCTTGAGGGTGAGGGAGGGGGAGGGGGTTAGGGTCAAGGTCAGGGTTAGGGAGAGGGAGGGAGAGAGGGGTTGAGGGTGAGGGTGAGGGAGGGAGGGGAAGGGAGGGAGAGGGAGGAGGGGGGATGGTGACAGGGAGGGCGAGGGGGAGAGGGAGGGGGAGAGGGATGGTGATAGGGAGAGAGAGAGAGAGAGAGAGAGAGAGAGAGAGAGAGATTTGAAGATGACTTCAAAAGTAGAGGCTATCAAGGAGTATCAGAAGGACATTAATGGACATCTTAGAAAAATGAATAAGAAATGGTTAAGGAAAAAGATGAATTAGGTGACCAATATTCCTCAAAATCTTGTAAGGTTAGACTTCTATTCTAAAATAGTCTCAGTATTACTTTGTTCTTTAGAGCCTTGGGTAAGGAAGAATCCATGACTTATGAGACCTTTATTTTTTAGTTTATTAATATCATTCTAAAAGGAGAAAAATTATTGGACTAGGGACAAATTATCTTAGACACAATTGACACTTAGATAACCAATGTCAAAGATACAAAATAATTCTTCTTGTCTTTGTACATAGTCTATCTAGCAACTAGAGTGGGTAACTTCCTAGCGTTGACTACAAAAGGTATTAGAGGGGAAGCCCCAAGAGAGAAAAATCTAGGAATGTTATCCTCAACTTGAGCTAAAGGAGGCTAAGAAGCATTTGAAGATGGTAATTGATGTGTTTTCGTACCTAGTTATTAATCATCTAATAGGAGATGTGGGTTTTAAGATGACCAAGAAGGTTGTGGCCTTGGTGAGTGAATGGGGTCAATGGTTTATTCAATTCCCCAAGTCCACATATATTAGAATCTTTGAGTTTGATAAATCCTTTTTCCTGTTACTAAAACATTGTAGTAATAGGCAGGTTCTAATTGAGTTTTCAAGACATTTTATGGAGGTGCATCTAAAGTTTTCTAGTAAGCATAAGGTAGGGTTGAAATACCCTTTCCAGCTGGGGTATTATTCATGCCTAGCTATTGTAGCTGCCAAGACAATTACTAAGGAGTTCCAAGCCCTCAACCTTAAGAAATATGTTCCAAGAGATAACTTTGATCCAAAGGGAAAGATGAAGGCCCTCGATGCTTCTATGTTCTTGTAACACCAACCCAACATTGGAGACTTTTAGGTAGACCTAGCTAGAATGACTTTGAGGCTAGTAAAAGAAGTTATGATAGGTTAACCATCTTCCAAATGAGGGAATTTGGTATTAGAGATGATATAATAGAATGGTTATCAGATGATGGGTAAACATTGGATCTAAAGATACTAAATCTTGTTTCTACTTAGTCATTATACCAATCTACATCTGAGAAAGAATGAACCACCACTTGTACTATTCATATCATCAACATACTAGCCCAATCTACATCTTTGTAAGCACTCAAAGTGAAATTAGTATCCTTTAAATACCAAAAGCCGTGATTTGAAATACCCTTCAAGTATCTAAATATCCTCTTCACTACTGCAACACATGACTCTCTAGGATCTTCTTGAAATCTAGATGCAAGGAAAACTACGTACATGATATCCTATCTAGTAATAGTTAGATATAGCAGTTCACCAATCATTGATATATACTTGCTTTGATCAACCTTAAGATATTAATAATTATTGCTCAATTTGCAACCATTAACCATAGGAGTAAATACTGATTTAGAGGGAGGGATAGAGGGAGAGGGAGAGGGAGGGAAGGGGTGAGGGTGAGGGTAATGGAGAGGAGAGTGAGAGGGAAGGGGGAGGATGTGAGGGTGATAGTGAGGGAGAGGAGAGAGGAAGAGGATGAGGGTGGGTGGGGATAGGGAGGGAGAGGGGGATGGGGAGAGAGGAGGTGAGGGTGAGGAAGAGGGAGATAGAGAGGGGGAGTGAGAGGGAGAGGAAGAGGGGGTGAGGGAGAGGGAGGTAGGGAGAGGAAGAGGAAGGGAGATAGGAAGGGAGGGGGAGAAGAGGGAGAGGAAGAGGGGAGAGAAGAGGGAGAGAGGGTCAAGAGGGAGAGGGATGGAGGAGAGGGGAGGAAGGGAGAGGGAGGGAGAGGGAGAGGGTGAGGGTGATAGAGTGAGGGAGAGGGAAGGGGTGAGGGTGAGGGAGGGGGAGTGAGGGGTGATGGAGGGAGGGTAGAGGCAGGGAGAGGAGGGGAGGGAGGGAGGTGAGGATGAGGGAGAGGGTGAGGGGAGGAGGGAGAGGGAGGGGAGAGGAGAGGGAGAGGGAGAGGGAGAGGAGAGAGGGAGGGAGGGAGGGTGAGGGTGAGGAGAGGGTTGAGTGAGGGTTAGGGTTCGGGTGATTGAGGGGAGGGAGAGGGAGAGGAGGGAGAGGGTGAGAGAGGGGAGGAGTGAGGGGGAGGGGGAGTGAGAGGGGGAGAGGAGAGGGAGAGGGATAGGGAGGGGGAGGGGGAGGGTGTGAGGGTGAGGGCTAGGATTAGGGAGAGGAAGAGGGAGGGAGAGGGTGAGGGTGAGGGTGAGGGTGGGGGGAGAGAGAGTGGGATGGGGGGAGAGAGGGGGTGAAGGTGAGGGAGAGGGAGATAGGGAGGAGGGAGAGGGAGAGGGAGAGGGTGAGGGAGAGAGGGGGTGAGGGAGAGGGGGAGGGGGAGGGAGAGGGAGGGAGGAGAGGGTGAGGGGGAGAGGGGGAGAGGGGGAGAGGAAGGGGGAGAGGGTGAAGGTGAGGGAGGGGGTGAGGGTGAGGGAGTGAGGGTGAGGGTGGGGGAGGGGGTGTGGGAGAGGGAGAGGGAGTGAAGGAGGGGGAGGGGATGAGGGATAAGGAGGGGGATGGAGTGATATTGAAGGAGGGTGAGGGTGGGGGTGAGGGTGAGGTTGAGGGTGAGGGAGAGAGAGGGGGTTAGGGGGAGAGAGATGGGGATGGGGAGGGAGTGAGGATCAAGGTGAGGGTGAGGGTGAGGGTGGGAGAGGGGGAGGGGGAGAGGGTGGGGTGGGGTGGGGGAGGGGTTGGGGGTGAGGGAGGGGGATGGAGTGATGATGAGGGTGAGGGTGAGGGTGAGGGTGAAGGAGATGGAGGGAGAGGATGAGGGTGAGGGAGGGGGTGACGGTGACGGTGAGGGTGACGGAGAGGGAGGGAGGGGATGAGGGAGGGGGGAGTAAGGGTTTGGGTTAGGGTGATAGTTAGGGTGAGGGTGAGGGGGAGGGAGGGGGAGGGGGGATGGGGAGGGGTATGGAGAGAGAGGGAGGGAGGGGAAGGGGGGATGGGGATGGGGATGGAGAGAGAGGGAGGAAGGGGAAGGGGAGGAAGTGAGAGTCAGGGTGAGGGTAAGGGTACATGAGGGGGAGGGGGAGAGGGTGGACATGGGGAGTGGGAGGGGCTAGGGGTGAAGGAGAAGGAGAGGTAGAATGATAGGATGAGGGAGGGGGATGGAGTGATGGTGACGATGAGGGTGAGGGTGAGGGAGAGGGAGAGGGAGGGTGAGGGTGAGAGTGAGGGTGAGCAAGGGGGAGGGAGTGAGGGAGAGGGAGAGGGAGAGGGAGAGGGAGAGGTGAGGGTGAGGGTGAGGGAGGGTGTGGGTCAAGGTGAGGGCTAGGGTGTGAACCAACAATTTTTGTGGTTCTATGTACTTCTCTTGCACTCTTAGGGTTTTTCACCTAAAAGGAGAGAGATAGACCCAAAAATTGAGGTGGTTCATTCAAAATAAGCTATATATGATGAAATTATGACTAAATGCAATTATCTAGATGCAGCAAAGTGATAAAATTAATTGATTATGAATGCAAAACTAATGAAATGTGAAATATTTGAAAACATGGTGTGATATGCAGAAATGAACTAGAAACATAAACAAAATGCAAACATAATTGAATGAGATTGAAAAGAGTGCACCTAGAGATGAAATGTTGATGCTAGAAGATTCTGGAATCTAGAAAAAATCACTGTTGATCACCAATGGAACTAATTTTCCACTGATGGTGAATCAGTCCTCCTTTTGGTAAACTACCCTGAAACTGGTTTTTGATTGTCAGGAACTGAATTCTAATGAAATCATTTTTTTTAGCCTAAAAGTGCAACTCATTCAGCAATTATGGAGAATTATTCCTCCAAAATTCTATAGATTCAGGGGTCAAGTTTGTGGGTCCATATCTACACTTGTCTTCTTGTTGGGTTGACGGAGTCAAATCTGTAGAAAATGGCCTAAATGTTATCCCCAAGCTTGAATTAGGGTTTGGTTGACTTGAATCACTTTGATAACTTTTTGACCACTTTCCAACACCTATTTCTTTGAAAAATATGCCTACAAGACCTGCAAACACACATGCAAAGAAGGGGAAATGGTTAAGGGTTATTCTATAGAGATTTTCCTTGGTCAAATCCCACTTTGGTAATCAATCCTTTAATAAAGAAATGAAATGGAAAAAGAGAAAGGAATGATGAATAAATAACATGCAAGTGTCCTAAAGTCACCAAATCCTTGTTTTTGAATTCTAAAGATATGTCAATGGCTACTCCAAGATGCTTGATAATTGCTTGATTGAATGATGCTTTGATGGATTGAATGCAAGAATTCTAATTGATGGTGTATGAGTGAATGAGATGAATAGGGGTTAAAAAGGATGGAAAAAAACTTATTTATACACACTTATGCCCTAATTACCCAAGAATACAACATCACAGGCTGACATAATGTCTTAATGAATAAAAACCCAAAATAAATTTGAGTTTATTTTGAATTTGATCCAAGAGGGACTCATTCACCAGCCATGGTGAATGCATCCCACTCTAGGCTTGCAAGTGGGTGTCAGGAATTAAGTTGCATTTAATGTTGTTTGTTAGCTTTTAATTCAAAAACACACTTAATTAATGCCTGTAAGTGCACAAAGGGGTCAAATAAAGCATAAGAAAGGTGTAATTGGTGATGACAAGCCTAGAAAAGTGTGAAATCTTGTTAAAATAATTTACAACATTGTAGAATAGGACTTGATAAGTGATAAAAAGATGATATTTAGATGAATTATAATAAGAAGAGTCTAGAAAAGTGTTGCAATGTGTTACAACACTTCACAACATCTTCACAAGATATCATAATTTGAATATTTAGGACCTAATGTGAATGTTTAAGTTACATTGCAACATTAAATCAAAGAAAAATACGTCAAGCATCATAAGAGAAAGACCTAAATGACCATGAAAATTTCAATGATCCATTTTTCTATGGTACATTTATCCTCCACTTTAGTGAGAGGATGAACTTGCTTCAAAATCACACTAAAGTAGCCATGCACATTGAGGGGGATCCAAATGCACTTATGCTAGCAAGATGAGAGAATAATGATCAAGAGGGATGATCAAGCCCCCAAGATGAAGATCCCATGGAAAAATAAACATAATAAAAAAGGAACACACTTATGAAAGAGAATGAGAAAAGGAAGAGAAAAATGAAAAGCTAGATCAAGCTTCGATCGTATGTCCAGCTAGTTGTGGATTAGATCTAGGTTGTTTGTTTGTTTGAAAAATAAAATGCATACTCACTCTAGGGTGACAGAACTCGTGGAAATCCACTAGGTGAGAAGGCCCAACAGGTGAGAAACATACGCTCAGTTGGTATGTACTCACAAACACATAGGTGGCTATGGGGAAAGTTGTGCCACAGAATGTGCTTCCTGCTCAACCATATCAAATTTATACCTCTTGATAACTTTAATAAAGTTCCACAAAGGAAATTTTTGGTTTGTGCTTCATGAGAAAAGCAAAGATTCATATGCTTAGAACTCATGAACAAGTAGGATGGTACCACAGGAATGCAAGCTATGTTATGCAAGGTGGCCATGTGAATATAAAATGTAGAAATGTTCAAATGAGTCTTGTTAAGTTCGTGAAAGGTATATCACTTAGGGAACATTGTGTCTAATGTCTCCAAGAGAGGACCAATCAAAGACAAGAATATTTGTAACTTAGGGGATGCAATGCATCACATCAGGCTACTAAGAGGAACGTAATATGCTAAGATAGATCACACTTATGAAGGACATCACACCCAATGTCATCCCCAAAGCGATAAACACATCGTATAAAGTAACAAGGCTGCACTAGGAACCAAGAATGCAAATGAATAATGCCAATGTATGCCCCCACTTTAAAGAAATTTCTACACACCATTTTTTGAACAATTACTTTAAATTAACAAAGGAAAAATGCAAAAAGAAAACAAGACATGAGAGCCAACTTGGAAAGCCCCTATGCCAGTTCATACGTTTCCAAGTAAGGCTACTTCATGTGAAGAAAAAGGAACAAAAGAAAGAGGGGTTTCCCCCAAAAAGGAACACACCAAACACATAAGAGATCTATGGATTTGGGGTTAGTATGTTCATTTTTGCAATGTTTTTATTAAAGAGTTTGAAACTTTCATCATTCCCTGAATACATAGAACTAGAAGAATGAGACAAAGAGAGTGAAAACAAAAGAAAAAGAAAGTTTGTTTTGGGTCAACATGTAAGAGACATTGTGGTCTCAATGCTTTGCATCATCCCCAATAGGAGAAACATAAGTGAAAAGAAAACGAAAAAGGTGAGAGAAAAGCTTTTGCGTCAACATGAAGGAGACAATTCAGTCTCGATGCATTGCATCATCCCCAAAAGGAAAAAACAAGAAAAGACAAAGTAAAAAGGATAAAGGGGACCGATTGGGTCAACATGGAAGAGACATAGGGTGTCTCAATGCTTTGCTTCATCCCCAAAAGGAGAAACACAAAACAAAGGTGAAAAATAAAAAAGAAAGGACCTTTTGGGTCAACATGGAAGAGACATAGGGCATCTCTACACTTTGCATCATCCCCAAAAGGAGGAACACAAAACAAAGGAAAAAGGAAAAAGAAATGTATGATAGATAGAAGAATGGAGGTACAATTAGAGGAAGTGAACAAAGAGAGGGAGAACATCAAACACACAATATGGGGGAACATGATACACACATACAATCACTCCAAAGAAAGAAAAAGGAAAATGAAAATGGCTAGTTAAGGCAAATGCAAAAAACCATCTAACAAGTCATTCACCTCCCAATCATGTTCAATGTATTATGAGGGTGATTGACTATCCAAAGGATGAATTGCAAGTGTTGAACTAGGGGTAGTGCTAGGTTCTTCACTTGGCATAGGAGAATTATCATTTAAGCTCATGGAAGAGGAAAATAAATAATTTAGATCATTATACACCTCTTTATCAATTTTAGAGATCTCCTCATCATCATCATCAAGATCAATCATGACAGGAGAACATATGGTAATTTCCAATGAGGGATGTATCAAGAGTTGTGATTGTTGTATCATATTGTTATGTTGTGATGGTTGTAATGTAATATCTTGAGGTAGGTCAGGAGGAAGAGGGTGATCAGGTATTGTTTCTATCAAAGGCGAAGCTTGATTTTCTTTGTTTGCTTCTATTTGTAACTGATGAGCTAGGAGATGACAATGATTCCTATGCTCTCTAGCACTGTGGTTTCTTTTAAATCTATTTTGAAGTTGTTAAGGTGTAAGAGCAGGTTGATCCACCACAGGCTCCTTTTCTTCCATAGGAGGAGGAATGGAAAGAACCAAAGGAGATGGGCCAATCACTTTCTCTTTGGCTTTATACACTTGTTTAATGTGAGGAGGCATGATGGGGTTGGTTTCAATATCTCTTGGGAATTTAGATTATGAAGGTGAAGTGTGTATGGTTGGTTGCATTTTTTTTTCAAGTTTGGATTCAGGTTGAAGCATTGTCTCATCTAGGATAGGAGTAATGGAAATGGACGAGGACATGTGGCGAAGAGACAATTTGGTTATCCGTTTGGCTCTTAACTTTTGATAGGAAATGAAAAAGAAATCTTTGCAAGGGATTATGGGTTTCATAGGTTCAGGCCAAAAGGATTCTAAGGAAAAATTACCTTTAGAAGACAATGGATTAAAACCACTATGGAGTATGGTAAATATCTCATTTCCAAGTGGAAACTTCAAACATTTTGTTGACATTCCAAATGGCACAACAAGAGTTAAACAAAATATTGCTACTTTGTTTCTCCTGAAAGAGAAAGATAACACATGGATGTCTTAGCTCCCAAGTTCTTTGTAGTTGGTTCTCAACTGTACTGATGTCCCTCAATGGTCAATGTAGCAGTAATGTTCAAGGGGCTTGCTAGTGTGAGCTACTAGATTGTTCTAAGATCAAGCATGAATTCAAACCTACTCTAACCAAGGGTTTTTAAAGAAACATAAAAAGATAGACCAAAGTTTTAAAACAGAAAAGATTGATAATTCACCTATCTTAACCAGACTTGTTATCTTTCAAGGATTTCCTAAACTAAAACTATAGAATGAAATTAATTTGTGATTGACGCATAGTTTCATTCGTTTACAGTGTTGATTTCAATAACAAATTGCAAGTTATCATTTAAACAAAACATTAAAGTAAGACATCAATCCTTGAAAGATTCTCAAATTAAATGATTGCTTCTACTATTAGTGAAACAGATAAGCAACACTTACAAAGCTGGCACAATCATTGAGAAAATTGAAAATATACATTATTGGTTCCTACTGAATCTAACTGCAAGCTAAGAAGAAGAAAGAAGCTCCTATTACAAAGAATCAGGATGCAGTTTTGTCTCTTCCTACTTCAAAAAATTCCTACTCTTATGTTGCTCTTAACTTCTAACCTTTTTAGTTCTAACCCTAACTGTCTAACTGCATTTTTTTTTTAAACTTTCTTCTAACCTTTACAAAGAGGCAAGAATGCCATATATATACAGAGTGTACCAAAAGAATGTGTTGTCCCCCTGCATTAGGGTTTATGAAATATCTACTTCCAGGAGAGTCGGCTCTCAGATCTTTTTGAAGAGAGTCAAAGCCGCATTCAATGGGAAGCCCTGTTGTCCATGCTGATGAAGGATTCCTGCCCTCAAGAGAAACCTTTTAGATCTTTTGCAGCCACCAAATTTACTTTAGCTTTTTGTGTCCATCTTTAAACTCCATCGGGGCCGCCTTCAATGCTCTAAAAGCATTTTTCCATTAATACTGATCTGCCTCTCGTCAATGGTCACTACAGCTGTCCCTGTGAGTCATGGTTGTTTCCTTCCTTCAGCTTCCTTCATGTCCTAGACCTTTCTACATGTTAACCGCCTTATGGAAGCATCATCAGGCCTCCCTTTAGGTCTGAACATCATCACCTGAGCCGATCCATCAACTCATGATCTCAAAATGAATACATGTCGTTCGCATTCTACATATTTCCTTCACAAGAATAGTCAATTAGTCAAACTAGGCCAATGAGTCACTCTTTTAGTTTCCTCTGATTGGTCGATCATACACCACACAAGCCTCTCAGGCGGTCAAAGGTAGTCCGAACGACATTACATGTCAGTGAGACACCATCGGTGTCTCCCCGATGCAATTTTATCCTTTAGCAGTTATCGGCATAGCATGGGTTAATTGGTGAGACATTTTGGCGAGCTATAGAAGTCATATCGAGCTCGTAAAACCTATCGACAAGAATGCATTCTTTTGGAAAGATGACATGGTGAAGTCCCTCTTCTCTTGGCAGGTACTTCTAGGTTGGGGAGACCTCTTCATGTTGGGGGGATATTACCACGAGTTCACACCCTGTCGCTAAGACTCCATCATTTCACTGAGACCTTTCATCGAAGCCCCTAGACATTTCGCTAAATGCACTCACTCTCACCAAAGGGACATCCTATCGGCGAGACATCTCCTAATCACCGAGACCTCATGGAAATGAAATCTTGCTTTGCCGATGCCATTTCATTCATTGAGACTCTGATGGATCAACAAGAATTATGTTGATATTACCTCATGTCGGCGAGACCTTTTTGGTCGGTGAGACTTTACACTGACTGGAGCTTTCTTTCGCTGAGCCTTGAGCACTTCGGGAGACCAATAGCCATCAGTGAGACATCTCACAAAATTCATTTCATTTCGGCTAGACTTTATCTCCTCGGCATGACATCACATCGAACCCCTGTACTCCTGGTGAGACACCATGCTTATCAGCGAGACCTCTTGCTGAAGGAAAAATTATCGCCGAACTAAAACCTTTGGTGGGGCCTTCTTCTTTTGGGCAGACCTATGGTGATATCTCTTCTGTGTCATCGAGACTCTAGCATGTCGGCAAGACTTTATGCCAAAGGCATAACCTTTTTCTGATCTTTTCCTTTCGAGGAGACCTCTCTGTAGTAATACCGATATGCAATCTTTTGTTTCACATGTGTCGCCGTAACATTCCCTCGTCGGGGAGACATCCCATAGACATCTTATGTTTCGCCAAGAAACCTCCATAAGCCCACTTTTGTTGTTGTGACAATCTCGTTCTCTCCCCGATGAAGCAACATCCTTATCGGTGGTCAAAAAGACTTAAGGAGGTTGGCAAGACCATACACCAAAGAAAGAAACTCATGCTAAAGTGCTTGCCCCTTGCTGATGGGAAACCCCTCGTCGTTGGGATGATGATCGATGTCTTACCAATAGGAACCTGTAGGTGAATTCCACTCTCCATGACATTCCTAGGGTCTTTTCGAAAGGCAACATAGAAGCATATTTAACCAAATTCATTATGGGTTGGGGAGAATCTGATAATCTCATGCCGATAGGATCCCTAATGTAAAGCATTTAGACTTGATGGAGTTTATAATGCAATATGGTCGGATATGGGAAAATTTTCTCATGGTGGGACTTGTCTGACAAATTTGTGATTATGAGAAACATGTAAAATCATTAGAAACCTGTAGTTCTAACACCTCCTTTGGATTTCAAATGGACAAAGACAAGCCACCAGTTGGTGAGACACAAGGAAAGTCTTGCTGACCCTTGCCTTAGAAGATTTTATGACCACTTGAATTGAGGAATGCCTTTAGTTGGCTTCCCTGAGAGATATCCTCAGATGAATGATTCAGCCTTGCAAAACAAAATCCCCATTAGCCCTCAGGAGAACATAAAATATATCATGATGAAATACACCATTGCTTGTGATTATTTCATTTAACGCTTAGCAAGAAGGAAATCAACTCAAGCAGAAACAAGACTAAAATCAGATCAGACAAAATAAAAGATAAAACAAGGAGAAACAAAAGAACCCCCAAAATCAAAGCAAATAACAGAGGCAAAGAAACCAAAAAAAAGAGAAGGGGGGACCCATTTTGTTCCAGATCAAAATGGGGTGGTTATGCAGGGCATAACACATTTGTGAACAATTGAAGGGATAGTTTTCATCGAGCGAAGCTAAGGATGACCTAGCCACAAACGAAATTGATTCAATTGTGGAATGATAGAATATGTTACATCCAATGTCTTAGGTCCTATTTGTAATGGGAATATGATCGATTTGATCATAGGGCACACAAAACTAGTATGATTTTTAATCCATGTGGTTGGTTTGTCATAATCATATTGATAAAGATCATGTAATACTAAAAATTCTTCTGTGATCACATTCTCACCACAGGCGGGATATATTAATATCCCATTGGTGGGCTTATCATAGATGCGATCGACTATGTAAAGAGGACCATCAGAAAGATTTTTAATTATATCATGAGAGGAAAAAGTAATATCAAGAGATTTTTTAGTTAAGCCCTTACAAGGGATAATGTCTATCATACCCACAAGTTCATCCATAAGATTAATATGGGTAACATATGGAGTAGAATCATGTGGTTTAGTATTTGTATCAATATTCATCACATGAGTGTTTGAAGGTTCACCAGCTTTGAAAAATGATATATTGTGTTTAAGCATGGGATTGGTAAATATTTTTAAATTTTTATTGGGGGTGCAATAGACTTATTGCCTTGATCATTGACATTCGCAATGGATAGATGACTAGAATCAATGAGGTCTTGCACTAAGTGTTTGAGATGCTTGCATTGTTCTGTGTCATGTCCATTTTGGTGATGAAAATGACAATAAGCATTTGTTTTAAAGGTGGGGGGTAAAGGATTGGTAGTATCAAGTGGTTTGATTGTAGGAAAAGTAATTGTCTATTGTTGTAGCAGTTAATTCATTGTATTATGGAGAGTATCAGGCAAGGGGGTAAATTGTCTCTTTGGGTCCCCATAGGTAAAGGGCGCCATTGCTTTAACAACTACCACTTGATTATGAACAAGTTGAGTTGGTTGTGGAGGAGGGGAATTGAACTATAAGAAGCCTCTATTTGGTTTTCTAAATTTTTGTGAGTTTTTTTGGTTGTTTTGGTTGCTTTGTTCAAATTCTCATCTCGGTTAGAAGTGGACTTTGAATCATGACTATGAATTGAGTTGTGATAGTCACAAAGAGCTATGCATAAATGCATGAAGGGAGGAAATTTCATCATGGTCAACCTATCCTAAATGTGATTTTGCAAGTTTTCAATAAACAACTTTTGGAGATGTGAATTAGGAATCTTGACATCTACTTGAGCATACAAGGACTGATAGTGTGAAATGAAATTAGTTACCTATTCATCCGAATTTTTTTTACACCTCATTAAATCAGCCATTGCCTTTTTGGGAATCATATGGACTTGGAAATGACTTATAAAGGCATCAACAAGTTCATTAAATGATCAGATGGAATGATTGGGTAAGTTTGAAAACCACTCCAATGCAACGTGCTTTAAGGTCCTAGGGAATAGTTTGGCTAATAGTTTATCTTCAAGGACAAAATCATTGCACAAGGTTTTATAGGAACTAACATGATTAGTAGGGTCTCCTTTACCTCTGTACTTCTTAAACCTAGGCATCTCAATTCCTTGTGGCATCAATGTTCTTAAGATCTCTAAAGATAATGGGATACTATAGACATAGTATGTGGGTGGTGCGGTTTGATTTTGGTTAATGGTGGATATTTTTTGTTGCATGGAGGAAATGGTCTGAAAGAGTTGTGTAATGAGAGGTTCAGTGTAAGTGGTATGAGGAGGAAGAGAGAATGGTGATGGAGTGTATGTAATGTTAGGAGAAGTAAAGGGGACACTAAGAGGGGTGAAGGTGGTGGAGGATGGAACATTCAATGCCACAAAAGAACTAGCAATGCTAGTTGGAATAGTGAAAGGAGTCACATAACTAACCTGTTGCATGGTTGTTTTAACTTGAGGAGTGTTATAGGTGGGTATGGATGCTACAATTGAAGGAGGAGGAATGTGAGATCCTATTTGGCTAACCATTGTGTTTACTGGTTGAGATGTGTTAGAGGTGGAAGAAGTATTTTTTTGGTATATCTCAACAATTTTTTTCATGACATCTAAACCCTCATCACTTTCAAGCATTCGATGAAGGTTTTCGATAGCAGAAATTTTAGTGGTGGAAATATTTTCAAGACGCAAGTTTTGTTGTAAATGTGCTAAATCCTCATGAATGTTAATGACTTTATTTTGTAGGATGGCATCACTTTGTGTGTCAACATGTAGTGTATGTGAAGGTAAAGGTGTACTAGTGGTAGTATTCATGCCTAATGCACCATTGTCTATACCAGGAGTAGGAGCTCAAGACAACCCAAGGTCCATAGTGAGTGTGTTATCGCAGGATGCCATGAGTCAGGAACTTCTTTTCACTAAAGTATTATCAATAGGGCACCAAAAACTCATAAAAGTACCATAAGAGGTGGGGTTAATGCAAATGCAATGCAATCTAGGAATAATAAAATGTAAATAATAGAAATTTTGTAGACTGAAACAAGAGTGCAGTACCAGAAAATAGAAATGCAAAAACTAATGTGAAAATGATAGAAATTGTTGTGCAAAAAGTGCAACTAGAATGATTCACCCAAGGTGGAAAATGAGTCCAGAGGTGGATTTTTTTGTGCTTTTTTAGAAAATTTAAAGTGATTTTATGTGTTTCAGATACAAAATGAAGATGCAGATGCAAAATTTTAGTTTTTATAGTTTTTTTTTAAGTGCAAAAATGAAATCTATGTGAGATATTCACTAATGCAAATGTGTAAATCCTAGGATGCAAAAAAATGCAAAAGGATAATTCAAATACTAATTCTATGAGTCCTAGGATATAATTTTTGTGTTTCTATGTACTTCTCTTGCACTCTTAGGGTTTTTCACCTAAAAGGAGAGAGATAGACAAAAAAATTGAGGTGATTCATTCAAAATAAGGTATTTATGATGAAATTATGACTAAATGAAATGATCTAGATGCAAAAAAGTGATGAAATTGATTGATTATGAATGCAAAACTAATGAAATTTGGAATGTTTGAAAACATGGTGTGATATGCAGAAATGAACTAGAGACAAACAAATGCAAATAGAATTGAATGAGATTGAATAGAGTGCACCTAGAGATGAAATGTTGATGCTGAAAGATTTTGGAATGTGGAAAAAATCATTGTTGATCACCAGTGGGACTCATTTTCCACTGATGGTGAATCAGTCATCTTTTTGGTAAACCACCCTAAAATTGGTTTTCAACTATCATGAACTAAATTTTGATGAAATCAACTTTTCAGCCTAAAAGTGGGACTCATTCGCCACTGATGGAGAATCGGTCCTCCTCCAAAATTTTGTAGATTCATGAATCAAGATTGTGGGTTTGGATCTGTACTTGTCTTCTTGTCGGGTTGACAGAGTCAAATTTGTAGAAAATGGGTTGAATGTTATCTCCATGCTTGAATTAGGGTTTTTTAACTTGAATCACTTTGATAAATTGTTGACCACTTTCCAACACTTATTTCTTTGACAAATCTACCTGCAAGACCTACAAACACACATGCAAAGAAGGGAAAATGGTTAAGGGTTAGAGTATAGGGATTTTCCTTGGTCAAATCCCACTTTGGTAATCAAACCCTTGATAAAGAAATGAAATGGAAACAAGAAAGGAATGATGAATAAATAACATGCAAGTGTCCTAAAATCACCAAATCCTTGTTGTTGAAGTTTTAAGATATGTCAATGGCTGCTCCAAGATGCTTCATAATTTCTTGATTGAATGATGCTTTGATGGATTGAATGGAAGAATTCTAATTGATGGTGTATGAGTGAATGAGATGAATGGGGGTTAAAATGGATGGAAAAACACTTATTTATACACACTTATGCCCTAATTACCCAAGAATACATCACAGGTTGACATAAGGTCTTAATGAATAAAATCTTGAAAGAAATTTGAATTTATTTTGAATTTTGAGCTAAGAGGGACTCATTCGCCACCCATGGAAAATGGGTCCCACTTTAGGCTTGCAAGTGGGTGTCAGGAATTAAGTTGCATTTAATGTTGTTTGTTAGGTTTGAATTCAAAAACACACTTAATTAGTGCCTATAAGTGCATAAAGGGGTGAAATAAAACATTAGAAAGGTGTAATTAGTGATGACAAGCCTAGAAAAGTGTGAAATCTTGTTACAAGACTTTGCAACACTTTAGAATAAGACATGATAAGTGATAAAAATATGATATTTAGATGAATTATAATCAGAAGAGTCTAAAAAAGTGTAGAAATGTGTTACAACACCTTCACAAGACATCATAAATTGAATATTTAGGACCTAATGTGAATTTTAAAGTTACATTGCAACATTAAATCAAAGAAAAATAGGTCAAGCATCATAAGAGAAAGACCTAACTGACCATGAAAATTTCAATGATCCATTTTTCTATGGTACAAGGTGAGGGTGAGGGTGAGGGAGGGGGAGGGGGTTAGGATGAGGGAGAGGGAGAGGGAGAGAGAGGGGGTGAGGGTGAAGGTGAGGGTGAGGGAGTGGGTGGGGGATGGGGGAGGGGTAGGGGGAGGGGGAGGGGGAGGGAGAGAGAGGGAGGGATGGGGAAGGGTAGGGATATAAGGGGAGAAGGAGAGTGAGAGAGATGGTGATGGAGATTTTAATGGTGATGGTGAGCGTTATGGTGAGGGTTATGGTGAGGGAGAGGGTGAGGGGAAGTGGAGGAAAGTGAGGGGGTAGGAGGAGGGGGAGAGAGGGGAGAGGTGGTGAGGGTGAGTTTGAGAGTGAGGGAGAGGGAGATGGTGATGGTGATAGTGAGGGAGATGGAGATAGTGATGGTGATGGTGAGGGAGAGGGTGAAGGGCAGGAGGAGAGAGGGGAGGTGGGAGAGGGGGAAGGGGAGAGGGGGAAAGAGGGGAAGAGGGGGAGGGGAGGGTCAAGGGGAGGGAGAGGGGGGATGTGAGGAGAGGGTGGGAGTGGGGGTTGGGGAGGGAGGGGGGAGAGAGTGAGGGAGATAGGAAGAGAGGGAGAGGGCAAGGATGAGGGGAATTGGGAGGGGGAAGAGGGGAAGGGGGAGATGGTGGGGGTGGGGAGGGGGAGAGTGAGAGAGAGAGATTTGAAGATGACTTCAAAAGTAGAGGCTATCAAGGAGTATTAGAAGGATATTAATGGACATATTAGACTTAGGTGACCAATATTCCTCAAATGCTTTTAAGGTTAGAATTTTATTCTAAAATAAGACACTATTAGTTTTTTCTATAGAGCCTTGGGAAATGAAGAATCCATGACTTATGAGACCTCTATGTTTTAGTTTATTAATATCATTCTAAAAGGAGAAATTATTAGATCAAGGAAAAATTGACTCAGACACAATTCACACTCAAATAGCCAAATTCAAATTTACCAAACAACTCTTCATGTCTTCGTACATAGTCTATCTCGTAGCTAGAGTGGGAAACTTCCTAGAGTTCACCAAATTAGTTGCATTGACAAAAAAACTCTTTTCTTTCTCTTTGTGTCTCTCTCTAGCACTTTAATAAAACTTAAAGTTTGTGGTTTATGATTGTTTATGGGTAGTTGAGGTTTTACCTTTCACTCCCTCTTTGCCTCCTTCCCTCTTAACCAACACGTACCCATTCTCTAGGGCTCTCCTACACTCTCTACCTTGTCTTCCATCCTTAGGGTTTAAGGTATAGGTTTGAGTGTTTAATGTATAGGATAACTCTCCTCTCAATTATCTTCTTCCCTATATCCCTCCCACCCCCATTCTCTCAAGTCTCTCCCTCCGTCTATCCCTCCCACCCCTCTCTCTCAAGTCTCTCCCTCACTCTATCCTTCCCACCCTTTGTCTCTTGGACCTCTCATACCTCCTCTCCCTCTCTCAATTCTCTCCCTCCCAACCTAACTAGACAAATATCTCTCCCTCGTAAGTTTCTCTCTTAGGTCTCTCCCACCCAATCTCTCTCTCTCCCTCTCAAGTCTCTCTCTCTCTTAGGTCTCTCTCCCTCTCAAGTCTCTCTCTCTCATCTCTCTCTCTTATGTGTCTCCAACTCCCTCTCTCTCAGGTCTCTCCCTCTCAAGCCTCTCTCTCTCAGGTCTCACTCCCTCCCACCCTACCTAGACTACTCTCTCTCACTCCAAGCACCTCTCTCACACTCCCTCTCTTAGGTATCTCAATAAAAATATCCCTCCCAGCCCCTCTCCCTCTCTCAAGTCTCTCCCTCCCATCCTAAATAGATAACTCTCTCTCTCTTTCTCTTAGGTCTCACTACCTCCCATGCTAGCTAGAAAAATATCACTCCAACCCCCTCTCTCACACTCCCTCTCTCCCTCTCTCTCTCTCCCTCTCAAGTCTTTCTCTCTATCTCACTCACTCCAACTCCCTCTCTTAGCTATTTACCTTTCTCTCTCCCTCTCATCTCTCTCTTGTAGGCACCTCTTTCTCAAGTCTCTCCCTCACAATATCCCTCCCAACCCCTCTCCCCCTCTCAGGTCTCTTCCCCCCAACCTAACTAGACAACTCTCTCCCTCTCAAGTCTCTCTTAGGTCTCCCTCCCTACCATTGATCTAGGTGGATCCAGAAAACCTCAAAAAATTAAAAGTCTCAAAGTATCATAGAAACAACCTCATCACCTAGAGCTCACCGACACGATCCTAACCCAACTTGAATCACATCAAAAGGAGGTCGTAGGAAAGAGTTATGCTCAGTCAAAGATTGGTCAAATAGGCAAATCAAGGGGCTAGAAAAGGTGAAAAAATGACCATCTCAGAAGTGGTCAAAATCAACATCATTGTGAAGAGCTTGTCTAGACCTTTCCATTGGTGTTCATTTCGTCAAAAATAGAGACTGTATGCCAAAGTTACACCAAGTCAAAGTTTTAGTCAAAATGATGATGACAACATGTGACATGGCAGTTGACTAGATGGTGACATGAAAAAAATCTCACAAAATTCATGTACAACATGCTTTATTTTTGAAAAAAATAAAGTGGTGGAAGTTTATTCCACAAAATCCATTCGATGGAATCAGATTTTGGGGGATCCCAACCAGATTTGGTGGGATCCAAATCTCCTAAAAATAAAAAAGATTAGCTCATAAAAAAAACCAAATGAGACCATGAATAGGTGTTAAGGGCTTAAGAAAATTAAATTGTTTTTTTAATTTAAATCATATTCTATCCTAATTTATTAACAAAATAACCTTTTATACTTATTTTAACCCCTTAAATTGTTATGAAGCCTAATTAAAGGCCAAAAGGGGTTGAACAAAATATTTAAAAGGGTTTAATTTCTTTAAGGGGAGTTATTTTATTTATTATGGTGGTTTTTAACTCCATATGCAAAATTATGTATAAAAGGGGGTTAGGAGTGTGAGTTTTCCATTTAGGTTTTTTGAGAGAAAATGTTATGCTCTTTTGAGGAATGTTTGGAGGGGAACTTTACAAGGTGATATTACACCAAGAATTGTAAAAAAAATTGAAAGTGAGATTGTGAGGAGACTATTGTAAGCTTGGAGAATTGTAAGAAGACATTTTCAGGTGCTTGAAAATCTTAATAAAGCAGTCCAATGTTGAGAAGTGGACCCGGAGATGTAGTCCTAATCGGATGAACTCCGTTATCAGACATGATCTCTCTTTTTCTCTTCTATCTCCTAATTTTCTTCAGTATTTTAATTCTTTGAGTTTCTAGTTTATGTTCATTATTTTTTTTGGATAAAGTATTAAGTGTACCTAATTTACTCACTCAATGGTTAAGATTCAAAAACATGCAATTTTGTTGGATCGGGATAAAATCCATAGTTGAGAGTAAAGTACAAATAGTTTTGTAACTTTCTAATTACAAATCAAGTGGTATCAGAGCCATTTAATAGGAAAATTTGCAAGTGGTGAATGTTAACCAGGTTGAAATTGAAGCAAGGAGAAGGTGCACTTGAAGAATTTAATCGTGAGATCAGAAAATGAAAGACTTTTCCATGATCAGAGATGGCAGCTGAACAAAGTCCTATGGAGCTTGATGAGAAAAATTTCCAAAAAGCATTTCTTGAAATGAAGGCTATGGTGGAAGTTCTTTTCCAAGAGAGGCAAGAACAAAAGAAGAGAAAGGAAGGAAAGGCTAGGAAGGAGGAAGTTGAATCCTCATTGAAAGAAGACAAAGGTAAAGGAGTAGGAGGTGGTGGTGACCCTCCTGAACCTCCATCCTCATCTTCCTCATCTTCTTCATATTCATCCTCTTCTTCTTGTTCATCTAACTCTTCTAAATAGAAACAACCTATGCAAACACCTTTTTTAAAATTGGATGTTAAATTTGAGTTGCTTGTATATAATGGTGAATTGGATGCAGTAAAATTGGATAACTGGCTTAAGCAAATCAAAGTGTATTGTAGGGTTCAATAGATCTTTGATGATTCTTCCAAAATCCAGCTAGCTACTCTTAGAATGGGAGGCACTGCATTGGTTTGGTGGGAGAGTAAGATTCAAGATGATCTTGCTACGCCTACTTGTTCACATTGTCAGAAAAAGGGCATGGAGATGCAAAGTGTTGGAAATTGCATCCAGAATTGAAACCAAAATGGTTTAAGGATCATAAAGGAAAGAAAAAGGTTGTAGCTGTCATTCAGAATCTTGGATCGGATTCTGATGACAAAACAAAGATAACAGTTGTGGGCTTGAAAGGTAAAGCTTTTGTTGGTAATGATTCTGCCACTAATGTTTCATGTGCTTCTACTTCTAAAAGTCATGTTGTTCCTGAAGATAGAAAAAGATGTGAATTTTTTCATATAAGGGTGATTTCTAAGAACAATAAGATTAATACCCTAATAGATAGTGGGTCCCAAGTTAATCTAATTTTAGAAGAAGTTGTTGAACAATTGAGATTGAAAACAAATCCACATAAGAAACCTTATCCATTAGGTTGGGTGTGCAATGATAACAAATTGTGAGTAACTAAACAATGCAATTTAAGATTTGCAATAACATCTAAGTTTATAGATGAGGTTGAATTTGATGTGGTTCCACTTGATATCTATGGTATTGTGTTGGGTAGCCCATACTTATATGATAGAAAAGCAATTTTCTTCAGGGAACATAATCAATATTGTTTATTTAAGGAAGGAATTGAATACATTGTGCATTCTCATCCAATTAAGACTAATAAATCTTTTGTGACAATGAGACAATTGAAAAGGGTAGTTAATTCTTAATAATAATTTGGAACTTATGTATCTACCACAAGAAGTGTCATTGCATAAAAGTATATCTATTTCTAAGGTTGTTCCAGTTATGAAAGACAAGCATGATGTTGGTACATTCTTTTTCTCATCTGCAAATTTAGTTTTGTTATTCAGCCTTCTACTTTTTAGCAGTGTATGGTTGGTAGCGGCAACATGAAATGTGGATGTGTATATGGCTAATGTACTAACAATATCAGTGTATTTTTAATTGTTGTTATGATGAGTCAAATGTATAGGTTCCAAGAAGGAAGGACAGATTATATCGGGCTAGTGGGGCGACATTTCCCTAGCTCAAAGTGTATATAAAACAAGACTTTTGGAGGTCCAAAAGCTTCTCAGTGAGGAGGAATGATCCAAGGGAATCTAGAAAACCTCAAAAAATTCAAAGTCTCAGAATCTCACAGAAACAACCTCATCACCTAGAGCTCACCGACACGATCTTGACGCAACTTGAATTACGTCAAAAGGAGGTCGTAGGAAAGAGTTATGCTCAGTCAAAGATTGGTCAAACAAGCAAATCAAGGGGCTAGAAAAGGAAAAAAATGACCATCTCAGAAGTGATCAAAATCAACATCATCATGAAGAGCTTGTCAAGACCTTTCCAAAAATGTTTGTTTCGTCAAAAACAAAGACCATATGCCAAAGTTACACCAAGTCAAAGTTTTAGTCAAAATGATGATGGCAACATGTGACATGGCAATTGATTGGATGGTGACATGGAAATTGCAAGTGATGTGGCAAAAATCTCACAAAATTAATGTACACCATGCTTTATTTTTGAAAAAAATAAAGTGTTGGAAGTTTATTCCACAAAATCCATTTGGTGGGATCGGATTTTGTGGGATCCCAACCGGATTTGGTGGGATCCAAATCTCCTAAAAATCAAAAAGATTAACTCATGAAAAAAAACCAAATGAGCCCATGAATAGGTGTTAAGGGCTTAAGCAAATTAATTTTTTTTTTTTTATGGGGAAGTTATTGTTTTTTAACAAGTTGTGTCATATTTAAAGCATATTCTAGCCTAATTTATTAACAAAATAACTTTTTTATGGTTATTTTAACCCCTTAAATTATTATGAAGCCTAATTAAAGGTCGAAACCTGGGTTAAACGAAATATTTAAAAGGGGTTAATTTGTTTGAGGGGAGTTATTTTGTGGCTTTTAACCCCATATGCAAAATTATGTATAAAAGGGGGTTAGGAGTGTGAGTTTTTCATTTAGGTGTTTTGAGAGAAAATGCTATGATCTTTTGAGGAATTTTTGGAGGAGAAATTTACAAGGTGATATTACACCAAGAATTATAAAAAAAAATGAGAGTGAGATTGTGAGGATACTATTGTAAGCTTGGAGAATTGTAAGAAGACATTTTCAGTCACTTGGAAATCTTAATAAAGCCATCCAATGTTGAGAAGCGGACTTGGAGACATAGTCCTAATCGGACGAACTCTGTTATCAAGTGTGATCTCTCTTTTTCTCTTCTATCTCCTAATTTTCTTCAGTATTTTAATTCTTTGAGTTTCTAGTTTATGTTCATTAATTTTTTTGGATAAAGTATTAAGTATACCTAATTTACTCCCTCAATGGTTAAGATTCAAAAACACGCAATTCTATTGGATCAAGATAAAATAGTTTTGTAAATTTCTAATTATAGATCAACCACCCTACCTAGACAACTCTCTCTCACTCTCCCTCTCTCTTAGGTCTCTCCCTCAAAATATCCCTTCCAACCCCTCTCCCACTCTCAAGTCTCTCCCCCAACCCTAACTAGATAACTCTCTCTCTCTCTCAAGTCTCACTCCCTCCCACCCTACCTAGAATGCTCTCCCTCACTCCAATCCCCTATCTTAGACTCACTCTCACTCAGGTATCTCCCTCAAAATATCCCTTTCACCCCCTCTCCCTCTCTTAGGTCCCTCCCTCCCATCCTAACTAGATAACTCTTTCTCCAACAATAGTCTCTCTCTCAGGCCTCACTCTCTCCCACCCTATCGAGACAAATATCTCTCACTCCAACATCCTCTATCACACTCCCTCTCTCCCCCTCTCAGGTCTCTCTCTCTCTCTCTCTCTCTCTCTCTCTCTCTGTCTCTCTCTCTCTCTCTCTCTCTCTCTCTCTCTCTCTCTCTCTCTCTCTCTCTCACTCCAACTCCCTCTCTCAAGTCTTTATATTTCTCTCCCCCTCTCATCTCTCGTTATCTCTCTCTTAGGTATCTCCCACTCCCTCTCTCTTAGGTCTCTCTCTCAGGTGTCTCCCACTCCCTCTCTCTCAGATCTCTCCATCAAAATATCCCTCCGTACCCCTCTCCCTCTCTTAGGTCTCTCCCCCCAACCTAACTAGATATCTATGTCTC
This sequence comes from Sequoia sempervirens, assembly GCA_007258455.2. Classification (NCBI taxonomy): domain Eukaryota; kingdom Viridiplantae; phylum Streptophyta; class Pinopsida; order Cupressales; family Cupressaceae; genus Sequoia; species Sequoia sempervirens. The sequence goes on from VDFB02000017.1 coordinate 430,696,340, forward strand.
CCTCTCAAGTCTCTCTCTTAGGTCTCACTCCCTCCCACCCTACCTAGACTATTATCTTTCACGCCAACCCCCTCTCTCACACTCCCTCTCTCTCTTGAGTCTCCCTCAAAATATCCCTCTCAACCCCTCTCCCTCTCTCTCAAGTCTCCCTCAAAATATCCCTCCAAACCCCTCTCCTTCTCTCAGGTCTCTCCCCCCACCCTAACTAGATAACTCTCTCTCTCCCTCTCAAGTCTTTATCTCTGAGATCTCACTCCCTCCCACCCTACCTAGACTACTATCTCACTCGAACTCCCTCTCTCACACTCCCTCTCTTAGGTATCTCCCTCAAAATATCCCTCCCACACCTCTCCCTCTCTCAAGTCTCTCCCTCCCATCCTAACTAGATAAATATCTTTCTATCATGTAGTAGTCTCCCTCTCTTAGGTCTCTCTATCTTCACTAACCCCCTCTCTCACACTCCCTCTCAGGTATTTCTATCTCTCTATCTCTCACTCCAACTCCCTCTCTTAGGTCTTTATCTTTCTCTCTCACTCTCATCTCTCTCTCTTAGGTATCTCTCTCAGGTCTATCTCAAGTGTCTCCCACCCCCTCTTTCTCAAGTTTCTCCCTCAAAATATCCCTCACAACCCCTCTCCCCCAGCCTAACTAGATAACTCTCTCTCTCCCTCTCAAGTCTCTCTCTCTCTCTCTCTTTCCAACTTTCTCTCTCAGGTCTTTGTCTTTCTCTCTTCCTCTCATCTCTCTCTTAGGTATATCTCTCTCAAGTCTTTCTCTCAAGTGTCTCCCACTCCCTCTCTCGCAGGTCTCTCCCTCAAAATATCCCTCCCAACCCCTCTCCCACTCTTAATTCTCTCCCTCCTACCATAACTAGATAACTCTCTCTCCCTCTCAAGTCTCTCTCTCTCAGGTATCACACCTTCCCACCCTACCTAGACTACTCTCACACACACTTTCTCTCTCCCTCTCAGTTATTTTTCTATCTCACTCTAACTCGCTCTCTTACGTATTTGTATTTCTCTCCCCCTCTCATCTCTCTCTCTCTTAGGTATATCTCTCTCAAATATCTCCCACTCCCTCTCTCTCAGGTCTATCCCTCAAAATATCACTCCCAACCCCTCTCTGTCTCCTAGGTCTCTCCCCTCACCCTAACTAGATAAATCTCTCTCTCCCTCTCAAGTATCTTTGTCTCTTAGGTCTCGCTCACTACCACCCAACCTAAACAACTCTCTCTCTCTCACTCCAACTCCCTCTCTCTCTCTCTCTCCCTCTTAAGTATTTCTCTCTTTCTCACTCCAACTTCCTCTCTCTCAAGTCTCTCCCATTTATGGTTGAGGGTTTAATATATATAGTGTATAGGGTAGAGGGTAGAGGGTTGAGGTATTACAATTTAAGGGTTGGTGTATTAAGGTTTAAGGGATAATTTTGAGGTGTTAAGGTTGGGGGTTTAATGTGTAGGGTAGAATTAGAGGGTTTAGGGTTTAGGGTTTAAGGTAGAGGGTTGATGGATTAGGGTCAAGGGTTTTGGGTTTAGGGTTTATTGTTTAAGGTTTAGGGTTTAGGGATGAGGGATGAGGGTTAAGGGTAGAGGGTTTCAAGGGTTGAGGTATTAGGGTTTAAGGGTTGAAGGTTTAAGGTATAGGGTTGAGGGATTAGAGTTGATGGTTTAATGCATAGAGTAGAGGGTTGAGGGTTGAGGTATTATAGTTTAAGGATTGAGGGTTTAAGGTTTGAGGTATGAGGTATTAGGGTTTAAAAAATAGGGTTGAGGGTTGAGGGTTGAGGGTTTAATGTATAGGGTGGAGGGTAGAGGGCAGAGGGTAGAGGGTTGAGGTATTATAGTTTAAGGGTTGAGGGTTTAAGGTTTGAGGATTTAGGGATTAAGGTTGAGCAACTAAGGTTGAGGGTTGAGGTATTATGGTTTAAGGGTTGAGGGTTTAAGTGTTTGAGGTTAGAGGGATTAGGGTTTAAGGTATATGGTTGAGAGTTTTGATCACATATCTCTAAAGATCCATATTGGATCCCACTTTTACAATTTTCATCCCTTAGATGCATAACCCACTCTTTGAAGGCTATAACCTATGATCTTCTATCACAAATCATGGTATATTATCTATTTTTAATTGTAATCCTTCTTTATTCAAGTCTTTGAAGTATCGCAATTGATATTGGTAATTGTAATCCTTCTAAATAGTCAAGTCCTAATAATGTATCACCTTTACTTATACCCAAGTGTAGTTAAATGGCATGTTCTTAGTTTTACTTGTTCTAAATATTCAAGTCCTAAAAATGTATCACATTTTATGCTCACCAAATTTGGCGAGCGCCAAATGTTCATTTTCCAAAAATGGTAAAAAAGGAATTAACCCATAATTCAGACCCACAATTCTCTACATTTGTCTAATTCTATGCTTTATCAGACTTGGAAATGCCTTTTTATGTAGTTGACTTGTTTTTGTACCAAATGATGCTTGATCCATCACCTTTTTAGCATCAATTTGCATGCTATACAACGTACAAGAAGACAATTTGAAGTTTCTACATCATTTTTCATTATCTCAAGTAATATATTTATTTTGGTACAATTGAAATGTTTATATTGAGTTTTTTTGTTTATTTTTGACAATATAAACCATTCCTTTCATAATTTTATCAATCATAATAATTTTACATACAATTCAACATTGAATTAGATGGAAGTCGCATAAAAAAGTTTAATTTTTAGGAGTTTGAAGAAAAAAATGAAAAGTTAATGACATAATTTAGCTTCTATGAATTCATGTAAACTTATATAGCTCGAATATCAACTTAACACAAAATTTCGTATGAATTCTATTTGCATTTCTTATAGTAGTCCATTTCCATCATGGCTAGTGGAATTCACTATTTTTCATTTTAGCTAGATGTTTAAATATTGAGTTTTTATTTTTTGGTTTGGACAATATAGACCATTAATTTGATGATTTTATTAATCTTCATTGTTATACATAAAATACAACATTGAATTAGATTTCCAAGTTGCATATAAACGTTTAATTTTTTAGGAGTTTGAAGAAAAAAATTTAAAAACATGATATAATAGATGAATTCATGTAAACTTATATAGAGTATTTGAAAAAATGCCTCAAGGAAATTCCTCAAACCAATGTGGTCTCATGGAATGCAATGAAAAGAAAATGCAATTGGAAACTCTCCTAGTTATTAGTTATGCAATTTGAAGTAATTGAATAAAAGTTGCACTTAGGTTGACTTTCAAAAACATTAGATTATAATTGAAATTTTATCACCTATAAACATCTAGTTACATTAGTTATGTAATGTGAAGTAATGCTTTGAGTTTTAAAGATGTGCAATGTAATGTAATCACTATCCTTTGAAATAGCTTGAAGTCACTATCCTTGATGCTTTCTTAAGTTTGCACAACCAAAACCAAAGAATACTCTCCTTATAATCATGATTATCAAAATTTTCAAACTCCAAACTCTTTTGTACTACAACCATAATGACTTTGCATTTTCTCTTCACTTTTTTGTCAACAGTTTCCCTTTAGAGTTGACTATTGTTTTGTATTTGATTTCTATATATCCTTCCTTTGTGGCATTATTGCATACTGATATGAAGACTAGGACACCCTGGAAATGACTCTCATGATATGACTGTGCCTCATTTTTTCACCATTTCCTTCATTGCTATATACATTGGAATGCCCTCATTTGAAGTCTTCTCCTTTAACATTGACTATCTCCTGCTTTCTTTCTCAAGTAGTAACTTTCACAAAATTTCAAAGCAACAAAAAACTCAATACAAGCTGCTATATAGCAATTTTCCAATTAGCTACATGTAGATTACCTTATCTTTCCCTCTTTCATCTATTGTGACACTTTATGAAACGTTTCCTAAAGCTACTCTTAAACCTTTTTTAAGTGCCAAGCCTGTCTTTGTCAAATTTTGGTGGCTATGTTGATTGCTTGTCCATGAGCATTTGAATTCTATGAATGCCAACCTTCATTTATTTGGCATTGTGATCCCCTTTTACTTTTGAAAACACTTGACATCATGCCATTTTATGGTTCCAAGAATCTTGTTATTATTTAGTGATAAAATCTTTGACTATCCACTATATGGAATGCCAGTACTTTCATATATGAAGACTATTCTTTACCATTTAATTCATTATTACAAAATCTTGCATAGTTTTCTACCATTTAAAACCTTGAACTCTACCCTTTGTATGACTCTCAATCTTGCAAGATACACACTATCAATACCTTTATTTGACTGTGATTATTCATCTTCCCTTTATCATGACATGTGGCTATCACTATCTTCAAGCCTTCATCGCTTGATTATGCAATGTCGCACTGTCATGCTTTCTTTAGTATTTAAGACTATAATTATATTCATGATAATTGTCCTCTTTGTGAGAGTAAAAGACTTAAGAAAAAACTATTCAAATAAAACATTTAAATAATCCTAAGATCTATGAAAATATGGATTACAGTGTCATGGAATGCATGACAAGCAAATGCAATTGACAACTACTCCTAGTTCATCAATAGGGTATTGAAGTAATTGCATAACTGCACTTAATATGTTGACTTTAAAAAAAATAGATTACAATTGAATTTTTGTCATCTATCAATGCATCTAGTTATTAGTTATGCAATGTGAAGTAATGCTTTGAGTTTGAAATCTATGGGAAATGTAATGTAATCAACGATATGAATAAATATGTTTGATAAAATGCTTTGGTATGCATGCATGAAAAATGTGGTAGCATATACATGGCAATTTGTGTTGATTGAAAAAATTCCTCAAAGAAATGTGGTCTCATGGTGATTGTAGGATACATTCAAAATAACCTGATTTCGTAGGATATGTTTAGAAAAAAGTATTGAAACAAATCAAATAGTGCATGCTTGGAGAGAGCAAAAGACTCTGCCATGTGGTTTAGATCATTGTGGAGGGCTCAATCATGTGCTATTCTAGATTTATTTTGCATTTTTTTTTTAGTTGCAATTGGGTGTGATAATCAGAATGCTTCAAGAATTTTTTTAGCAGCTATGGAAATGAATTTATGAAAATGCAGCTATAATGTTTATCCTATTTATTTATTTTCTTTTGTGATCAATTGATTTATGGAAATGCAACTATGAAAATGATAATTTAATCAAATCTATGAAAATTTAGCTATGATGTTTATCTTGTTTATTTATTTTTTTCTCTTTTGTGATTGATTTATGAAAATGCAACTATGAAAATGATAATTGAGTCTATGAAAATGTAGCTATGATGTTTATGTTAGAGTAAAGAATTAACTTTACTACCTCTTAAGATTTCCCTTTATGCACTTGCATTAGTCATTTAATAATTAAATCTAATTATTAAATGCCTATTTACCTATTTGGGTTTCCTATTAGGTTTTTTTGATCTCCTTCTATAAGGATTGATCCTTTGTATATTTTTTGACTTAATTATTTTGCTAATAATAAACTTTCACATTGTCAGAGCAAAACCCTTGTTTTGTTTCTTACATATTTCTTCCTTGTGACAGGTTTTTGCATGTAGATTTCTTGGGCTTAATAGATTTGTTTTTCATCAAATCTTACATGGTATCAGAGCTAGATCTGCTATAGCTTGTTCATGTTTGACAGAAGAAATTTGGGATTCTTTAGCTAATTTGAGAGGTTCTAGTTGTAGTTTTCATATATTTTTTTAGCATTTTTTACAAGCGCATGCATGTGAAAAGACATTTTTTTGGGTGTCCTTCTTTGTGTTGTTCACAGTGGTGTCCTTCCTAGTATCATTTACCAGACTTACACCTTATTCCTCTAAACACCGTGCATAAGCCAACATCTGCGTTGGCAGATCTTAAAAGGCAGAACTTCAAACCCCCGCGGGCACCGTACTTTGACTTGAAAGTTTTTTTTACCTGCAATTTCTATCCAGATCTATGGTTATTTTCATCAGAAAAATCCAAAGGTACACATGATACTCATTTGAAGTTTTTCTTTCCCTCTCATTGTAAGAAATCTTTTCCAGCTTCTACGGTTCGGTTTATTGAATTGTGGGGGGGTGTTTTATTTCTTGTTTTCTGTAATTTACTTCAGTAAACTTGAAATTATATCAAAACGAAACCCCTTCTAAAATATGGCTGAGACCTCTTCTAGTCTAGAACTTTTGACCCCTCATAATTATCACACATGGAAACCCCTAATGACATAGCTTCTCTGGTCAAAAGGGTTGTGGTCTTGTTTAGACGCAGTGCAGCCAGTTTTCTAGAGGCCTTTTGAGGTCATACAACACAGGAACAAGATGGATGAGGCAATGGGGTTGATTGCTTTACATGTATTAGATATTTTATAATTTCATCTTGATGGGTGCAATACCCCTGAAGCTATGTGGACCCATCTTGATGGCTTGTTTGGTACAGTGAATGAGTTCAGGGCACTTCAGATTGAGGTAGAGCATACCTCTCTTGTACCAAATCATTTTCCATCCATTGAGGACTTCTTGATGTAGTTCAAGCAGCAGAGGTCTTTCGTACAAGGATGTGGAAAGACCAAGACTGACACAGAGTGCATCTACCTGATTTTGTCAAAGCTTCGGGGAAAATTTAAGATTTTCTCCTCTACCATGGATGCATTGGGTCAGCGATTCCAGATGCCCACTTTTGAGGTGTTCTGTGATCGGTTGACTAGAGAATAGGCCAAACTCACACAGTTGGATTCTTTATTTGGAACTAAGAACCAAGCTTTGGTTGCTCAAACTTCTAAGGGGACAAATAAGCAAAAGCAGAAGTAGAAGCCCAAAATAGATTTAGTTGGCAATGAGTATTTCTCCAAGCCACCTCAGAAAATAGAGTCTAATAAATCCACTCCTAAGGGTAAATCTTCTAAGTCTAGTGAGTCTTCCTCCAAGACTAAGAAGTTCACAGGTGAACCTTGTAGTTTTTGTGGAAAGGAAGGGCATCTAGTTTCCAAGTGTAAGAAACGTCTTGAGGCTCTAGAGGAAGCCTTGCAACATCATAGTATTGCTTCTCCACAGCCTTCACCTACTCCCATAGGGAAAGGCCATGCTCTCTCTGCACGATCATTATCTTCCACTGCTACATGGATCATTGATTCAAGTACTTCACACCATATCACACAGACACCTAGTTTGGTTACCTCACTTGCTCATAGTGCTACTACACATATTGCAGTTGGTGACTCAACACAACTCTCAGTTACAGGTTCTGGTACTGTTTCATTGGATGGTGGCTCTCTACAGGATGTTCTTTTGGTCCCTTCCATTTCTACGAACCTCCTGCCTGTCTATCAGATTTTCCATTCTAGTTCTGGTAAGACAGTTGAATTCTCACCACATGTAGTTATTCAAGACCTCCATGATCCTGATTTAGTTGTTGCTACTGGGAGTGTTGATTTAGAGTCTCACTTATATTGGTTTGATGGCTAAGAGAACTCTGATTATATAGGTGTTTCTCTTGTTGCTCATGCAGACACAGTGAGCAAGCTTTGGCATGAGCGTTTTGGCCATGTCAACTACAGATATCTCCAACAGATGAGTACACAGGAATTAGTGATTGGGCTTCCTAAGATCTCTTGCACTGATGGTGTTTGTCAAGGTTGTGCCCTTGGCAAACATCATAGAGATCCTTTTCCGACAAGTAGATCCTCACGTGCTAAGGCACCATTGGAGTTGATACATAGTGATCTCATGTCATTTCCCACTCCTTTTTCTGGTGCTCATTATGTGCTCACCTTTATTGATGACTTATCGAGACGCACATGGGTGTACTTCTTGAAGTACAAGTCTAATGTCTTTGATTCATTTTGAGTCTTTAAGACATTTGTGGAGAAGCAATCTGGTCTTTCTATTAGACGGATATGCACTGACAATGGGGGGAATATGTGAATCAGTCTTTTCATGATTTTTGTACTGAGCAAGGCATATTGCATCAGCTAGCAGTTCCCCATACTCCTCAGTAGAATGGAGTTGTTGAGAGAAAGAACAGAACATTGTGGGAGATGGCCAATTGTATAATACAGTCTCGAGATATGCAGCCTTTTTTTTGGGCAGAGGTAGTGAATTGTGCCAACTACATTCAAAATCAGATGCCTCATAAGGCATTATGACATTTGACTCCTGAGGAGGCTTGGTCCCATGTCAAGCCTGATGTTTCTACATTTCAAGTGTTTAGTAGTGAGGCTTGGGAATTTATTCCAGATGCTTAGAGGAAAGCCATGGAGAGGAAGAGTTGACCACTCATATTTTTTGGCTACTGTGAGGATATGAAGGCATATAGGTTGTTTGATCCTGATTCTAGAGAGGTTTTGTTTCGACGAGATGTCCAGTTTGATGAGCGCTATCCTCAGATGCAGCCTCCATCACCACCTTCTCCCTCATTTCCTAGTATTTCCTCTTCTCCTCTTCAGTATTCTATATCCTCTGAGGATGATTTGGATGATGATCCACCTTCCCCTCCTCCACCAGACATTCCGTGAGAACCCAAGTGGGCTCGTGATACTGTCAGTGTTGCTAGTTCTTTGGCAGGAGATCCTTCAGATACCCATCGTACTCATGCTCAGCGATCTGGTACTAGTTTTTTAGCCATGCTGTTTCAAATGATCCTCAGAAGTTTTCAGAGGCAACAGGACATCCTGAGTGGGATAGGGCTATGGATGAGGAGTACTCTTCTTTGATGAAGAATCACACTTGGGATCTTTGTACTCTTCTAAAAGGAAGAAAGATGGTTCGGTGCAAGTGGGTGTACCATACCAAGTATGCTGCAGATGGTTCTATTGATTGGTATAAGGCACGTCTTGTTGCAAAGGGCTTTTCACAGGTGGAGGGTATTGATTACTCTGAAACCTTTGCTCCTATCACCAAGATGAATTCTATTCACCTGGTACTTTCTCTTGCAGCTTCACAGGGTTGGACAGTGTATCAGATGGATGTGAAGAGTGATTTCTTGCATGGGGATCTACATGAGGAAATCTATATGGAGCAGCCTCAGGGGTTTGTGCAGAACTCTTCTCTTGTGTGTAGACTTCAGAGGTCATTATATGGTCTCAAACAAGCCCCTTGGGCTTGGTATGAGAAAATGGACTCTTTCTTGCTAGCCTCACACTTCACTCACTGTCATTCTAATCCTACAGGTACATTCAGCGTCATGGGGCTGATCTTGAGATGCTTTTGTTGTATGTTGATGATCTCATCATCATAGGTAGCTCATCTTCTATGATTCAGAGTGTTCAAAGAGCATTGATGAAGCAGCTTGCGATGACATATCTTAGACTTCTGCACTATTTTTTGGGCCTACAGGTTATTCAATCTTCGGATGGGATTTCCATACACTAGTAGAAGTATGCTCTTGACATGCTTCAGAGATTCAGCATGCTTGATTGCAAGCTTGCTCCCACACCTTTTTAGTCAGGTGTTCTTTTGTCTACCACTTGCTCTACTCCTTCAGTGGACTCCACCTTGTACAGGCAGCTTGTGGGTAGTTTGTTGTACCTGACACACACGCGTCCTGACATTTCCTTTGTTGTTGGCCTTGTCTCTTGATTCTCCCATGATCCTCATGAGAGTCATTTGCAAGCTACCAAATGTATTTTGAGGTACATTCGGGGCACTACTTCATATGGTATTCACTATACATCAGGATCTCCTCACATTGTTGGTTTCACAGACGTCGATTGGGGTGGTGATACAGATGGTTGGAAGTCTACTGCTGGCTTTTTTTTCTGTCTTGGTTTTGGTCCTATCACATGGTCTTGCAAGAAGCATACTACTGTTGCATTATCATCTACCGAGGCAGAGTATTGAGCAGTTGTGCTAGCTAGTTAGGAGGTTTTATGGCTTCAAAAATTGATGACAGAGTTTGGATTTCCTCCTAATAGTCCCACTCTTCTTTGGTGTGACAATCAGAGTGCCATTCATATTTCCCACAACCTAGTTGAGCATCAGCGGACCAAGCACATTGAGATTCATGTGCATTTCATCAAGCAACTGATTCAGGATGGCTCTCTCAGCTTGGAGTATGTTCCCACTTCAAAGCAGGTTGTTGACATCTTCACTAAGCATTTTGCATCCCTGTGGTATCTTTAGTTGCATTCTATGCTTGGGGTGAAGGAAGTTGTCCTTGGGGGGTCTTAGTGAGGCCTACCTTCCTTCTTTTTTTTCCGTTTTCTGCATCTTTCTATCTCTTTTTGGAGGAGGGTTTTTTCCCATGTGGTTTTCCCTGTTTCTCTGTTTCATAGAGATTTGGTTGTGATTGGGTACCTCATCAGGCTATGTTGTCGGGACCCAAATTTTCTTTCAACATTGTAGTTTATTTTCTTCTTTCGTGCATTGTTTGCAGCTGCATTGTTGCTCATCTTAAGGGGGGGTGTTAGAGTAAAGAATTAACTTTACTACCTCTTAAGGTTTCCCTTTATGCACTTGCATTAGTCATTTAATAATTAAATCTAATTATTAAATGCCTATTTACCTATTAGGGTTTCCTATTAGGTTTTTTTGATCTCCTTCTATAAGGATTGATCCTTTGTATATTTGACTTAATTCTTTTGCTGATAATAAACTTTCACATTGTCAGAGAAAAACTCTTGTTTTGTTCCTACAGATTTCTTCCTTGTGACAGGTTTTTGCATGCAGATTTCTTGGGCTTAATAGATTTTTTTTTCATCAAATCTTACAGTTTATCCTATTTATTTGTTTTTTTATTGATTTATGAAAATGCAGCTATGAAAATGATAATTTAATCAAATCTAGATACCTCCATTTAAGTTCTAACTATACAAAATTCATTGAAAGCATGAAGGATGATTTTGCTTAGCTACTAATGGAATTAATCACTCCTTTTATTTTCTTAAAGATTACCAATATCGATTAATCAATCCTTTTATTTGTATTATATGCTTAAAGATTACCAATATTGATCAATCAATCCTAGATTATATTATGGGCCCTTCAAAAGCAAGACAAGATATATGCACTACGATAATCAGAGATCGTAATGAAAATATATGTATCCTTGACATCGGGTTCACCATTATGTGTATGTTGAAAACTAAAAAAAGTTGATTTAATGTATAAACCCAAATCAAAATTTCAACCTAACATCAATGAAGCTTTTCTAAACAAACACAAATGCAAAATGTAAACTAAAATATGCTAAACCAAAAAACATGCGTTCAAAAGAAAAATAACTCCATTGCTCTCCTATTCACCAAGATCTTGATTTATGCATTTGGTGCTCTCAGATTTTCACAAGCACAAGCACAACAAGAAGCTATGATGAATGAAAGAGATAATTGCATGATTGAAATTGAATGTGCTTTTTGGTGAGAAGAGGAGTTTTTATAGATGTCCTCACGGGGTAAAGTCAAGTTACGAGAGAGATGTGGGATAAAAGAGTGAAATGGAGATTATCATAACTATACCATATTGCTTAATCAAATGAAATTGATGGGAATGAGAGATAAATAAATGGATTTATGATAGAGTGTAAGTTTAGGAATTTAGAATAAAGTACATTTTCAAATTAATGGATGAATGAGTTAATGGATTTACATATTTAAATGATTTAATGAAAATGTAATGGATATTTTAATGATTAATACAAATGGAGAAATATAAAATGGATAAACGATTGATTATGTAGATGGATAAATGCTTGTGAATGAATAAATTCTTATAATATGTTTATGATTTAAATGAATTGATGAATGAATAGAGGAAAGTATTAAATTAATTAATTAAACGAATAATAATATCCATTTAATTAATAGATGAAAAATAGGACAATTGTGAGGAAAAATTTTGAGTGTCTACAAGACTGAGGGGCGAGAGGGAGGGGAGAGAGAGGGAGGGGGAGAGTGGGAGATGGGTAGGGGAGAGGGAGAGGAAGAGGGGGAAGGGAGGGATGGAGGGAGGGAAAGAGGGAGAGAGGGGGGGATGGAGAGTGAGTGAGAGAGGTAGGGGAGGGAGAGGGAGAGAAAGAGGGAGAGGGGGAGGGAGACTGAGACTAAGAGGGAGAGGGGGAGGGAGAACAAGAGATTGAGAGAGAGAGGGAGAGAGATGGATAGAGATAAAGGAGGGAGGGAGAATTATGTAGGGACTTTTGAAGGTCATAACTTTTGACTCAGATGTTCGTTTGGGCTCATTTTTTAAAGGGAGATGTGTTATGAAGAGTTTTTTGGATTGGTGAATGAGATGAGCTCAATAGGTGTCCATTTATCTTAGTTGGGAGAGAGAGGGGGGGAGGGGGGAGAAAGGCTGAGAGAAGTATGGAGAGAGAGGAGGGAGGGAGAGAGAGAGAGAGGGAGAGGGAGAATGACGCAAGGACTCTAAGAGGTCATAACTTTTAATTTAAATGTGGTTTTGGGCTTTTTTTTACGAGGAGAAACATTATGACAAGATTTTTGGGTTACTGACCAAGCTCAAATTGGTAGGTGGCCATTTCGACACATTTTTTGGGTCTAAATTCTTTCATCTAGGCCCTCAAAGTCAACTTTTATTATTTTTTTCTAATTTTTATAAAGTTATTTTCTTTAATAACTTAGAACTCATGTTTCTGATTTGAACTATAAGTTGAAAATTCATGTCACCATAGTGCTAGGAATTTTTTTGAAAAAATTTGGACTCAAATGGAAGGAGGGAGAGAGAGAGAGATAAAAATATAGACTCGAAGGGAAGGAGAGAGAGGGGGGAGGGAGAATGATGCAGGGACTTCTAAAGATCATAACTTTTCAATTGATTATCCATTTGGGCTTAGTTTTATAGGGAAATACATTATGAAGAGTTTTTTGGATTGTTGACTAAACTCAGCTAGTAGTTTGCCCTTGTGACACATTTTTTTGAAGTTGAATTCTTTCATTTGGACCCTCAAAATCAAATTTTATTATTTTTTTCTAGTTTTTGAAAATTTATTTTCTTTAATAACTTGGAACTCATATTTCCAATTTGAACTGTAAATTGACTGACTTGAATAGTTTGTATTACTTTCATATTTACTTGGTGATTGATTGACATGGCAATGCTTTGATTGCATAGGTGATATTCATTCAAATCTTTGGCAAGTTTGAAATCAATGCCAAAGGGGGAGTTTGTTGCCCCTTTGACATTGGTTTTGGCATTTATTTTAGGTTGAATGTTCAACTTGGCAAACATTTTGGTGGTATGTACATGGATATATTATGCATCATTGGTTTAGTTGAGATTATGGGTTGATCTTGGCACTTATAGTATTGAAATATTTTCTTAGTTATTTTGTATTTAATGATCATCATCATTCAGGTTGGTTTAGTACATTTTTGGTGATACCTTTTTGCATAATTTTATTCAATACTTTGAAGGATTGGTTCTATTGTTTGGTCACAAAAGTGGTTTTGATAAATCATGAGGCAGTGATACTTTTTATGCACATGGTTTTAGTTCCTCTCTTGGTGCATTTGAGATTTATACCATGCATTGGTCTTTTGCATTGGTTAAGGTGGCATGATCATTGGTTTGTGTTTTGGTATCGATGTCAAAGCAACACTAAGGTGAAATGAATAATGTTCTATTGCAAAGGCAGTCTTGATAGTATCATTACATTAAGAAATGATGTTCATGTTACTAAGGTTGAAAAATCACCCAAACGAATGTATTGTTACATACACATTATGATGTTTTCATTTGTCATTCAAAAGGTAACACTTGGTGGAAAAATTATCGCATAGACAATAATATTTGTGTTGTATTTTTTGAGAAAGGAAAAGGTTAAGTTTTTGTTTAGCAACCTGCGCTAGCAAGTTAAAGGAATTTTAAGAAAAGGTCTGAAGGGATTTTTTGGTCATTATATTCATTGACCCTTTCTAGGGCATACCTATTTAGCTAGTTGACATTGTAAAATGGTGAAAGCAATGTATATCACACATTTTTCAAAGATAGAGCTTGAGTAATGTGGCAACCGAATTAGGGTTTGATTCATGGAGAATGGATGGCATATCACAAAGCTTGGGGAATAGAAATCAAGCTCTTTTTCAATTGTAGATTTGATAGTTAAGATTTGTAAAGTTATTTTTTAGTTACTTTGTTGTCAGGAAGAAAGGTATGGCTTTGTCAAGCTTCACAAGATTAATGATTGCTATATATGTAAAATGAAAAAGATCAGTTGAAGTTTAGGTTGTGGAATGAAGCATTAGAAACAAGAGTCATGTTGATTTAAGTTGCTTTGAATATGTTGTTAAAAATAGAGGTCTCTATTGAAAACCTACTGTAGAATGTTTGATAAGATGCATTTGTAAATGAGTTGTAAGCAATTTTTTTGTGCTTAAAAGATAGATGAAAAAGACAGTGAAATAATATTAGTGTATTGTATTTGTTCTATACTTCAAGTAAAATGAAGTTTGGAGGACATGGGATGCATTAAGGTTGTAAGCCAACATGATCTTCAGAGAAATAGAGTGATCCTTTGTATATTGCTTTTTATCTTATTTGTTGAGAAAAGTTAAATGTCAGTGAGGCATTTGTAGCCAGTGATGCTTTACCAGTGAGGCATTTGTAGCCAGTGAGGCTTTGCTAGTGAGGAATTTGTAGCTAGTGAGGCTTTGCCAATGAGGCATTTTGTAGCCAGTGAGGCATTTTTTATTAAGACAATGAGGCATTTTACAAGTGGTTTTTCATCCCTAGAGGGTTTTCCACTCATGAAAATAACTGTGTTATGGTTCTTTGTGGTTGAATTTATAATCTTGTTGCTTTCTTAATTTGTATTATCGCATTTGAATTTACATGTTGATTGAGAATATGCAAATCATTTGTTTCATTTAATTATACTTTGAAAATAGAACATATATTATTTACAAAGAGAATAAATGGTTTTAAAATATCAAAAGATTGAAATTGATTGTTAAGACACTGGCTCAGCCCCCTCCTCTTAGTGTCTTTCGTACTCCAACAAGTGGTAGTCTCGTAAGATTGACTACAAAAAATGGCTAGTTGGTGCCCATAAATGTGAAGAAACCTCGCAGTGATGGTAATGGCATCATTCCACCACTTAATCCAACCCATGGCATCCTCTCAGTGTCTTTCATAGTCCAAAAAGTGGTGGTCTTGTAAGATTGACTACAAAAAATGGCTAGTTGGTGCCCATGAATGTGAAGAAGCCTCACAGTGATGGTAATGGTATCATTCCACCACTTAATCCAACCCATAGAATGGGTAGGTCTACATTTAAGATTATAGATAGTTTTGATGTGGGTCAGCATCATTTGATGCCTTAGCAAAGAAGTATTTGAAAAAAATTAAGACTTAATGGCATGAGGCAACCCCACTTTCCATTCAATGTAAAAATGGATGGGAAAGTGGTTTGACAAGGTCACATGCACTAGTGGCATGATTGGAAGAGGGGACCAACTGGCAACAAAAAGGAAAGATTAAGTGAAGATCATAACACAAGCAAGATGCTTAAATATTCTATCAAACCCAACTTGAAAATACTCCAAGTATGCCATAAAGATGTGAATGGTGACAACCAATGTTAGGTTGAAGAGACCTAATTTATTGTGCACGTAAAACCATGCTTCTCTTGCTAGTTACCCATATGAACAACAATGTACCTTATTTTTCATACACCACCCCAACCATATTGAAATCACCAAAGAGAACCCAAGTGGCAACTAGCATAGAGTTTGCAATCCAACGACAGAGAAGAGATCTTTCAATAGCATCATTCAATGCATACACATTGATAATCCCAAAGGAATGATTATCAGTGTTCAGAAGAACCTAGACGAGCTAGTGTGTGGGCTCAGACCCATGATCCATGACACAATTATTCCAACATGGGGATAAAATGGTGATCAACCCACCACGTCCAACAACATGATCAGTGGAAAACATTTTACTTGCTAGACAAATAACTTGAACATTAGAAGAAAATAATATTAAACCAACAACTTTCACTTCCTGAAGGTAGAAAACATCAATTGTAGCATGCTTCTGAAGCATATCCCTAATAGAATACTTCCTAGAGAGGAATGTCAAACCTCACACATTCTAGTAGATAAAATTCATGTATGGGACTTGATCATTTCATTGGAATCCAACTCTTCCAATGAGGAAAAGCAATTTTGTAAACACTCTAGTGGCATTGAACCCAACTAAAGCAAAGGAAAGGAAAATCTTCATTTTTCTAAAACAAATTCACCCTCTTCAAGAGGCCTGGAAGGCTTGCATGATCTCCTATGAGTTCCCATGATGGGAGGGGATGCAACTAGTTGAGGAGTTGTAGAGGGCCTTAGCCAAGTTGGGATATCATTAACATCTTCTTTCCCTTTGTAAAAGGGTTTGAAATTTCAATCAAAGGCTTAGGGACCTTGGAAGTCATCCCTGCACCATTGGAATTGTTCTTCTAGTTTTTTGTTTTTGTCCATTTGTCTTCTAATTTGGTGAATGGGATTTCCGCCGAGTGATGCTTATCAGCTTCCCATGGTGAAGATTGAGTTCGAGGGGCAATAAGAGGGAAATCTTTGATCTTGTGATCAACAAATTAGCACTGATAGCAAGTATTTGAAAAATTAAAATAAATGAGCTTCTAGGTAATGTCAAAAATTGCCTATTTGAATATCTATGGACTCTTTCAAATCTTATAAAAGATTCGCTTCAACATATATTTTCTTTTAAGGGCGAGCTTGAAAGAACTAGTCTGATTTGTAGGGAAAATTTTGTCATCTCAGAGAAATCTCCAAGAACAATAGTGCCTTCGGTAACTTTAATTTCAAATAGATTTCCTCAAAAACATGTACAACTATGTCACAAAGTAGAATTAGACACAGTTGATTTCCCACATTAATCCTTCTGAGAGAAGCACATGTAAATTCAGTTTCAACAACTTGCATAAATAGATTCAACAAATAAAACCATTAAACATGAAAGATGGTACAAAACATAATAACACATAGATTTACGTGGGGAAAACCCTTTTGGGTAGAAAACCCCACACTCCAAAAGATCTGAACCATTGTATTATTCAGCAACAAATAGAGTTACAATACAATCTCAAGCTCATAGCCTTTTTCACAGAGATTACTCCTTGTTTCATTCTAGAGACAAACTAGCAACAACCCTGTTATGTTTCCCTCTCTCCTTTTTACCTTTCCCTAATCAACCTCTCAGTCCATACAACCTTTGCACTATTACAATACTCTCACATAGTATACAGTGTAGATTAACACAAGAGATCAACAAAGACACTTAATCTGGAGAGATTTCGATAACATAATCCTACCTCAATCTTCCTCTCTCTCCCAGCTCAGCCTTAGGGCCTCAGCCTTACTAGCTAGCCTCATGGCCTTGGCCTTACTATCCAACCTCACGGCCCCCAACCATTCAACTAGATACAATACGTGGAAAATATACATATTTAGTTTCCAAGAATCTACTTTCCAAACCGATTCAGTTCACTCAACTGCTAAGAAGCTCAACCATCAACATTATCCCACATTGGCGTGGAATATTAATAGTCTTTATTTTATAAACAAAAGCCCAAAGACTTTAGGTATCCACTAGTTAGTCCTTTTATTACCAACTTATTCATACACTGCATTTGACCATCACACCAAACTGTTGGTCATTCCTTGTGGTCTCCACCATGACACGCGTTCATTGCTTGTGCATTTCTGGAGAATCAAGCTAGAAATCTACAATATTCTCAACAAGTCTCCTAAAATCCCAAGTGGTCCCCACATCTGTCGGCTTGTTGCTAAAAATGATAACTTCATAACCACCACAAACAAGTTATGGATTTAGCAATCCCCGCGACAAGTTGATACCACTATAGCCCAATCGGAGAAAACGTAAACTTCATAACTCTGCAACAAGGTTCTTAAGTTACCAAAACCACCGATGTCGTGACAATGAAGGAGAATGTCTAGTTAGGAAGTTACAAAACTTCCAAACACCATGACAAGGTTACCAATTTATGGAAACCAACAATCGGCAAGAGAATAAGCATCGAAGAAGGTTTCACTGAGGTCCCATGTCACACCAATGAAAACACCTCATCAGAAAGAGTCACAGTGATATGCATCAGGAGTAGCTCCATCGGCAAAAACTAAAAACTCACATCGATAGATCAAGTCACATCGACCACTTCCATCGGCAAGACAAACTAAATGTCACATCGATATCGGCCAAACTTCTATCGTCAGACAAAGATTACACCGATAGTTCAAGTCACATTGATGACCCTCATTTCCAGGACATTCCAGAGGTCACACCGAAATAGCTCACTCAAAGGCTTAGGCCTGTGGGATTGAGGCACACAATTCCGATAGGATTCAACACAAATAACTTTCCCTAGAGATGAAGCTATATGGTACAAAAAATGCAAGCATGACTAGGGCAAGCTAAGAAATTCAATCCAAATTGGGACCCATAATTTCCTATCCTTAGAGACAGAGAAATCCCCGGCCCAAGATTGAAAACTAACAAAGAAGACCAAACATACCAAGGAACATGGTTCGATATTTCCTGAACATGACTAACTTCCACAAAATGAAAAATAAAAAAATATTTGGTCAAATTTTGGACCATATCAAGGTGAACCCCATGAGGGATCCAAATTTTATGGACTTATTCTTTTAACACACTTTCAGGGAGATTCCTCCCAACAAAGTAACCTACAAGAGTATGTTTCTCTAACCAATGCAATGTAGTATCAAATTTTGGGATGAGAAGCACCACATCCACAAAGGAATCAAAAGACTTACCTCATGGAACACCTTCAAAACAAATTTTTGGGGTCGCTTGTTCAAAGGAGGAGCTATTATGAAAAGTTGTAGAACCACCAACACAAAAAAGAAGTGCTAGGTGAAGGCATAATAAAACAACAAAAAGCTGCAATAAATGTGGTCATACAAAGAAAAGAAAAATCTCATGCCTCAGGCACAGTATGACATAAAGAGATCCAAGGATGACCATGAAAACAAAAAACCCTAGCAAAGCTTATTCATTGACCATCATGAGACACTTTCCATTTGTAGAAATTTATCAACTTTATACTTTTAATAGGTTGTCATTAGATCAAGTAAATTTGAGTTTTGCAACCACATTGGTTGAAACTTAAACAAAGGATTCTTTGGAATTGAGAGCACCAAAGAGGAAAATCTGATCAACAAATGATCAAAACCTTTCCAACCAAGAATCTTTGATGAAGAATTCTAATTGTTTCCAACCCAAAAGTATGAGAGAAGAAACTCGTCCAATCTTTATTAAACTAAATCACTACCACATCTGCTATTATTCTAGGTAAAGATCCCATTATTTAGCATCACATCCACCAAATGAAGGATAAAAAAATTATCTCTTAGTAATATAAATGAAGGGTCTAGATGATCATTACCCCTACTTTTCTCTAACATAATAACTATTACATTAAAGTCCCCAACCAAAATCTAGGGTAAGAGGGTGTTGAAAACAAAGGTAATTATGTAGCTTAATACTTTATAAAACTATAAGATTGTAGATCTCAATAAGTGTTCTATTTACAATTTCTTTATAGATGATTATCTGTTTAGATTCATTTTACCATTTGTAGAAGTAGATAGAAGATTGTAGAAGAATAAGACTAGAAGATAGAAGTGACAACATATACCGTGGAGAAACCCTTTTAGGAAAAAACTCCACCACCATAATCAATAGTGCTTGTATTATTTAACCTTAGAACAAGATTACAATAATTTTTTATCAATCCTTGCTTGAGATGCTTCTTTTTCCTTCAACCATTCTTCTTCACAACCTGCAATAAAATCTAATAAAACTCTCAACTTGCTGCAATTTATAGATAATAATGAGCCTTGTAAACTCCAAAGAGTTTACAAGCACAAAGAAATTGTAACAAAGAACACTTAATTAGATCTACAATATAATAGATTTATAAGTTTCCCCAAGAAGATCTCCTACAAAATAGGAGCACGTGGGGCACCCACATGGAAGGTGGAACTCACCTTGAGTTAAGTTTACTATTTGGAGAAAGATAACACTTTAGTAATGCATGTTAAGATCCTAGAAGTTAGGAATTGATGTTTACATGCATGGATTTTAGTTTGGTTTAGTTCAATTTAGTTTAATTCAGTATCAATTCAGTTTAGTTCAGTTCAGTATCAATTCAGTTTAGTTCAGTTTAGTTCAGTTTAGTTCAATTTAGCTCAGTTCAGTTATCTTTAGTTGCATGTACTTATTTTTAGTTGAATTATAGTTGACTTCAATTGACTTGGAATGCATGACTAATGACTTGAGTTGCATGACAGATAATAGGTGATACATTCAATTAAGTGGGGATGATCAATCATGCATGATATTATCATGAATTGATGGAGAGATATGTTTAAGTTAAATGAGCTTGACTTGGACCCACCTTGAGTGCCCAAGTTGGCATCTTGGAGTAAACATTTTTGCATGATAAGATATTTTATAAGGCTGAGTTAAGTGGGGCCATTCTTGGTCGCCAACTTTGAGGAGGAGCTTACAAGATATCTTGATAATCAACATTGAGTTATGACTTTAGTTTTGGATGCCCAAATTGATGAAGGACTTGTTTTGAATTTTTTTTTCATGGAATAACTCTATTTGAAAAGAATAGGCATAGATTTTTTGAGATAATCTTTGTGCTTATCTCATTATTGTCTATAAATTGCAGCAACTTGAAGAGAGTTTTACCATATTTTATTGCAAGTTGTGAAGAATGGTTGAAGGAAAAAGAAGCATCTCAAGCACTATTGATTTTGGTGGTTGAGTTTTTTCTTGAAAGGGTTTATCCACGTTATATGATGTGTCACTTCTATCTTTTGGTCTTATTCTTCTACAATCTTTTGTCTACTTCTACAAATGGTAAAATTAATCAAAACAGATAATCATCTACAAAGAAAATGTAAAAAGAACACTTATTTAGATCTACAATCTTACAATTTTACAAAGTATTAAGGTACATAATTACCTTCATTTGAACATTTGGTATTAGAGCTAACAATTGGGTAGAGTTTGGAACACCTTTCTCTTAAAATTCTGAAGGTTTTTTAGTTATAGTGGGAGATTTTACTATTGTGTTATTGCTGATTTTGGAAAATAAGTTTGTTACAATGAGTTTTAATTATCATTTAGATATTGAAAGATTCAATGGATCTAATTATGAGATGTGGAAACTAAAAATGTAGGATCTCCTTGAAGAGAGATATCAGTGGTTACCTATTGGTAATGAGACGAAGTCACCTACAACAATGTAAAATGAGGATTGGGCTAAGCTTGATAAGAAGGAAAGAGGGACCATAAGATTATGTCTTGTTGATGTTGTTCTCTTGAATGTTTTAGAAGAAACTACTGCATATAAACTGTGGAAGAGAATAGGTGATATCTATCAAACCAAAATTCTTACTAATAAGTTGTATTTGAAAAGACAATTTTATTCTTTGAAGATGAAACATGGTGATTCTATTGCAAATCATTTGAATTCTTTTAATTTGATTCTAATTCAGTTAGAATTTGTATATGTAAAGCTAGAATATGAAGATAAATGCATTTTTTTACTTTGTTCTTTACCAGAATCTTGGGAAAATCTAATTATTTCTATTAGTAGTAGTTGTGCAGATTCGAAGATGGGCAATATAATTCCTACTCTCCTATCAAAGGAGATGAGGAGGAAGTCTAAAATGGAAATCCAAGATGCCTTGTTTGTAAAAGGTAGTCCTGAGAAAAAGGAGCCTAAGGGAGATAAGGAAGGGAAGGGTAATTTTGAAGGACGGAGTAAGGTAAAGTGTTGGAACTGTGGAAATCGAGACATGTGAAGAAGGATTGTAAGAACAAGAAAAAGAGTTTTGATTCTTCTACAAAGGAATCCTCAGATGACAGTAATCATGCATTGATCATTTCATGTAAAAATGTTAGTGATAACTCTTTTCTTGATGTTAAAGAGTGATCTTCATGAAGAGGATGGTAGTCATGATGCCATGTGTAGCTCATACCATGGTTCAGTGGGAGTAGTTGGAAGTGATGTGGATGCATCATTGGTAAGGTTATCTTCATGTGATTGGGGATATGTTTTTTCTTGGTTTAGATTGGTTCTTATTATGTCATGGTTTACTCTTGATATGTGTTTAGAGTTTGGCATGGTACTTGTTCTCTTGAGACTAGGATGTTTATGTATGTTATGTTGCATGTGATCTCCTTGGAGGAGATGGTTAGATCATGTTGTCATATTTATGTTCCTAATTCATTATTGGAGCTTTGACATTGATCTTGTGTAGTTCTCTTATGTATTGGGTACATTAATCATTTGCTCAATTAATTCATGATAGTGTTATGTTGCATTTAAAGTTTGGCATGGATTGGTTGGCTACAGGTCCTCATGGATACTTGAAGAAATATGTGAGGCTTGAGTTCTCTTATGGTAAGAGATATATGTTGTAATGGTTACTTGTAAGAAAATATTTTTCAAAAGTAAAGACCAAGAAGCCTACACCTTGGTTGGACATTAGTTCAACACACTCGACGGTTTCATATGCCTCCAAAGAGGCAGTTTGGTTACAGAGACTTGGGAAAGGTATTGGTTTTAATTGCAAGTGAGTTAAAATTGAATGTGATAGTCAGAGTGTTATTTGTTTAGCCAGAAATCTTGTGTATCATGCTTATACTAAGCATTTTGATGTTCAATATCACTTTTTGAGACAGTTGACACTTTGATTAATGTTGCATATTATCTTATGAAACCAGTTCCTACAAATAAGTTCTCTTGGTTTTGACTATTAATCATTTGTTTGAGCTTCATGACAATGTAGGTTGCATTTTGAAGTTGGAATGGATTGATTTGTTGGTGTAGGAAGGCCATTGGCCTTGAGTCTTGTACTTGATTTATAATAATGATTCCTTGTTTAGAATAATTGTAATGTATAATGCCAAGTGGGAGAATGTTGGGAATGGGATGTCATTTAATTGCAATCCTAAACATATTTCATGCATCTCCTAAGTCCTTGGAAAGTGTTCCCCAACACTAGGATTAGAAAGAGATTAAATTCAAATGAAATAAACATGTAAATTGACATTTGTAATTAATTCTAAATGATAGGAACATCTGGGGATGCCCAAGAAGAGCTCCTACAAAATAGGAGCACATGGGGCACCCACATGGAAGGTGGAACTCACCTTGAGTTAAGTTAACTATTTCGAGAAAGATAACACTTCAATAATGCATGTAAAGATCCTAAAAGTTAGGAATTGATGTTTACATGCATGAAGTTCAGTTCAGTTCAGTTCGATTCATTTTAGTATCAATTTAGTTTAGTTCAATATAAGTTTAGTTTAGTTTAGTTTAGTTCAGCTTAGTTTAGTTATGGTTCAGTTATCTTTAGTTGCATGTAGTTAGTTTCAGTTAATTATGACTTCAGTTTTAGACGCCCAAATTGATGAAGGACTTGGTTTGACATTTTTTTTCATGGAATAACTCTACTTGCAAAGAATAGGTGTAGGTTTTGTGAGATAAGCTTTGTTATTGTAAACTCGTTGGAGTTTACAAGGCTCATTATTGTCTATAAATTGCAGCAAGTTGAAGAGAGTTTTATCATATTTTATTGCAAGTTGTGAAGAAGAATGGTTGAAGGAAAAAGAAGCATCTCAAGAAAGGTTTGATTACAAATTATTGTAATCTTGTTATAAGGTTGAATAATACAAGCACCAATGATTCTAGTGGTGGATTTTTTTCCTGAAAGGGTTTCTCCATAGTATATGTTGTGTCACTTCTATCTTCTGGTCTTATTCTTCTACAATCTTTCGTCTACTTTTACAAATGGTAAAATGAATCTAAATAGATAATCATCTACAAAGAAATTGTAAAAATAACATTTGTTTAGATCTACAATCTTATAGTTTTACAAAGTATTAAGCTACATAATTACCTTCATTTTCAATAGAGAGAACTAAAAAATAAATAAATTTTATATGATTCAGGAGATAAAATTTACCCAAAAATTCATTTAGATCATAAACATTAGTAAGCATTATCATAACTCCAAAATCAAAGAAAGAAGCAACCAATGAAATATATTTCCTTCCCCCATACTACTAAGAATAAATTATCTTATGATGGTTCCAAAAGCAAGCCTCCCCCATGTAGAACCCTATGCACTAATACAAAGACGCTGTACCCCTCTCCAAACGTTAGCAAAAATCATTTTCATTTCCTTGATTGAAATATTTTTTCCTTGAATGAAAATGATATCAAGTTTATGAACATGAATAAGATCTTGAACAACCTTTTGTTAAGGGATTTTGCTCAAACCCCTAGCATTCCATGAAATCACTATAATTTTGGGGAGTTAGAGAAGTGATTTAATCTAATGTTTTAGTGACACCAGACTCCACCAATGATTCTTTAATCAATTTTACCTTTTTCTAGATCTTTTTTCCTTCGTACTTTTACTCCTTTGTCATTCCATCCTTTCTTTATGTGTTTTTGCTATAAACCAAGAATTTAATGTGCTTTCTTTTTACCCTCTTATTTTTCATCTTGTCCATGCCAAGGTTTTGGAGTAGAAATACCAACATGGGCCCAATATCAACTTCCTCATGTTGTAACTCATGAGTTATCTCTTGCTGTCAACTTTCTTTACATTATTGGAAATTGGAAAGTCCTTATTATCTAAAATCACTTGTAACTCTGAAAAGGGTTTGGAGAAGGAGGGTTGAGAACCAAAGTTGATTCTTGAAGATACATCTCTTGATCTACCAAATTATTATCATGGTCCATCTTAGCCATCTCCTCAAAATTTTCAAAAGCATCAACCTATTGGACAAGAATTGTTTAGAAACATATTTGAACAAGTGAGTTCCATATTTCCCTTTTTATTAAGATTTAACTAGAATAAAAATATTTGAGTATGAAATCTCAACTTGGATTGGGGCTTTTCCCTTTGCCTTTATATTCACAACTTGTGTCTCAACATGTATTTGAGGGACTTGAAAATTGAATTTTAGACAATTTCTATGTAGGTGGTCATATTAATGAAAAACTTATAACATCTAAAGGGTAGAGCTTCATAGTCAATTTGATGGATCCAATCCATATTACCAAGCCTAATCTTCATGGATTCTAGAAGAGGGTTATTTGAATTAATTTCAACATAAATTCATACATAAGTAGCTACCTTTGTCAAGTTTCTAGCATGATAGACCCAAATGCTTACCAATGATCATCATTATGGATTATCAAATACCCTATCTCCATAATTCCATTGGAAGGAAAGGAAGGTAGATATAGAAAATAATTTTGGATGTTACCTCATCCACCAGATCAAACCCTACATTCCAAGGTTTGATAAAAATTCTCTCTTGGTTGTGGAAATAGGGAGCTTCAAAAACCTCATTTCGATCCACCATGTGAGAGAATACTAGTCACAAAAAAGTAGTCATTTTGCACCAAAGTTATATCCATGTCACCTTTTTATTTCTAGTTCTTCCTCACCCACATTTCCAAGAAAGGAAAGGAAATTCAAATTCCCATGAATTTGTATATTAGTACATGCTCAACTTAGTGTACAATATCACCTACGATGGCTTCTAGGTTTATCACTAAAACTGGATGCTCATTGTTTTTTGCAAGACAATCATTTGGTTCAACTGATTCCTTGAATGCTAATATTTTTACTTTTCTTGAGTTGCATGCATAAGAAAATGAACCACTTCCACATGCCCTAAAGATGATGCTTCCTCCCCACAAAGAGCATTCTTAAAGGAAATCAACGGGGAGTCCCTTGGACCCTCACTAACCTCCATATTGATAACCAAGTTACAAGGAAAAAATCAAAGAAAGGAAAACAAGAACCAAAAAAGCCTAAAAAGGGTGAGCCACACCCTTATTTAGTAGAGCAACACACCAAGATAGGAAAAAATAAAGTACACCCTAGGGTTTATAAATCTAAACCTATTTGAAGGGCAGAGGGAAAATATATCTATATAATTATATAATTTAATATAATATATATATTTATTTTATTGATAATTTAATATTATTTTTGTATTATTAATAGTATGAATAGAAAAAGGCATAATACAATGTGATTACAACTTGCTAGAGCTCATTGTCTACCACATACAGTTAGGATTCCAGAATTTCAGAATCATGTACCACATTAGAGCTAGGATAACCATATTCCTGATTGTACATTACATTACAACACAAATCCTTCTAAGCATGAGAATTGAATCCAAAATACAACATGGGAACTACATCAATTTCTAAGCACCATCCTATTTTTGAGCAGCTTTAAGAATTTTCTATCAGCTAAATCTATGATATCAATCACCTGAAAAGGAAAATCTACATCCACTGATGGATTACACAACACCAACTGTTGTAGGTTCTCCTTCATTTGGACAGAATTTGAGTCCTCCATCCTTGTCGGGTTACTTTTATCCCTCAACTTTGTTGTGTTAGATTCTTCCTGGAACTATATAATTCACTTCCAGTGATGTAGCAATTTGAGTTGTGTTGAAAGAAAGTTGGATTTCCCTTAGTGCTTGGAGGAAAATCTCTAGATCTCCCTTATTGTGGTACCACATTTGATCAAACTTGACTTCAGCTTTGCTTACTCCATTTAAGATCAACTTCATAAGTTTATCCATCGAGTTCTCCATTATCCCAGTGACCTGCAATGCAATGGAAAGGAATGTGAGTCTTTTATTAGACTTAGTAAGGCCTCTGTTACACCCTTGAAACTTCTCTTTGTTTCTAGCTTTCCAAATGAACCATATAATTTTAGTAGACAAGCAGTCCCGAAAACCTTGTAGTTCATTTAAAATCTTCCTTGAATTAAATAAAATCTCAGCCCAATTAAGTTGCCCATCATTTTTCCATATTGTCATATTATTATAGAACATATTCCAAACCTCTTTAGAATAGAAAATATAAAAAAATATGAATAGTAGTCTCAAGATCCCTGCAAATGCTGCAAATATCCACATCAATGTGATTAAATTTGATAGGGAGCCTTTGTAAAAGAAATTTCCATCTAAAACAAGCCTTCTTGGGCTCTTTAACATTCTCCCAAATAGAAGATATAATTTTTCTCCATTTATAATCATCCACATTAGTACCCCAGCAAGCATTAACATGATCTCTAACAGAAATATTTTTCATTATATCTTTATACAGGTTTTTCGCTTTAACATCAATAAGAGGTGAGCCATCATTCCAAACAAGATCATAGTCAAGGGCACAATTCCTAGAGGACTAAAGAGGAAAGGAGGCACTTTTGCAGGTTTCAACCAAGGTATTAAAAGTCCTAGAATTGGAAATATCCAAACTAAACTCATAAACCAGCTTGTCAAGGGTTTTAAGGTGACCATTCTCAAGAATATTATGAAAAGTGTGGATGCCAGCTTGGTACCATTTTTTTGTTGAACACCCCTGCAAGAGGGAAATGGGCTTGTTGTTATGCTCCAAGTTCCACCATGGGGAATAGTAAGTTTGGCTCTTATTGTTGTCATTAATTTGGATGTTGCAGGATTTTAATTTAACCTTATGCTTAACCAACTCCTAGGATCTCCATATGCTTTTAAAGACCACTGACCCAACTGGGGACATGGGTTGTTTTTTCAGAAGAATATCACATAGGGGTAAGCCTTTCCATTGCTTTGCATGCTTAGGATGAGCCTGAAGGATGTTATTTATGACCAACACCTTCCAAGGATCTTCACCTGTCATAGCCTTGGCAATCCATTTTGCTACCAAGGTGGTTATACAACACCATTCCCAGTTAATCATATGCCTTTTATTTTTTCCTTTCCCATCAGACCACAGGAAGGCTCTAATTCTTTTCTAAATTTCATTTACCTGGTAGCTACTAAAAAACCAGACTGATAAAAAATAAATACTATAAGAAGAGAGAATTTTTTGGCATATTTGAAGCCTCCCAAAAAGGGAGAGATAATGCATGTTCCAACTCTCCAAATTTTTAATAATATTCTTACTAATCTAGAGCCACATTTCTTTTAAGTTAGGACTGATGGAAAATGGGATCCCCAAATACCTGACTAGCTTACTAGGGCCCCCCATTGAAACTCAAAGTTTTGAAGCTAGGTAGATGGGGAGTCAGACCAACCAAGAATGATTGATTTTTGCACCAAAATTTTGACAAAATATGTCAAGTTTTCTCATGAGTACCTCCAAATTCTTCTCATCAAGTTCAACAAAAATGGCAGTGTCATCTGCAAATTAGATGTTTATAAGTTCATTTCGGTTAGGGAGCGTGATCCCTTTAACTTTAGGGGAGAAATTTTGATCTCTCAACAGATAGTGCAAGGCATCAGATGTGATCACAAAGAGGGTTGGGGCAAGCAGGCATCCTTGCCTAATAGAGCTTCCAAGGATGATTTCTTTAGATAAAACACCATTGACATCAACTTGGGCAGTTGCATCTTTAAGAAGAGTGTCAAATGCATTGCAATACTTGTCAGGGAAGCCAAAACCTTCTAACATTGCTATTAAAAAGGGCCATTCTATTCCATCATAGGCCTTTTCAAAATCAAGCAATAACATTACATAGTTCTTGTTGGATTGCGTAGCCCATTCCATGGCCTCCCAGCTCGTAATCAAATTTTCTAAGATGTACCTCCCCTTAATAAAACTAGTCTGAGTGTTGTTTATGAAATTAGGAAGGATGTTTTCCAGTCTCATGGAAATGGCCTTTTCCAAAATGATGTAGAGGGTCAGGGACTTTGAAAGAAACACAAAGTTTTAAGGCTATTAATGATTCACTCTCAACCTTCCAACTAGGCACCAGCATGGAGATAAGGCCTCAATAATGCACCAAATGACTTATTTGATTTCCCTATGGACCCAAACCCTAGGAACACTCTTACGAAACCCAAAAAAAAAAAAATTGAATGATTTCAAAGCCCAACCCTTTGACTTAGACACAAAACCAAATTTTCACCTTAACTAGGCTACTAGCCCAACTAGGCCTCTAGCGAAGGATTTTTGACTTTGCACTCAAAATTTCCAAAGGAACCCCCAATCTAATGACTATTTCAATTGTGTTTTGTGATGAAAAACAACATATCCAAACCTTGATATCACTTGCTTCAGACAAACCCTTCCAAAATCTGTTGTCTCCTCAAAAACTAGGCCTAATTAGCCCACTTTTTCAAAGAAACCCCCCTTTAAACTCAACCCCTGACCATGAAACTTTCAAAAGTCCCTTAAAATGAATCAAAACCAAGGATTCCAAGTTTTTAGGCCTCTATGACACTTCTAACATGCTCAAAAACAAAACCCTCCTTAACTTGCCTCAAAAACTAGGGCTTCTTGAAAACTAACCTTCCAATCAC
>VDFB02000017.1:430725800-430753854 GCA_007258455.2 Sequoia sempervirens
GGATGTGGCCTAGAAAGGTACTAAGAGGCACTAAGAGGAACTTTTGGTAGAGGTTAAAAAGAAAGTTAAGCCTTGTAGACCCCTTGGAAAAGGGAAAAAAGGATTAAAAAATATTTGGTATATGTGGCATAATTCCCAACAAGGGAAGAGTAGGATTTATTGTATTCTTGATAGATTCTATGCCAATAAATCAACTGTAAATTTCATCCCTAAGAAGTTTGGGAAAAAGTTCAATGTGTACCCCGACACACTTTCTGACCACCACCCCATCAAAACTCAAGTCTCCACTAAGTAGATTATTCCCAGTAAGGCTGTCAAGAGTCCTCAATTCATTTTAAATGCCCAACTCCTGTAGGATGAAGATTGTAGAGATGACATGGCATCCATCAGAGAGATCAACAAGTGGCTACTTACAAAACAATCAACAATTGCAAGATGGGAGAAGAATGTGGAGGCTTGGAAAAAAAATTCCAAATCATTGGAAGGAAAAGGGCTAAGGATGCAAGGAGGGAGAATGAGCTGCAAGAAAACTTGTTCAATGCTGAGGTTAAAATTCAAGCTAACCCCTCTAACAATGAACTCAATGAAACTCTGGTAAAGATCAAGAGTGATCTCAAGTGTCTCCAAGAGAGGATTATCAAAGGACTTAAATTCAGGGCCAAGCTCAATTGTATGGACCATGGAGACAAGGGATCTAAGCTTTTCTTCAAGTTCATTAAATAAAAAAGTTGTAAGGCGAAGATTGGTCATATTTGGGATGAAGGAAAAATGTTGAATACTCAGGAAGAAATTGTTCATCTGTTCCAAATCTTCTATCAAAAATTATTTACCTCCGAAGGAAATCAAGAGGGTAACAAGAAGGATAGAGATCTTGTAAAAAATCTCATTCCCAAGAAAATTAGTCAAAAGGTTTCCCTTAAACTTGAAGTAGAATCAACAAAAGATGAAATCACAAGAGCTATCAGCTCTATGCAAAATGACAAATCACCAGGGTGGCATGGGATTTTTGTAGAGTTCTAAAAATCCTTTAGTGATTGGATAAGCGAGGAATTGTTGTAGATCTACCAAGAGGCTCTAAAGAAAGGATCCTTGGGTAAAGGCATAAATAAAGGCATTATAAAGCTTTTGCCTAAAGGGGGAGACAAGACTCTTACTAAAAATTGGAGACCCATTACTCTTCTTAATGTCTCATACAAAATTTTGGCAAAGGCCCTTTCCATGAGACTGGAAAACATCCTTCCTAATTTCATAAACAAAACTTAGACTAGTTTTATTAAGGGGAGGTACATCTTGGAGAATCTGATTACGATGAGACTAGAAAACATCCTTCCTAATTTCATAAACAACACTCAGACTAGTTTTATTAAGGGGAGGTACATCTTGGAGAATCTGATTACGAGCTGGGAGGCCATGGAATGGGCTAGGCAATCCAACCAAAACTCTGTCATGTTATTGCTTGATTTTGAAAAGGCCTATGATAGAATAGAATGACCCTTTTTAAGAGCAATGTTAGAAGCTTTTGGCTTCCCTGACAAGTATTGCAACACAATTGACACTCTTCTTAAAGATGCAACTGCCCAAGTTGATGTCAATGGTGTTTTATCTAAAGAAATCATCCTTGGAAGGTTTATTAGGCAAGGATACCCACTTACCCTGACCCTCTTTGTGATCACATATGATGCCTTGCACTATCTATTAAGAGATCAAACTTTCTCCCCTAAAGTTAAAGGGATCATGCTTCCTGACCAAAATGAACTTATAAACATCCAATTTGTGGATGACATTGCCATTTTTGTTGAACTTGATGAGAAGAATTTGGAGGTCCTCATGAGAAGACTTGACATATATTGTTAAGCTTTTGGTGCAAAAATTTTGATGGCCAAATCCATTATTCTTGGTTGGTCTGACTCCCCACCTACCTGGCTTCAGAACTTTGAGTTTCAATGGGGAGGCCCTAACAAGCTAGTCAAGTATCTGGGGATCCTATTTTCCATCAGTCCCAACTTAAAATAAATGTGGCTCTAGATTAGCGAGAAGATTGTTAAAAAAATGGAGAGCTAGAACATGCATTATCTCTCCCTTGCTGGGAGGCTTCAAATATGCCAAAAAGTTCTCTCTTCTTATAGTTTTTTTTTTGCATCGGTTTGGTTTTTCAGTAGCTACTAGGTAAATGAAATTTAGAAAAGAATTAGAGCCTTCTTGTGGTCTGATGGGAAAGGAAAAAAGAAAAGGAATATGGTTAATTGGGAATGGTGTTGTATGGAAAAAATGGATGGTGGTCTAGGTTTTAAAGGCCTAAAAGTCCAAGGAACCTCCTTGGCAACAAAATGGATTGCCAAGGCTATGACAGGTGAAGAGCCTTGGAAGGTGTTGGTCAAAAATAACATCCTCCAGGCTCATCCTAAGCATTCAAAGCAATGGAAAGGCTTACCCCTATGTGATATTCTTCTAAAAAAACACCCCATGTCCCCAGTTGGGTTAGTGGTCTTTAAAAGCATATGGAAAACTTGGGAGTTGGTTAAGCACAAGGTTAAATTCAAATCCTGCAACATCCAAATTGATGACAACAATAAGAGCCAAACTTACTATTCCCCATGGTGTAACCTGGAGCATAACAACAAGCCCATTGCCCTCTTGCAGGGGTGTTCAACAAAAAAATGGTACCAAGCTGGTATCCCCACTTTTCATAATATTCTTGAGAATGGTCACCTTAAAACCCTTGACAATCTGGTTTGTGAGTTTAGTTTGGATATTTCCAATTCTAGGACTTTTAATACCTTGGTTGAAACCTACAAAAGTGCCTCCTTTCCTCTTTAGTCTTCTGAGAATTGTTCCCTTTATTCTAATCTTGTTTGGAATGGTGGCTCACCTCTTATTGATGTTAAAGTGAAAAACATGTATAAAGATTTAATGAATTTTTTTTATGTTAGAGATCATGTTAATGCTTGTTGGGTACTAATGTGGATGATTATAAATGGAGAAAAATTATATCTTCTATCTGGGAGAATGTTAAAGAGCCCAAGAAGGCTTGTTTTAGATGGAAATTTCTTTTACAAAGGCTCCCTATCAAGTTTAATCACATTGATGTGGATATTTGCAGCATTTGCAAGGCTCCTACGACTACTATTCATATTTTTTTATTGTTTCTATTCTAAAGAGGTTTGGAATATGTACTGTAATAATATGACAATATGGAAAAATGATGGGCAACTTAATTGGGTTGATATTTTATTTAATTCAAGGAAGTTTTTAAATGAACTACAGGGTTTCTAGGACTGCTTGTCTACTGAAATTTTGTGGTTCATTTGGAAAGCTAGAAACAAAGAGAAGTTTCAAGGGTGTAACAGAGGCCTTACTAAGTCTAATAAAAGACTCACATTCCTTTCCATTGAACTGCAAGTCATTGGGATAATGGAGAACTCGATGGCTAAACTCATGAAGTTGATCCCGAATGGAGTAACCAAAGCTGAAGTCAAGTTTGATCAAACATGGTACCACAATCAGAGAGATCCAAAGATTTTCCTCCAAGCGCTAAGGGAACTCCAACTTGCTTTCAACACAACTCAAATTGCTACACAATTGGAATTGAATTTTGGAGTTCCAGGGATAATCGAAACAACAAAGTTGAGGGATAAAAGGAAGCCGACAAGGATGGAGAACTCAGATTCTATCCAAACAAAGGAGAACCTACAACAGTTGGTGTTGTCTGATCCATCAATGGATGTAGAATTTCCTTTTTAGGTGGTTGATATCATAGATTTAGCTGATAGAAAATTCTGAAAGCTGCTAAAAAATAGGGTGGTGCTTAGAAATTGATGTAGTTCCCATGTATTTTGGATTCAATTCTCATGCTTAGAAGGATTTGTGTTGTAATGTAATGTACAATTAGGAATATGATTATCCTAGCTCTAATGTGGTACAAGATTATGAAATTCTGGAATCCTAACTGTATGTGGTAGACATCAAGCTCTAGCAAGCTGTAATCACATTGTATTATGCCTTTTTTGTTCATACTATTAATAATACAAAAATAATATTAAATTATCAATAAATTATATATATATATATTATATAAATTATATAATTAAATAGATATATTTTCCCTCTGCCCTTCAAATAGGTTTAGATCTACAAACCCTAGGGTGTACTTTGTTTTGTCCTTTCTTGGTGTGTTGCTCTACTAAATAAGGGTGTACCTCACCCTTTTTAGGCTTTTTTGGTTCTTGTTTTCCTTTCTTTGATTTTTTCCTTGTGGTTATCAATATGGAGGTTGGTTAGGGTCCAAGGGACCCCCCATTGATTTCATTTAAGAATGCTCTTTGTGGGGAGGAAGCCTCATCTTTAGGGCATGTGGAAGTGGTTCATTTTCTTATGCATACAACTCAAGAAAAGGAAAAATATTAGCATTCAAGGAATCAGTTGAACCAAACGATTGTCTTGCAAAAAACAATGAGCATCTAGTTTTAGTGATAAACCCAGAAGCCATTGTAGGTAATATTGTATACTAAGCTGAGCATGTACTAATATACAAATTCATGGGAATTTGAATTTCCTTTTCTTTCTTGGAAATGTGGGTGAAGAAGAACTAGAACTAAAAATGTGACATGGATATAACTTTGGTGAAAAATGGCTACTTTTTTTGTGGTATTCTCTCACATGGTGGATTGAAATGAGATTTTTGAAGCTCCCTATTTCCACAACCAAGCGAGACTTTTTATCAAACCTTGAAATGTAGGGTTTGATCTAGTGGATGAGGTAACTTCCAAAATTATTTTCTATATCTACCTTCCTTTCCTTCTAATGGAATTATGGAGATAGGATATTTGATAATCCATAATGATGATCATTGGTAAGCATTTGGGTCTATCATGCTAGAAACTTGAGAAAAGGTAGCTACTTATGTATGAATTTGTGTTGAAATTAATTCAAATAACCCTCTTCTTGAATCCATGAAGATTAGGCTTGGTGATATGGATTGGATCCATCAAATTGACTATGAAGCTCTACCCTTTAGATGTTATACTTTTCATTAATATGACCACCTACATAGAAATTGTATAAAATTCAATTTTCAAATCCCTCAAATACATGTTGAGTCATAAGTTGTGAATATAAAATCAAAGGGAAAAGCCCCAATCCAATTTGAGATGTCATACTCAAATATTTTTATTCTAGTTAAATCTATATCAAAAGGGAAATATGGAACTCACTTGTTCAAAGATGTTTCTAAAGGATTCTTGTCCAATAGGTTGAAGCTTTTGAAAATTTTGAGGAGATGGCTAAGATGGATCATGATAATAATTTGGTAGATCAAGAGATGTATCTTCAAGAATCATCTTTGGTTCTCAACCCTCCCTCTCCAAACCCATTTCAGAATTACAAGTGATTTCAGATAATAATAACTTTCCAATTGCCAATAACACAAAGAAAGTTGACAAGCAAGAGATAACTCATGAGTTACAACATGAGGAAGCTGGTATTGGGCCCATGTTGGAATTTTAGGTGGAACCTCATGCAGTTATTGCTACTCCAAAGCCTTGGCATGGACAAGACGCAAAATAAGAGGGTAAGAAGAAAGCACATTAACTTCTTGGTTTATAGCAAAAACACATAAAGAAAGGATGGAATGATAAAGGAGTAAAAGTACGAAGGGAAAAAGATCTAGAAAAAGGTCAAATTGATTAAAGAATCATTGGTGGATTTTGGTGTCACTAAAACATTAGATTAAATCACTTCTCTAACTCCCAAAAATTATAGTGATTTCATGGAATGCTAGGGGTTTGAGTAAAATCCCTTGACAAAAGTTTGTTCGAGATCTTATTCATTATAATAAACTTGATATCCTTTTCATTCAAGGAAAAAATATTTCAATCAAGGAAATGAAAATGTTTTTTGCTAATGTTTGGAGAGGGGTACAATGTATTTGTATTGGCGCATAGGGTTCTGCATGGGGGAGGCTTGCTTTTGGAACCATCATAAGATAATTTATTCTTAGTTGTATGGGGGAAGGAAATATATTTCATTGGTTTCTTCTTTCTTTGATTTTGGAGTTATGATAATGCTTACTATTTTTTATGCTCTAAATGAATTTTTGGGTAAAGTTTATCTCTTGAATCATATAAAATTTATTTGTTTTTTAGTTCTCTCTATTGAAAATGAAGGTAATTATGTAGCTTAATACTTTGTAAAACTATAAGATTGTAGATCTAAACAAATGTTCTTTTTACATTTTTTTTAGATGATTATCTGTTTAGATTCATTTTACCATTTGTAGAAGTAGAAGAAAGATTGTAGAAGAATA
This sequence comes from Sequoia sempervirens, assembly GCA_007258455.2. NCBI lineage: Eukaryota > Viridiplantae > Streptophyta > Pinopsida > Cupressales > Cupressaceae > Sequoia > Sequoia sempervirens. The sequence continues at coordinate 430,732,102 of VDFB02000017.1, forward strand.
AGACTAGAAGATAGAAGTGACACAACATATACTGTGGAGAAACCCTTTCAGGAAAAAACTCCACCACCAGAATCATTGGTGCTTGTATTATTTAACCTTAGAAAAAGATTACAATAATTCTTAATCAATCCTTGCTTGAGATGCTTCTTTTTCCTTCAACCATTCTTATTCACAACCTTTAATAAAATCTGATAAAACTCTCTTCAACTTGCTGCAATTTATAGACAATAATGAGCCTTGTAAACTCCAAAGATTTTACAAGCACAAATCTTATCTCACAAAACCCACATCTATTCTTTATTGCATGAAAAAAAATGTCAAACCAAGTCCTTCATCAATTTGGGCATCTAAAACTGAAGTCATAACTAACTAAAACTAACTACATGCAACTGAAGATAACTGAACCACAACTGAACTAAACTAAACTAAACTAAACTAAACTAAACTGATACTAAAATATTTGGTGAACTAAGCTGAACTTCATGCATGTAAACATCAATTCCTAACTTCTGGGATCTTTACATGCATTACTGAAGTGTTATCAATCCTCCAAATAGTTAACTGAAGCAAGGTGGGTTTCACCTTCCATGTGGGTGCCCATGTGCTCCTATCTTGTAGGAGCTCTTCTTGGACATCCCCACATGTTCCTATCATTTAGGAATAATCACAAATGTCAGTTTACATGTTCATTTCATTCAAATTTAATCTCTTTCTAATCCTAGTGTTGGGGAACACTTTCCAAGGACTTAGGAGATACATGAAATATGTTTAGGATTACAATTAAATGGCATCCTATTCCCAACATTCTCCCACTTGACATTATACATTGCAATTATTCTAAAAAAGGAATCATTATTATAAATCAAGTACAAGACTCAAGGCCAATGGCCTTCCTATAACTAATCAATCCATGCCAACTTCAAAATGCAACTTGCGTTGTCATGAGCTCTAAGCAAATGATTAATACTCAAAACCAGAGAATTTATTTGTAGGAGTGGTTTCATAAGATAATCTACAACATTAATCAAAGTGTCCAGCTTTCTCAATTAATACCTTCCACTCCAACCATTCTCACAAAGGTGATCTTTGAACATCAACATGCCGTACAAGCACTGATGCCATAGGATTACTGGCTAAACAAATAGCACTCGACTATCATTCAAGTTTAACTCCTTGCAATTAAAACCAATACCTTTCCACAAGTCTACGTATTAATTTGCCTCTTTGAGCATGTGAAACCGATAGAGTCAATGTTGAACTCACATTCAACCAAGGTGTAGGATCCTCGGTCTTTTCTGTTGAAAATAGCTTTTCTTGCTAGTAACTATTCCAACATATATCTCTTACTATAAGAGAACTCAAGCCTCACCTATTTCTCCAAGTATCCATAAGGACCTGTAACCAACCAATTCATGCCAAAATCCAAATGCAACATAACACTATCATGAAGTAATCAAGCAAATGATTAATGTGCCCAATACTTAAGAGAACTACACAAGATCAATGTCAAAGCTCCAATCTTGACCATAAACATGGCGACATGATCACAACCATCTCCTCAAGGAGGATACATGCATCATAGCCATAATAAACATCTGAGTGTCAAGTGAACAAAGGCACCATGCCAAAACTCCTAGCGTGTATCCAAAGAGTAAACCATGACATAATAAGCAACCACTCTAAAGCCAAGAAAAACATATCCCAATCCATGAAGATAAACATACCAATTAGCCATCCGTCCTTGCCAGCAACTCCCCTTTGAACCATAGTGCATGAGTACATGGCATCATGACTGTAATCCTCTTCATGAGAATCCTCTCTTTTAACATCAAGCAAGAGTCATCACTAACATTTTACATGAAATGATCAATGGATGATTACCATCATCCAGGATTCCTCTGTGAAGAATCAAAACTTTTCTTGTTCTTACAATCCTTCTTCATGTGTCCCAGTTTCCCATAGTTCCAACACTTTACCTTACTCTGTCATTCAGACTTACCCTTCCCTTCCTTGTCTCCCTTAGGTTCTTTTTTCTCAGGCCTACCTTTTACAAACAAGACATCTTGGATTTCCATTTTAGACTTCCTCCTCATCTCCTCTGATTGGAGAGTAGGAATTATATTGTCCATCTTTGAATCTGCACAACTACTACTAATAGAAAAAAGTATATTTTTCGAAGACTTTGGTAAAGAACAAAGTAAAAAAATGCATTTATCTTCATATTCTAGTTTACATATATAGATGCTAACTGACTTAGAATCAAATTAAAAGCATTCAAATAATTTTCGATAGAATCACCATCTTTTATCTTTAAAGAATAAAACTATTGTTTCAGATACAACGTATTAGTAAGAATTTTGGTTTGATAGATATCACCTATTCTCTTCCTGGTTTATATCTGATGGTTCTTCTAAAATTCAAGAAGAACAACGCATCAACAAGACATAATCTTATGGTCCTCTTGTCTTCTTATCAAGCTTATCCCAATCATTTGACATCATTGTAGGTGACTTTTGTCTCGTACCGTAGCTAATACTAATCTCTCTCTTCAAAGGAGATCCTCCATTTTTAGTTTCACATCCTCATAATTAGATCCATTGAATCTTTCAATATCTAATGATTAACATTCATTGTAACAAACTTATTTTCCAAAATCAACAATAACACAATGGTAAATCTCCACTATGTAAAAACCTTCAAACTTTTAAGAGAAAGGTGTCCCAAACTCTGCAATTGTTAGCTCGATTACCAAGTATTCCAAAATGAGGTAATTATGTAGCTTAATACTTTGTAAACTATATAAGATTGGAGATCTAAATAAGTGTTCTTTACAATTTCTTTGTAGATGATTATACTGTTTAGATTCATTTTACCATTTGTAGAAGTAGACAAAGATTGTAGAAGAATAAGACCAGGAAGATAGAAGTGACACATCATATACCATGGAGAAACCCTTTTGAGAAAAAAATCAACCACCAGAATCAATAGTGCTTGTATTATTTAACCTTAGAACAAGATTACAATAATTCTTTATCAATCCTTACTTAAGATGCTTCTTTTGCCTTCAACCATTCTTCTTCACAACTTGCAATAAAATCTAATAAAACTCTCTTCAAGTTGCTTACTGATTTATAGACAATATTGGAATGTACAGGCTTATCTCATAAAGATCTACGCCTATTATTTTCAAGTAGAGTTCTTCCATGAAAAAAAATGTCAAACCAAGTCCATCAATTTGGGTGTCCAAAACAGAAGTCATAACTCAATGTTGATTATGAAGATATCTTGTAAGCTCCTCATCAAAGTTGGTGCCCAAGAATGGGCCCACTTAACTCAGCCTTATATAATATCTTATCATGCAAAAGTGTTTACTCCAAGATGCCAACTTGGCTGCCCAAGGTGGGTCCAAGTCAATCTCATTTAACTGGAACATATCTCTCCATCAATTCATGCAAATATCATGCATGATTGATCATCCCCACTTAATTAAATTTATCACCTATTATTTGTCATGCAACTCAATTCACTAGTTATGCATTCCAATTCAACTAAAGTCAACTATAATTCAACTAAAACTAAGTACATGCAACTAAAGATAACTGAACCATAACTAAACTGAGCTAAACTGAATTGAACTGAACTAAACTGAATTGAACTGAACTTAACTAAACTAAACTGATACTGAACTAAACTAAACTCCATGCATGCAAACATCAATTCCTAACTTCTAGGATCTTTACATGCATTACTGAAGTGTTATCTTTCTCCAAATAGTAAACTTAACTCAAGGTGAGTTCCACCTTCCATGTGGGTTCCCCATGTGCTCCTATTTTGTAGGATCTCTTCTTGGGTGAACTTGTAAATCTATTATACTATAGATCTAATTAAGTGTTCTTTGTTACAATTTCTTTGTGCTTGTAAACTCTTTGGAGTTTACAAGGCTCATTATTGTCTATAAATTGCAGCAAGTTGGAGAGAGTTTTATCAGATTTTATTGTAGGTTGTGAAGAAGAATGGTTGAAGGAAAAAGAAGCATCTCAAGAAAGGATTGATAAATAATTATTGTAATCTTGTTGTAAGGTTAAATAATAGAAGCACTATTGATTCTAGTGGTGGAGTTTTTTCCTGAAAGGGTTTCTCCACGGTATATGTTGTCACTTCTATCTTCTGGTCTTATTCTTCTACAATATTCTATCTACTTCTACAAATGGTAAAATAAATCTAAATAGATAATCATCTACAAAGAAATAGTAAAAAGAACACTTATTTAGATCTACAATCTTATAGTTGTACAAAGTATTAAGCTACATAATTACCTTTGTTTTCAACACCCTCATACCGTGGATTTTGGTTGGGGACTTTAATGTAATAGTTATTCTATCAGAGAAAAGTGGGGGTAATGATCATCTAGACCCTTCATTTACATTACTAAGAGATAATTTTTTTATCCTTAATTTGGTGGATGTGATGCTGAACAATGGGATCTTTACCTAGAATAATAGCAGATGTGGTAGTGATTTAGTTTAATAGAGATTGGATGAGTTTCTTGTCTCATACTTTTGGGTTGGAAACAATTAGAATTCTTCATCAAATATTCTTGGTTGGAAAGATTTTGATCATTGGTTGATCAAATTTTCCTCTTTGGTGCTCTCAATTCCCAAGAATCCTTTGTTTAAGTTTCAACTAATGTGGTTGCAGAACTCAAATTTACTTGATCTAATGACAACCTATTAAAAGTATAAAGTTGATAAATTTATACAAATGGAAAGTATCTCATGATGGTCAATGAATGAGCTTTGCTATGGTTTTTTCTTTTTGTGGTCATCCTTGGCTCTCTTTATGTCATACCATGCTTGAGGCATGAGATTTTTCTTTTCTTTGTATGATCACATTTATTGTAGCTTTTAGTTGTTTTATTATGCCTTCACCTAGCACTTCTTGTTTGTGTTGGTGGTTCTACAACTTTGTATAATAGCTCCTCCTCTAAACAAGCGACCCCAAATTTTTTTTTTGAAAGTGTTCCATGAGGTAAGTCTTTTGATTCCCCTATGGATGTGGTGCTTCTCATCCCAAAATTTGATACTACATGTCATTGGTTAGAGCAACATACTCTTGTAGGTTACTTTGTTGGGAGGACTCTCCCTAAAAGTTTGTTAAAAGAATAGGTCCATAAAAGTTGGATCTCTCATGGGGTTCACCTTGATATGGTCTAGAATTTGACCAAAGGTTTTTTTCTTTTTCATTTTGTGGAAGTTTGTCATGTTCCTTGGTATGTTTTGTCTTCTTTGTTAGTTTTCAACCTTGGGCCAGGGATTTCTCTATCTCTAAGGATAGGAAATTATGAGTTCCAATTTGGATTGAATTTCTTGGATTTCCCTAGTTGTGCTTGCATTTTTTGTACCATATAGCTTCATCTCTAAGGAAAGTTATTTGTGTTGAATCCAATCAATTCTTTCAAGTCTGCCCTCAAAATAAAATGTGTTGAAGTGGATCTTTCATAAGATTTGAAAGAGTCCATAGATATTCAAATAGGAATTTTTTGGCATTACCTAGAAGCTCATTTATTTTAATTTTCCTAGTACTTGTTTTTGGTGTCAATCTGTTGATCACAAGATCACAGATTTCCCTCTTATTTCCCCTCAAACTCAATCTTCACCTTCGGAAGTTGATAAGCCTCACTCAATAGAAATCCCATTCACTAAATCAAAAGACAAATGGACAACAACCAAAAACTAAAAGAACAAGTCCAACTGTGCAGGGATGACTTCCAAGGTCCCTAAGCCTTTGATTGAAATTTCAAACCCTTTTACAAAGGGGAAAGAAGATGTTAATGATATCCCAACATAGCTAAGGCCCTCTATGACTCCTCATCTAGTTGCATCCCCTCCCATCATGGGAACTCATAGGAGATCACACAACCCTTCTAGGCCTCTTGAAGAGGGTGAATTTATTTTAGAAAAATGAAGGTTTTCCTTTCCTCTACTTCAGTTGGGTTCAGTGCCACTAGAGTGTTTACAAAATCGCTTTTCCTCATTGGAAGAGTTGGAATCCAATGAAATGATCGAGTCCCATACATGAATTTTATCTACTAGAATGTGTGAGATTTGACATGCCTCTCTAGGAAGCATTCTATTAGGGATAAACTTCAGAAGCATGCTACAATTGATGTTTTTTTCCTTCAGGAAGTGAAAGTTGTTGGTTTATTATTTTCTTCTAATTTTCAAGTTATTTGGCTAGCAAGTAAAAAATTTTCCACTGATCATGTTGTTGGACATGGTGGGTTGAACACCCTTTTATCCCCATGTTGGAATGATTGTGTCATGGATCATGGGTCTGAGCCCACACACTAGCTCATTTGGGTTCTTTTGAACACTGATAATCATTCCTTTGGGATTATCACTTTGTATGCCTTGAATGATGCTATTGAAAGATCTCTTCTTTGGCATTGGATTGCAAACTCTATGCTAGTTGACACTTAGGTCCTCTATGGTGATTTCAATATGGTTGAGGTGGCATATGACAAAGAAGGTACATTGTTGTTCATATGGGTAGCTAGCGAGAGAAGCATGGTTTTATGTGCACAATAAATTAGGTCTCTTCAACCTAACATTGGTTGTCACCATTCACATCTTTATGGCATACTTGGAGTATTTTCAAGTTGGGTTTGACATAATATTTAAGTGTCTTGATTGTGTTTGATAGAATATTTAAGTGTCTTTGCTTAATCTTTCTTCTTTATTTCCAGTTGGTCCCCTCTTCCAATCATGTCACTAGTGGATGTGACCTTGTCAAACCACTTTCCCATCCATTTTTACATTGAATGGCATGTGGGGCTGCCTCATTCCATTAAGTCTTAATTTTTTCGGAATACTTCTTTGCTAAGGCATCAACCAACGCTGGCCCACATTAAAACTATCTAGAATCTTGAATGTAGACCTAACCATTCTATGGGTTGGATTAAGTGGTGGAATGATGTCATTACTGTCATTGTGAGGTTTCTTCGCATTTATGGGCACCGACTAGTCATTTTTTGTAGTCAATCTTATGATACCACCACTTGTTGGAGTATGGAAGACACTAAGAGGAGGGGGGTGAGTTAGTGTCTTAACAATCAATTTCATTTTTTTGATATTTTAAAACCATTTATTCTCTTTATAAATAATATATGTTCTATTTTTAGAGTATAATTAAATGCAACAATTGATTTGCATATTCTCTATCAATATGTAAATTCAAATGTTGTAATGCAAATTAAGAAGCAACAAGATTATAAATTCAACCACCAAGAACCATAACACAATGATTTTCATGAGTGGAAAACTCTCTAGGGATGAAAAACCACTTGTAAAATGCCTCACTGGCTACAAAATGCCTCATTAGCAAAGCCTCACTAGCTACAAATTCCTCACTAGCAAAGCCTCACTGGCTACAAATGCCTCACTGGTAAAGCCTCACTAGTTACAAATTCCTCACTAGAAAAGCCTCACTAGCTACAAATGTCTCATTGACATTTAACTTTGCTCAACAAATAAGATAAAAAGCAATATATAGAGGATCACTCTATTTCTCTGAAGATCATGTTCGCTTATAGCCTTAATGCATCCCATGTCCTCCAAACTTTATTTTACTCAAAGTATAGAACACACACAATACACTAATATTATTTCACTGTCTTTTTCATCTATCTTTAAGCATAAAAAATTGCTTACAACTCATTTACAAATGCATCTTATCAAACATTCTACAATAGGTTTTCAATAGAAACCTCTATTTTTAAGAACATATTCAAAGCAACTTAAACAATATGACTTTTGTTGTTTCTAATGCTTCATTCCATAGCCTAACCTTCAACCGAGCTTTTTCATTTTACATATATAGCAATCATTAATCTTGTGAAGCTCGACAAAGCCATACCTTTCTTCCTAACAACAAAGTAACTAAAAAATAATTTACAGATTTTAACTGTCAAATTTGCAACTGAAAAAGAGCTCGATTGCTATCCCCCAAGCTTTGTGATATGCCATCCATTCTCCATGAATCAAACCTTAAGTCCCCTACCACATTACTCAAGCTCTATCTTTGCAAAATGTGTGATATACATTACTTTCACCATTTTACAATGCCAACTAGCTGAACAGGTATGCCCTAGAAAGGGTCAGTGAATATAGTGATCAAAAACTCCCTTCAGACCTTTTCTTAAAATGCATTTAACCTACTAGTGCAGGTTACTAAACAAAACTTAACCTTTTCCTTTCTCAAAAAATACAACATAAATATTATTGTCTATGCGATAATTTTTCCACCAAGTGTTACCTTTTGAATGAAAAATAAAAAGCATCATAATGTGTATGTAACAATATATTCGTTGGATGCCTTTTCAACCTTAGTAACATGAACATCATTTCTTAATGTAATGATACCATCAAGGCTTCCTTTGCAATAGAACATTATTCATTTCACCTTAAGTGTTGCTTTGACATCGATGCCAAAACACAAACCAGTGATCATGCCACCTTAACCAATGCAAAAGACCAATGCATGGTCTAAATCTCAAATGTACCAAGAGAGGAACTAAAACCATGTGCATATAAAGTATCATTGCCTCATTATTTATAAAAACTACCTTTGTGACCAAACAATAGAATCGAGCCTTCAAAGTATTGCACAAAAGTATGCAAAAAGGTATCACCATAAATGTACCAAACCAACTTGAATGATGATGATCATTAAATATAGAATACCTAAGAATATACGTCAATACTGTAAGTGCCAAGATCAACCCATAATCTCAACTAAACCAATGATGCATAATATATCCATGTGTACCACCATAATGTTTGCCAAGTTGAACACTCAACCTGACATCAATGCCAAAACCAATGTCAAAGGGGCAACAAACTCCCCCTTTGGTATTGATTTCAAACTTGCCAAAGATCTTAATGAATATCACATGTGAAATCAAAGCACTACCATGTCAATCAATCACTAGTTGAATCTAAAAGTAATACAAACTGTTCAGGTCAATCAACTTACAGTTCAAATTGGAAATATGAGTTCCAATTTATTAAAGAAAATAAATTTTCAAAAACTAGAAAAAAATAATAAAAATTGATTTTGAGGGTCTAGATGAAAGAATTCAACCTCAAAAAAGTGTGTCAAAAGGGCCAACTACCAAGTTGAGTTTAGTCAACAATCCAAACAACTCTTCATAATGTATCTCCCTATTAAACTAAGCCCAAATGGATAATCAATTGAAAATTTATGACCTTTGGAAGTGGCATCATTCTCTCTCTCTCTCTCTCTCTCTCTCTCTCTCTCTCTCTCTCTCGCCTTCCCTTCGATTCTAGATTTTTATCTCTCTCTCTCTCCCTCCTTCCCTTTGAGTCCAAATTTTTCCAAAAATCTTCCTAGCACTATGGTGACATGAATTGTCAACTTACAGTTCAAATTGGAAACATGAGTTCTAAGTTATTAAAGAAAACAACTTTATAAAAATTAGAAAAAAATAATAAAGTTTATTTTGAGGGCCTAGAAAAAAGAATTTAGACCCAAAAAATGTGTCAAAATGGCCACCTACCAAGTTGAGCTCGGTTAGTAACCCAAACAACTCCTCATAATGTTTCTCCTTGTAAAAATAAAGCCCAAATGAACATTTAAATCAAAATTTATGACCTCTGAAAATCCCTGCATCATTCTCCCTCTCCCTCCCTCCTCTCTCTCCATGCTTCTCTCACCCTTTCTCTCCCCCTCCCTCCCCCCCTCTCTCTCCCCACTAAGAGAAATGGCCACCTACTGAGCTCATCTCATTCACCAATCCAAAAAACTCTTCATAACACATCCCCCTTTAAAAACTAAGCCCAAATGGACACTTGAGTCAAAAGTTATGACCTCCATAAGTCCCTACATCATTCTCCCTCCTCTCTCTCTCTTCCTCTCTCTCCCTCTCTCTCTCTCGCTCTCTCTCATTCTCCCTCCTCCTCTCCCTCTTGGTCTCACTCTCCCTCCCCATCTCCCTCTCTAGTCCCTCCCCCTCCCCTCCCCTACCCCTCCTCTCCTCACTCTCCTTCCATCCCCCTCTCTCTCCTCTTTTCCCTCCTTCCTCCCCTTCCCTCCCTCCCTCCCTCTCCCCCTACCCATCTCTCACTCTCCCCCTCCCTCTCTCCCCTCGGTCCTGTAGACACTCAAAAATTTTCCTCACAATCATCCTATTTTTCATCTACTAATTAAATGGATATTATTATCCATTTAATTAATTCATTTAATACTTTCTTATATTCATTCATAAATTCATTTAAATCATTAACATATTATAAGCATTTATAAGCATTTATCCATATGCATAATCAATAGTTTATCCATTTTATATTTCTCCATTTTCATTAATCATTAAAGTATCCATTACATTTTCATTAAATTATTTAAATATGTAAATCCATTAACTCATTCATCCATTAATTTGAAAATGCACTTTATTCTAAATTCCTAAACCTACACTCTATCATAAATCCATTTATTTATCTCCCATTCCCATCAATTTCATTTGATTAAGCAATATGGTATAGTTATGATCATCTCCATTTCACTCTTTTATCCCACATCTCTCCTGTAACTTACTTCACCCCATGAGGACATCTATAAAAACCCCTCTTCTCACCAAAAATCACATTCAATTTCGATCATGCAATTATCTCTTTCATTCATCATAGCTTCTTGCTGTGCTTGTGCTTGTGAAAATCTAAGAGCACCAAATGCATAAATCAAGATCTTGGTGAATAGGAGAGAAATGGAGTTAATTTTATTTTGAATGCATGTTTTTTGGTTTAGCATAGTTTAGTTTACATTTTGTATTTGTGTTTATTTAAGAAAAGCTTCATTGATGTTAGGTTGAAATTTTGATTTGGGTTTATAAATTAAATCAACTTTTTTCAGTTTCAACATACACATAATGGTGAACCCGATGTGAAGGATAAATATATTTTCATTATGATCTCTGATTATCATAGTGCATACATATTTTCTTACTTTTAAAGGGCCCATAAAATAATCTAGGATTGATTAATTAATATTGGTAATCTTTAAGCACATAATACAAATAAAAGGATTGATTAATTGATATTGGTAATATTTAAGAAAATAAAAGGAGTGATTAATGATTGATTAATTCCATTAGTAGCCAAGCAAAATCATCCTTCATGTTGTCAATGAATTTTGCATAGTTAGAACTTAAATGGAGGTATCTAGATTTGATTAAATTATCATTTTCATAGTTGCATTTTCATAAATCGATTAAAAAAAAAGAAAAAAAGGATAAACATCATAATTGCATTTTCATAGATTGAATTATCACTTTCATAGCTGCATTTTCATAAATCAATCACAAAAGATAAAAAAAAAATAAACAGGCTAAACATCATAGCTAAATTTTCATAGATTTGATTAATTATCATTTTCATAGTTACATTTTCATAAATCAATCACAAAAGAAAAAAATAGGGTAAACATTATAGCTGTATTTTCATAAATTCATTTCCATAGCTATTGAAAAAGTTCTTGAAGCATTCTGATGATCACACCCACTTGCAACTAAAGAAGGCAAGCAAAATAAATCTAGAATAACACATGATTGAGCTCTCCACAATGATCTAAACCACATGGCAGATTCTTTCTCTCTCTCCAAGCATGCATTGCTTGATTTGTTTCAAGTCTTTTTTATGAACATATCCTTTGAAATCACATTATTCTGAATGTATCCTGCAATCACGACTTTCTTGAAAATTTCATTTTGAGCACATCCTTTAATCGCATCAGTTTATCCTGGAATCAATCTTTCATGTTTTGCAAGAAGTTTCCATATGAATTTTTTTCTTTTTGATTTGTAAGAGATAATAGCATTAGATATCAAAAAAGATACATCACGTCTGCTATACAAGATTGTAAAATTTGTAGGAATACTTCTTTACTATCCAACCCAAACACACCTCATTTGTCACTGTAGGCATTGACAACCACCAAAGTTTGCAGACTTTACTATGATCACTACCTAGAAAACTATAAGTAGATACCAAATAGAACTAAAAAGAAAACGCCAACCACCACCCCTATGAGACTATACATATTAATATATTTGATTCCAAACCCTAAGAATTCTACCCCACCACACAGTCACAAGATAGAATCCATTCATCTTTGCAAATTGATCAAAATTTTCCACCCAATCGAAACTACTAATTGGATCCATAATCAACAACTTCTTTAGGAAATTGACCCCATACATAGCAACTTGACGATGCCTAACCAATGCCATGCCTTTAAGCTCTAGTATTAGGGGATATACCTTTATGACCTCACCCAAAACACTAACCTATGGAAGATCATGGGGCCAAGGCACACCTTGTCCTAGAAGAGCCAATTTCATCACCTCATCTAAGCCTCCTAGGAGCTATTTTTTGAAGAGGTTACAGACCATGAAATTAGCCTCAGATTTGGGGGTCCTTAAATCCAACATAGATGCTAGGAAGCAGGAGACAATGTGGGTGTTAACCCAGAATGTCTCCCAATTCATCAAAAAATCCTTTCCCAGAATCATCTTTATGGCTACCACCACATGAGGATCAATCCTCAACATTACTCTTTTCAATTGTTGGTCAATTATGTTCTCAAATATGATATGTTGAACCTTACAATCGAAGTGGATGGGAGTGTCCTATCCAATACTTACTACCACCTCAGAGGAAATCTCAACTATGAATTTGGAATGCTCAGCCATGACTACCACACAAATATCACCAAAAACTAGATCAAAGATGGTGAAAAGCATGTCTAATTGTTGGCATATAAAGAAATTCCTCCACCAAGCTTGCCAAACTTACCACGCTATGCATCTACCATCGTACCCTACCAAAATTCATTATCACCCTCCACCTATCCTTGATTGTGCAATTTTCCTTGTCATAACACACCAGCTGGGAGATGGGCTATATCATTCTTTGATCACTGAGGTAGCAAATATCATTATTTGAAGCTGTCAATACCAAAGGCAAGTAACAACATTTAAAATATTTTAATTATGAATTTTTATGGCATCTTGCAGAATTGAGTGGAGTACGAAGGACAAGAATGAAGAGACTACCAATTTCCAACTTGAAACCAACTCAAAATGCTTGCCAGCATCAGATGTAATGTAGATCTCGACCCTCCATAACAATCTTAAACAAGAGCCAATCAAATGATGACAACCCATTATTAGACCACAAGAAATCACTGATAGTCACGGTCTCTCCACATCCTTGTTGTGGAGAGATGCCCCCCCAACCACCCACTATTGAATTTTAAAGTTAGGTATTCAATTCTTTCACCATTATGTTGTATGCCCCCAAATTGGACAAATGGTTAGCTTCAGTATTACCTTTGAGAATGTGATATGAACATGACCTTTTCTAGATGATTCATCTAGCCCAAGGCCAACTCCATCTTATCCCCCAGCTTCCAATTTAGTACCTTCCTCTTAATTAAGGTGTTTATCACCAGGGAAGAATCTCCTTCAATTACCACTTTCCTTAGGCTTAGCTCAAAACATAAACCTAAGCCCAAAATCAATGCTTGGAACTCAGTAGCATTATTTGTCTCTTCAAGGAGGGGAGACGGCAATCTACCCAATATACGACCCTCACAATTTTTTATTATACATCCAACACCAGAGACCCTAGGATTGCCCTTGGAGGCCCCATCGAAGTTTAATTTGGCCCACCCCACTTCTGGTGGTGACCAACTCACTTTTCTTTTGTTTGTTGTAGTGACCTCACCCCCTACACCCACAAAGGTGGGGACTCTCAAACCAAACCAATTCCTTCTGATCATTTCATCCCATATGATATGTTTTTGTTCTTGCATTTAGATATTTAATTCTAATTTAGATTTAATTTTTAGTTAGATTTAATTTTAATTTAGGATTAGATTTTTAGTTAGATTTAATTTTAATTTAGGATTTGATTTTTAGTTAGTTTTAATTTTAATTTAGGATTTGATTTTTAGTTAGAATTAATTTTAATTTAAGATTTGATTTTTAGGATTTGATTTAGGATTTGAATTTTAGTTAGATTTAATTTTAATTTAGATTTAATTTAATTTAGACTTAATTTAGTTTAGATTTAATTTAATTTATATTAAATTTAGTTTAGAATTTAATTTTCATTTAGATTTATTTTTAGTTTAGATTTAATTTTAAGTTTGGATTAATTTAGATTAATTAATTTTTCTAAATTAGATTAGAATTAATTTTAGTAATTTAGATTAACTTAGATTAATTTTTGTAATTAACTTTGTTAATTTAGATTAATTTTAATTTAGTTTAATTAATTTATATTAACTTTTGGTTAGTTGTGTTAATTTAGTTAAGTTTGTCATTTTCTTTCTAGTTTAATTTTGATTTTGTGGCTAATCTTAGGTTTTTTACAGGTTAGCATGTCAAAGACTTAGAGTCAAAACTTGAATACACATTTGATGAAGATAGGAGGCTTGAAAGTACTAATGACATTTGGTGTAGGACATTTATTGAATTTATTTTTTTTAAATCGATTATCTTTTAGTATAGCAAACACTTCGATTGGTGCTTACAAAGAACTTTGTTTGTTGTGTTTGGTGTACTTGCACATTATGTGTAACCCAAACTAGTGTGTACATATTCTCTCCCCTTGCACACTTGTGCAATCTTGGGTGACGAGAAATACACATTAGTCTAGCTTTTTATTTTTAGTAGGAGGCCTACCTAGGGATTTCATCACCCTAGGGTTTGACCTCAAGCACATTTCTTGGTGGGACATATCAAAGGGGAGAGAACAAAAGTTGTACCTCAAGGAGTGGCTAGTGTTGTTTGAAGCCAAGCCGCAAGACCCTTGGTCTGCTGAGACTTGCTGGTGATGAGAGTGGGAGTGGGACTCCCAGTCCTCAGGCTATTATAGATAGGTTCTCTATTAAAAAAATCCCCCCACTAGACACCTCTTGTTTTTAGTATCCAATTTTTTTTTTCTTTTTGTTGGCGCAGGGGGTCGAACCTCTGAAGTCATCCCACGTTCTCACAGTTCAAAGTTGAGATAGAAAATTCCTTGATATCTTTGGGTCTTTTGGAATTCAAAGTTCGGTGTGCTCGAGAAGTGTGTGCCATGTAAGGGGGATCTAGTGCCACCAAAATTCTAAGCTATCCACTCTGAATAAGTGTGGCTGGAGAAATCCAAGTGGGAATATAGAAAATATTGTCTCTACTAGCCTAGGATTTGTACTAGAATGTTCTTTTATTGCAATAGTCAAACAACATTCACAATCAAAAACCAACTCAAGACATTTTGTTTTATGTGTGTCTTTCAAACAAACAAGAAAACAAACCTTACACCTAAAAATTGCAACACTTCACAGCTTCATACCAAGCAACATTTTCAAACAAAACAATCAAAATTAGGTCAAACTCTTGCCAAAATCATATTCAAAGCTTTGAGATCCATTTTTAGACCAACTTCTTAATGTGATTCCTATTTAAAATTATAAACTTACTCTATTCACCTTGCATATCATCATTCCATTATTGGGTTACCATTTTAGGTACCTTAGCATCCTCATTACTTGCATATCCCAACATCACATTAGGCTACCTTTTTCAAACTTTTAGGATTGGAACCTTGTGGATTTTAGGATAGAACTCTTCATACCTTGGTATGAATCATTACTTCAACAAAAGATTTTCATTTGACCAAGTCACTTTTTTAACTTAGTCCTTTGTCATAACACCCTACTCACAAGTCTAGTTGGGAAACTCACCTTGTCATTCTTTTCACTTGTCCTAGAAAATGACCATTTGAAAATCCTAGTTGAAACATTGGTTTACCCTTGGATGGTTACTGATCCTATTCTCACATCTTTCAATAGTGTTTAAGCCCTCAAGTTCACTATAGCTATCCATCACCTCTTAGTCATTTGCATCCTTCATACCACAACATAACATCCAACATTATCAATGTTATCATTTTTAGTCTTGTTGCATACATTAGACATATTTTATCCTCAAAATACATAAAATATCAAAAAAATAGTTGCATTACATTTAGGCACACCTTATTTCAAAAATACCAAAAACATAGTCTTAGTCTCATACTTCCACCTTCATTTTGAGCAAGTCTTATATGGTTGTGTAGAATGCTTTTCCTAGACCTGCTCAAACATGAAAAAAAAATCAAAGATTAGTCCATAAACAAGTGTAAACAAGCATTCCCCATGAAATTCATTCAAACAAAAGAACATGAAATCAAAATGAAGTAATCAAATGAACTACAAATGAAATTCTATTCTAAATGCTAAAACTAGCATCCCATGGGTGAATTGGTGCTTTTTTGATGTTGAAAGAAGCCTTTTCCCAATTCCTTGATAAGATTGATGGATGAAATGTGTGATTCTTGATGCAAAAATGCCAATAACATGGAATGTGGATGGTGAAATTCTATTCTAAATTGGAAGAAAATGTGGATGCTATGAACTCAAATAACTATAATAGAAATGCATAAACTTGTGTCAACTTGTGGATTTAAAATGCCTAAGATTGTGGATCCCAAATCAATAGAGAAGAACTCTATTTATAATGAGTAAGGTTTGAAGAATGAAGAATAGGATGAATGTGGGGTTAAAGAAGGGACCAATGGCATTGTGCCACTTCTCAACATGCTAATGAAGGGGAGTGGAGCATATGTTGAAGAATGTGCATGTTAAATGCATGTAGGTGAAATTTGAATTTGAAGAGGTGACTTGTGCAAGAGGGGATGTAAGAGGAATTAATGCCAAGTTGGCTCAAGGAGAGGACATGTAAGAGCCTTTAATGCCAAGTTGGAGAACACAATTCCTTTGGGAGGGAGAATTAAAATAAGTGGAATATTCCAAGAATATGCCACATTTGAATGAAAATAGGAGGAATTAATAAATCAAATAAATTAATTTATATGTGCAACTTGCAAAAGCTAGAGGAATTTAGTGTAGAGTTAATTAACTTAGATGAAATTAGTTTGATTGACATTTGATTTAGATGTTTGGGTTTATTTAAATCAAATGAGAGGATATTGGAAGATTAGAATTTAATTAAATAAATTTGATTTATTCAATTAAATGAAGAACATTAAGATTTAATTAAATAAAGTTGATTTATTTAATCAAAGAGAGAACATTAGGATTTAATTAAATAAAGTTGATTTATTTAATCAAAGAGAGAACATTAGGATTTAATTTAATAAATTTGATTTATTTAATTAAAGAGAGATCATTAGGATTTAATTAAATAAAGTTGATTTATTTAATTAAAGGAGGAATTTTGATGAATTAATTATATAAAGATTATTCAATTAATCGGTTAGTAAAAAAATGATCAAGTAAGAATCAAAGTTAGTCAATGAGGATCGAGTGCATGATATCAATTAGGATATTTTGAGTGTCTACAAGTTGAAACTAGATTGAAAAAAGAAATATCAAGCAATGGATCTTTTTCATGATGATGATGACCTTTACAATTACACTAGCACCCTCAAATTTGAAAATACCAACCTTGAGAGTCATGACCATGCCAACTTGGGCTCTACATCCTATAAACAACCAAAGACACAAAATCCTTTGGACCAATTCCTTATTAGAGACAAGGATGGAAATGTGATCATAGAAGAAGTAGAGGTTGCCACACAAAATCTTGATGTTGCCTCCCTTTTGGATGAAATTGTCATGTTGGACCCACAACAATATTTAGCCAAGCTTTTACATGGAGTTAAACTATCTCAGGGATTTGATTTTAATACATTACAAGCAACAACGTTACCCAAGCTCAACACACAAACAAGTCAAGGACAATCTACACCACAACCTAACACTTCCATATTCATTGGAACAACAACCAAAAGTACCAAAACTACCAACACTTCATCCATCTTTGTGACACAATCTATGTCACAACCCATGACACAAACCACATCACAATGCAACCCTTTGGCTTGACATTTACTCCTTTTGGGTCATCATCTCATGCTATAGGGGCATCCAAATATAACATACATAGTAGACCTAAGGTAAGAAGGGTTCTCATACAAGGACCTCAATCGAACACAAACACCATGTCACAAGGTCCTTGAATGTCAATACAAACACCTTGCAAGGAAAAAACATGAACGCCCCACATAGTCAAAATACAAACACTTCACATGGTTATAATCCTTTTCAACAAGGACAATGATTACAAATGACACAAACCCTAAACATATCATATTGCTACACACATGGATCATTTTTTGGAAACTGAAATATACACAGACAACACACCCAACAAATGCAACATAGTTCAACCACTTCTCACATCGCAATTTACACATCACACATTCATACTCATGGACACAATCAAAATCCACCACACACACACAACATTATGAACCAAAACATGTCATCTCAAAAAAATATGGGACCACACAACACAAATATGAGACCTCATAACAATATTTCCAACAATCCTGTAATAGACACCTTGACTACTCAATTGGCTTCCCTACAAAAGAAAGTAGAAGGGATTCAAGTGTCAAAAAAGAAGACACAATCATCACATGATTCACATCCTTACCCATATGAAACTAGCATAAACATGCCTCCTTTCCCTCGTGGGTATATCATCCCTACCTTCACTAAGTTTAAGGGAAAGAGCAATCCTATCGAGCACATATGAGAATTCACCACTACTTGTGTGGATGTTGCATATGATCACTCCTACCTTTTGAGACTCTTCCCTAGAAGTATTACAAGGACAACACTTAAATGGTTTGCACTGATACCTAAAGGGTCTATAAAGTCATGGGATGACCTCACCAATAAATTAGTGGAGAATTATGCTTATAACATTGAAAATGATGTCACAATTGCTACCTTATGCCACATGACACAAGATGAAGGAGAGCCCTTTATTAGTTTCTTCCAAATATGGCATAATATGGGGAGTCGATGTCTTGTTGAGATTCTTGAAAAACAAAAAGTGGGCATGTTCATAGAAAAACTCAATCCAAAATTGAAACGCCCTCTACAAGTACATTGTTGTACCACATTTTCTGACTTAGTTGAGAAATGCATGACACTTGAAAATTTCCCAATTGCTTAAGGTGAACTTACACATGGCAATAAAAACACACAACCAACAAACCTATAACAAAAGAAGTAAGTTTTGGTCTTGCAATAAGTGCAATAAGAATGTAACAAATGATGGGCTCGTAGACACAAAATTTGTGAACAAAATAGATTCCACATTAACTCTCAAAGCACCCAACACAAACAATAACACCATATGTTTCCAACCAAGAAACTAACGTGATACAAAATAATCAAGAATGGGGACCCCCAAGAAAACCAAGGAAATACACACGAAGACAATACACTCCTTTACGGGAACCAATTGAATTTGTCCTAAAGAAGCTAGTACAATAAAATGTCATAATGCTCCCATAGCCCAAATCATATGACCCAGGACAATTCAAACCCTCTTGGTGGGATGACAATGCCTTTTGTAATTACTACTACATCAAAGGGCATAAGACCTCTTCATGCCATCAATTGAATAACATGATTCAAGACCTAATTGAAAATGGTACCATAGAGGTCAAGGTACAACAACAAACTTCCAATAAAGACCATATGATTTTCAAGAATCCATTACAAGACAATGGAAAACCCTTTAGTTTAGGTCAAAAGATAGAACACCATGCCAATTATACCAATGCCTCTTTTGACTACATAATTATTAACCATATCTGAGTTGTTGATGGTCATGTTAACACAATCACCATTAAGAAGCAACCTAAAATTGCCATTACTACATACAGAGCTAAGGTTACCATATCTAGTCCTCTAAAGTAGCCAAAATCCAAAGCCCAATATAATCTTGTTGACCAATTGGGAAAGACACCTGCATGAATTTTCATCCTTGAAATTCTACACATATCACCTAAACACAAAGCTATACTTGATAAGGCTCTAAAAGAAACCTTTGTCCCTACTGACCTGTACGTCAAATTATTTAAAGCCATGGTTGGATATTTGGCCAACTCCCACCATGTACCTTTTTCTAATAAAGATTACTCTACATCCAAGTCAAATCATAATGACCCATTGCACCTCGAGTTCTTCATCATGTAAGAGAGGGGGACCAACCATGTCAAGGTGCTAGTTCTAGGATGACAATGCAGTGCATTAGCATCTGTACGGCTAGAGGATAGGAAGTACAATATAAACTACCAAAAAAAACTAACAACCTAGCTTGTTAATCTTAAATGAACAAAATAGAATAATAAGGTACAATAAATACAAATGAAGATGATAAAGTAGATAAATAAAAGCTAGGGTGACAAAGACAATCTCACAAAGGCACCAGTTCGCCAGCTAGCTCCAAACACATGTTCACCTACACACAAGAAAGAGGGGAAAATGTTGGGGCTGTATAGGGGTCTACCTCAGTCAGAACCCCATTTTGGTGTTTCCACCTCCATGGACAACCAAAAAGAAATGAAGTACAAATATGAGATAAAGAAGTAAATAAAGTAGAGATTGCAAGAAACACTACAAAATAATATAATGCTACTCAATCAAATCACAAACGAGAGGAGCGAAATGTTACCACCTCCACCCAAAAGCTCACTAGCTAATGGAGGAGAATGCAGACTTGGAAAGGTCACCACAACCTCAGCTATTCAATGAAGGGAGGTCTCGCAAGACTCCAATCCCACACTATTAGGGCTTGCTTCACACTTGCTATGTGGAGTTGATGGAGTGTTGTTGCTGCCACAATGGAGTGTTGAAGTGCTACTAAAGAGTGAATTGAATGTTGGAAGTGATAAGAGAATGCCAATTTGTTTCTTAGATGGATGAAATGAGATGAAGGTGGATGAATTTGAAGGAGAAGTGGGAAGAATCTACCATTTTAGGGGTCAGTTGGTTGAAGACATGTTACAAATTGACCCCAATCAAAAGTGTAATGCCTCTGCCAACTTCAAACATGGGAATCCATCAAGGATGGCAATGGACTGCACACACGTCCTCAAATATTCTATCTCCGAAACAACAGACAAACAACAAGTGGAAGGAAGACAGTTGGGTGATGTGGAATTTTTCCTTTGTATTTGATTTTCTAAGGTGAGGATGTGTAAAAGGGGAATTTTCATAAGGGGTGCAAATTCACTCCTATACATTTTCCCCCCACTTTAGCGGGCACGAATACTGATGAGTGTTTAGGTAAAGTAGATTGAAGAGTTAGTAGGGTTAGAGATTTATACTTGAATTGTCAAGGAAGTAGACCACGATATGGAAAAATTGAAAATGTAGGGCAAGAAAAGGACTCCAAAGGTACTCTCCCTGAGGAGCTTTGAGCAAAATACTTCATAGCCCCACTAAACTATGAAGCTGGATAAAGTACATCTAAGGCCCTCGAACCAACAATGGAAAAATCTCGTAGGATGAAAGCATCTCACAGGCCTACAAACCCCAAGATCTCTCACATGAAGGAATACCCAAGAAGTAAGTGTCTTATAGGCCCACATACCTACAACTAGGTGTCCCCCAATATCTCTCACATTAAGGAAACCAAGATGAAAGCACCTTACAGGCCCATAGACCTACAAGGAGGTGTCCCCCAAGATTTCTCACATGAAGGAAACCTAGATGAAAATGCCTTATAGGATTGTGGGCTTGCAAGGGAGTGACTTGCAAGAT
>VDFB02000017.1:430756698-430845749 GCA_007258455.2 Sequoia sempervirens
CTTCCCTCCCTTACTCTCTCTCTCCCTCTGTCCTTCCCTCCCTTACTCTCTCTCCCTCTGTCCTTCCCTCCCCCCTCTCTCCTCTCTCCCTCTCTCTCTAAAAATGGATACCTATTATTGAGATTTTTTTTAATTTAATATTATATTAGATGTTACTTTAAGTATATATAAGTTTCTATTATAATAATACAATTTATACAATATATAAATCATATATAGTAATAGTATCATGTTATGTATAATAATATTATTATATTATATAAATAATAATATGCTTGAATATAATTATTTTAATAAAAATAATATTGTATTATTATTTAATTTTAAATATTATATATATGTATATAAAATTTACATAAAATATATAGTAATAATATATTATTATATAATAAAAATATAAATAGAAATATAATTATACACATAAATTTATATTTGACTTTACCTAATTCTCTGACTTGTTGAAGACCTAGACTTTGAGATTGAAGAATTGAAAATAATACATATTTATTTCAAAAACATACAAAGTTAAAACCTGTGAATCGATGTATAAGAAGCTGCTGAGGAGGCAGAGTCCAAGGTCAGAGTTTGGTTGTTCAATAATTTAAACAGCATGGCAGAATCAACAGTAAGTAAAGTTTGTCTATCATCGCCTTGTTTTCATCTGATACGCCTTTAACCAGTTGCCTCTTGTCAATCTTAATTTGGAAAATACAGACAGTTGCAACCCCATATATGATATCCTACAATTGTATATTAAAATTTGTTGCAGAGCCCTCAAATTTCCTTGCTGGTAGTTTATTATATAGAATATTTTTTTCTCTTGAATATAATCTACTGTATATATTCTGCTATTTAGTTTTATAGTTTTATTCGAAATAAGGGTTTTTGAAAGGAAAATTTCTATATCAATTAAATGAAGAACCACTATAAAGTAATTGTCATACCTCTCAAGCCTAAGCCCACAGATTTTCTAGGGACAACCATATATTAAGTTTAGAGTTAGGAGTGCTAAAACAGAGTCTTCAGATTTTTCACAGATGTATCATGATTTGGAATAATGCTCTAGGCTGAATCCACTTCAACCCCTTCAAGCCATGAATTCATTCTTTTTATTGCACTGGAATAAGTTCAGCCAGCTTTTCTGTGGTTTCATCATCTCTACAGTAAATGTCTAGTCTATATTAAAATTCACTGGATTAATAAGCTCTGCATACAGAAACTATATACCATAAACCCATGAGACGGCTCTTCTTACCATTTGTCAATGGACGAATGGCAGATACATTTATTTGTATTGCCTGACAACAATTGATCATAACTGAACTACCAGTCATTGTAATAGTGTTTCTTCTGGTTGACTGACAGTTAAATTTCGCTGCAAAAACATAAAAGTCACCTTTTCTGTAACCAACCAGCGAGCTTGAAAAGCTCGAAAGAAGCCAAGGCATTCTGTAAATAAAGTCGAATATAAACAATAGCTTATCGATCGTCAGAGATGGAACAGGGACAATTAAGAGGGGTCAAAGCCGGATGACTGATATACCTGGTCCTCCTGTTCTGACCTTTTGGCTCTTACAATTTAATGTTTTCTTAGTACCCTGTAGTATTCTGTACTATTTGTTTTCTCATATCTGCGTTAATTTACAAGACTTCAGGCTTTTGGATAGCCTATACATTTTTCAAGAGTTTTGGTTTGTGAAACTAGACCTAGTTTTCAGGACTTTCACATCTTACATTATTTTGGTAAATAATTTATAAAACTATTTTACAATAATATTGATTTTAATATTTAAAAATTGTTATTAGTGGGAGTATTTGGTTTTATAGTAGTGTAGTAATAGCAGTAATGGTTGGTGTAGTAGTGTCAATTTGACGAGATAAACAATATCGTGTATTTCAGTATAGTAGTCAATTGCATAGAGACACAAAGCGAGAGAGTCATGGCATAAAATAGTGAATACTAATGATAGAAGAGGAAATAAAGAAAATACGACAATTGATGGTTTGCGTTACTATAAATATATTGTAATAATATAAATAATAAATAATATAGATAAAATATATAATATAATAAATAATACAAATATAATATAATGTATATTGCATAATATAACATATGAAGAGCAAGTTAGTAGTTGGAAATGTTAGGAAAATGTCAGAAAAATTATCATATCCACAGAATGGTTAAAATTGTGGTGGAGTCAAAATCAAATGTTAATTTGATTATATTTATTGAGTGGTTAAGATTGTTGTTTTACTTTTGTTGGGTATTGAAAAAAAGGGGTGGTTTTGAAACTAGTTCAAAAAGTATTGTGCAAACCATTAGAAGAGTTGGTGAATTTATTATTATCTATTAATATATACTACTACTATTATTGTTTATTATATATATTATATTATATAATATATTAATTGTCTTAATTATATATGTGTAGATGGAAAAGTGTAGATGAAAAACTATAAAGGGAAAGTGTAGATGGAAAAGTGTAATTGGAAGGTGTAGATGGGAAAATGCAAATGGAAAAGGTGATGAGTTTTTGGGCTCCAATTGCACCTTGCAAGAAAAGCACTTGCAACTACACCTATGGGAAAACCACTTCCAAGTGCACTTGCAAGAAAAACATTTCAAATTGCACTTATGAGACAACAAACCCAAACTACACTTATGAGAAAACCCCTTCCAACTACACTTGTGGGAAAACCACTTCCAAGTGAATATGCCATGCTAAGAAAAGTAAAAAATGCAAATAGAATTCATACGAAATTTTGTGTTAAGTTGATATTCGAGCTATATAAGTTTACATGAATTCATAGAAGCTAAATTATGTCATTAACTTTTCATTTTTTTCTTCAAACTCCTAAAAATTAAACTTTTTTATGCGACTTCCATCTAATTCAATGTTGAATTGTATGTAAAATTATTATGATTGATAAAATTATGAAAGGAATGGTTTATATTGTCAAAAATAAACAAAAAAACTCAATATAAACATTTCAATTGTACCAAAATAAATATATTACTTGAGATAATGAAAAATGATGTAGAAACTTCAAATTGTCTTCTTGTACGTTGTATAGCATGCAAATTGATGCTAAAAAGGTGATGGATCAAGCATCATTTGGTACAAAAACAAGTCAACTACATAAAAAGGCATTTCCAAGTCTGATAAAGCATAGAATTAGACAAATGTAGAGAATTGTGGGTCTGAATTATGGGTTAATTCCTTTTTTACCATTTTTGGAAAATGAACATTTGGCGCTCGCCAAATTTGGTGAGCATAAAATGTGATACATTTTTAGGACTTGAATATTTAGAACAAGTAAAACTAAGAACATGCCATTTAACTACACTTGGGTATAAGTAAAGGTGATACATTATTAGGACTTGACTATTTAGAAGGATTACAATTACCAATATCAATTGCGATACTTCAAAGACTTGAATAAAGAAGGATTACAATTAAAAATAGATAATATACCATGATTTGTGATAGAAGATCATAGGTTATAGCCTTCAAAGAGTGGGTTATGCATCTAAGGGATGAAAATTGTAAAAGTGGGATCCAATATGGATCTTTAGAGATATGTGATCAAAACTCTCAACCATATACCTTAAACCCTAATCCCTCTAACCTCAAACACTTAAACCCTCAACCCTTAAACCATAATACCTCAACCCTCAACCTTAGTTGCTCAACCTTAATCCCTAAATCCTCAAACCTTAAACCCTCAACCCTTAAACTATAATACCTCAACCCTCTACCCTCCACCCTATACATTAAACCCTCAACCCTCAACCCTCAACCCTATTTTTTAAACCCTAATACCTCATACCTCAAACCTCAAACCCTCAATCCTTAAACTATAATACCTCAACCCTCAACCCTCTACTCTATGCATTAAACCATCAACTCTAATCCCTCAACCCTATACCTTAAACCTTCAACCCTTAAACCCTAATACCTCAACCCTTGAAACCCTCTACCCTTAACCCTCATCCCTCATCCCTAAACCCTAAACCTTAAACAATAAACCCTAAACCCAAAACCCTTGACCCTAATCCATCAACCCTCTACCTTAAACCCTAAACCCTAAACCCTCTAATTCTACCCTACACATTAAACCCCCAACCTTAACACCTCAAAATTATCCCTTAAACCTTAATACACCAACCCTTAAATCATAATACCTCAACCCTCTACCCTCTACCCTATACACTATATATTAAACCCTCAACCATAAGTGGGAGAGACTTGAGAGAGAGGAAGTTGGAGTGAGAAAGAGAGAAATACTTAAGAGGGAGAGAGAGAGAGAGAGAGAGAGAGAGAGAGAGAGAGAGTTGTTTAGGTTGGGTGGTAGTGAGTGAGACCTAAGAGACAAAGATACTTGAGAGGGAGAGAGAGATTTATCTAGTTAGGGTGAGGGGAGAGACCTAGGAGACAGAGAGGGGTTGGGAGTGATATTTTGAGGGATAGACCTAAGAGAGAGGGAGTGGAAGATATCTGAGAGAGAGATGAGAGGGGGAGAGAAATACAAATAAGTAAGAGAGCGAGTTAGAGTGAGATAGAAAAATAACTAAGAGGGAGAGAGAGAGTGTGTGTGAGAGAGAGGGGGTTGGAGGAGAGTAGTCTAGGTAGGGTGGGAAGGTGTAATACCTGAGAGAGAGAGACTTGAGAGGGAGAGAGTTATCTAGTTATGGTGGGAGGGAGAGAATTGAGAGTGGGAGAGGGGCTGGGAGGGATATTTTGAGGGAGAGACCTAAGAGAGAGGGAGTGGGAGACACTTGAGAGAAAGACTTGAGAGAGATATACCTAAGAGAGAGATGAAAGGAAGAGAGAAATACAAAGACCTGAGAGAGGAAGTTGGAAAGAGAGAGAGAAAGACCTAAGAGGGAGAGAGAGAGAGAGAGGGATTGTTAGAGAGGGGGTTGGACTAAGAGAGAGTTGTCTAGGTAGGGTGGGAGGGAGTGATACTTGAGAGAGAGAGAGACTTGAGAGGGAGAGAGAGAATTATCTAGTTAGGGTGGGGGAGAGACTTGAGAGAGGGAGAGGGGTTGTGAGGGATATTTTGAGGGAGAAACTTGAGAAAGAGGGGGTGGGAGACACTTGAGAGAGACCTGAGAGAGATACCTAAGAGAGAGAGATGAGAGTGAGAGAGAAATATAAAGACCTAAGAGAGGGAGTTGGAGTGAGATATAGAGAGATAGAAAGACCTGAGAGGGAGAAAGAGAGGGAGTGTGAGAGAGGGGGTTAGAGAAGATAGAGAGACCTAAGAGAGGGAGACTGCTACATGATAGAAAGATATTTATCTAGTTAGGATGGGAGGGAGAGACTTGAGAGAGGGAGAGGGGTGGGAGGGATATTTTGAGGGAGATACCTAAGAGAGGGAGTTCGAGTGAGATAGTAGTCTAGGTAGGGTGGGAGGGAGTGAGATCTCAGAGAGAAAGACTTGAGAGGGAGAGAGAGAGTTATCTAGTTAGGGTGGGGGTAGAGACCTGAGAGAAGGAGAGGGGTTTGGAGGGATATTTTGAGGGAGACTTGAGAGAGAGGGAGAGGGGTTGAGAGGGATATTTTGAGGGAGACTCAAGAGAGAGAGGGAGTGTGAGAGGGGGGGTTGGAGTGAAAGATAATAGTCTAGGTAGGGTGGGAGTGAGACCCAAGAGAATTTGAGAGGAGAGAGAGGATATCTAGTTAGGGTCAGGGAGAGACCCAAGAGAGGAGAGGGTAGGAGGGAGTATTTCATGGAGAGACCTGAGAGAGTAGAGTGGGAGGCTAATCAGAGGAATCTCTAAGAGAGGGAGGGAGAATCTCGTGAGAGAGATATGAGAGATGAGAGGTGAGAGAAGCTGAGGCATCAGAGAGAGGGAAGCTGGAGTGAGAGAGAGAGAGAGAGAAAAAGAATCTGAGGAGGGGAGAGGAGTGTGACACAGGATGTTGGAGGGAGAACATTTGTCTCTGATAGGGGTGGGAGAGAGTGAGGCCCCGAGAGAGACTATTGTTGGAGAAAGAGTTATCTAGTTAGGATGGGAGGGAGGGAGCTGAGAGAGGGAGAGGGGGTGAAAGGGATATTTTGAGGGAGAGACCTAAGTGAGAGTGAGTCTAAGATAGGGGATTGGAGTGAGGGAGAGCATTCTAGTTAGGATGGGAGGGAGGGAGCTGAGAGAGGGAGAGGGGGTGAAAGGGATATTTTGAGGGAGAGACCTAAGTGAGTCTAAGATAGGGGATTGGAGTGAGGGAGTGAGAGAGAGTTATCTAGTTAGGGTTGGGGGAGAGACTTGAGAGTGGGAGAGGGGTTGGAAGGGATATTTTGATGGAGAGACCTGAGAGAGAGGGAGAGTGAGAGAGAGTTGTCTAGGTAGGGTGGTTGATCTATAATTAGAAATTTACAAAACTATTTTATCTCGATCCAATAGAATTGCGTGTTTTTGAATCTTAACCATTGAGGGAGTAAATTAGGTATACTTAATACTTTATCCAAAAAAATTAATGAACATAAACTGGAAACTCAAAGAATTAAAATAGTAAAGAAAATTAGGAGATAGAAGAGAAAAAGAGAGATCACACTTGATAACAGAGTTCGTCCGATTAGGACTATGTCTTTGGGTCCGCTTCTCAACGTTGGATGGCTTTATTAAGATTTCCAAGCACCTGAAAATGTCTTCTTACAATTCTCCAAGCTTACAATAGTATCCTCACAATCTCTCTCATTTTTTTTTATATTCTTGGTGTAATATCACCTTGTAAATTTCTCCTCCAAAAATTCCTCAAAAGAGCATAACATTTTCTCTCAAAACACCTAAATGAAAAACTCACTCCTAACCCTCTTTTATACATAATTTTGCATATGGGGTTAAAAGCCACAAAATAACTCCCCTCAAACAAATTAACCCCTTTTAAATATTTTGTTTAACCCAGGTTTCGGCCTTTAATTAGGCTTCATAATAATTTAAGGGGTTAAAATAACCATAAAAAGTTATTTTGTTAATAAATCAGGCTAGAATATGCTTTAAATATGACACAAGATGTTAAAAAACAATAACTTCCCCATAAAAAAAAAACAATTTAATTTGCTTAAGCCCTTAACACCTATTCATGGGCTCATTTGGTTTTTTTTCATGAGTTAATCTTTTTGATTTTTGGGAGATTTGGATCCCACCAAATCCGGTTGGGATCCCACAAAATCCGATCCCACCAAATGGATTTTGTGGAATAAACTTCCAACACTTTATTTTTTTCAAAAATAAAGCATGGTGTACATTAATTTTGTGAGATTTTTGCCACATCACTTGCAATTTCCATGTCACCATCCAATCAATTGCCATGTCACATGTTGCCATCATCATTTTGACTAAAACTTTGACTTGGTGTAACTTTGGCATACGGTCTCTGTTTTTGACGAAACAAACATTGTTGGAAAGGTCTTGACAAGCTCTTCATGATGATGTTGATTTTGATCACTTCTGAGATGGTCATTTTTTCCCTTTTCTAGCCCCTTGATTTGCTTGTTTGACCAATCTTTGACCGAGCATAACTCTTTCCTACGACCTCCTTTTGACGCAATTCAAGTTGCACTGAGATCGTGTCAGTGAGCTCTAGGTGATGAGGTTGTTTCTGTGAGATTCTGAGACTTTGAATTTTTTGATGTTTTTTGGATTCCCCTGGATCATTCCTCCTCGTTGAGAATCTTTTGGACCTCTAAAAGTCTTGTTTTATATACACTTTGAGCTAGGGAAATGTCGCCCCACTAGCCCGATATAATTTGTCCTTCCTTCTTGGAACCTATACATCTGACTCATCATAACAACAATTAAAAATACACTGATATTGCTAAGTACATTAGCCATATACACATCCACATTTTGTGTTGCCGCTACCAACCATACACTACTAAAAAGTAGAAGGCTGAATAACAAAACTAAATTTGCAGATGAGAAAAAGAATGTACCAACATCATGCTTGTCTTTCATAACTGGAACAACCTTAGAAATAGATATACTTTTATGCAATGACACTTCCTATGGTAGATACATAAGTGCCAAATTATTGTTTGCATTAACTACCCTTTTCAATTGTCTCATTGTCACAAAAGATTTATTAGTCTTAATTGGATGAGAATGCACAATGTATTCAATTCCTTCCTTAAATAAACAATACTGATTATGTTCCTTGAAGAAAATTTCTTTTCTATCATATAAGTATGGGCTACCCAACACAATACCATAGATATCAAGTGGAACCACATCAAATTCAACCTCATCTATAAACTTAGATGTTATTGTAAATCTTAAATTGCATTGCTTAGTTACTCGCAATTTGTTATCATTACACACCCAACCTAATGGATAAGATTTCTTATGTGGATTTGTTTTCAATCCCAATTGTTCAACAACTTCTTCTAAAATTAGATTAACTTGGGACCCGCTATCTATCAGGGTATCAATCTTAGTGTTCTTAGAAATCACCCTTATATGAAAAAATTCACATCTTTTTTTATCTTCAGGAACAACATGACTTTTAGAAGTAGAAGCACATGAAACATTAGTGGCAGAATCATTACCAACAAAAGCTTTAACTTTCAAGCCCACAACTATTATCTTTGTTTCGTCATCAGAATCTGATCCAAGATTCTGAATGACAGCTACAACCTTTTGCTTTCCTTTACGATCCTTAAACCATTTTGGTTTCAATTTTGGATGCAATTTCCAACACTTTGCATCTTCATGCCCTTTTTCTGACAATGTGAACAAGTAGGCTTTTCACCTTCCTCTTTCTTCACAATAGCTGCTTTCCTCTCCTTACCCTTTTTATTGCATTCAATTGGAGGAACATATTCCTTCTTTGAACTGAAAATTATGTTCCTTTCACCTGCTTCAATATGGGTTGCTTGTACACACACTTCATCAAAGTTAGATGGATTAAACATCAAGATTGTATGTTTCAAATTTGAATGAAAACCACCTATATACTTTAATAAAGTTTCTTTTGTATAAAGAGGAATTCCAAGAGTAAGTACTTTCTTCCTAAACACCTGTGTATACTCTTGCACTGTTTGGCCTTTACCCTGTCTAAGACTTTGCCAGTGCATAACAACCTGTTGCATATAACCCAAAGGATAAAATTGTTTATTTAAAACAAAAGTAAATTCATACCAAGATTAAATGGTTTTACCATGTGTAGCAAGATCATCTTGAATCTTACTCTCCCACCAAACCAATGTAGTGCCTCCCATTCTAAGAGTAGCTAGCTGGATTTTGGAAGAATCATCGAAGATCTATTGAACCCTACTATACACTTCGATTTGCTTAAGCCAGTTATCCAATTTTTCTGCATCCAATTCACCATTATATACAAGCAACTCAAATTTAACATCCAGTTTTAAAAAAGGTGTTTGCATAGGTTGTTTCTATTTAGAAGAGTTAGATGAACAAGAAGAAGAGGATGAAGATGAAGAAGATGAGGAAGACAGGGATGGAGGTTCAGGAGGGTCACCACCACCTCTTACTCCTTTACCTTTGTCTTCTTTCAATGAGGATTCAACTTCCTCCTTCTTCCTAGCCTTGCCTTCCTTTCTCTTCTTTTGTTCTTGCCTCTCTTGGAAAAGAACTTCCACCATAACCTTCATTTCAAGAAATGCTTTCTGGAAATTTTTCTCATCAAGCTCCATAGGACTTTGTTTAGCTGCCATCTCTAATCATGGAAAAGTCCTTCATTTTATGATCTCACGATTAAATTCTTCAAGTGCACCTTCTCCTTGCTTCAATTTCAACCCGGTTAACATTCACCACTTGCAAATTTTCCTGTTAAATGGCTCTGATACCACTTGATTTGTAATTAGAAAGTTACAAAACTATTTGTACTTTACTCTCAACTATGGATTTTATCTCGATCCAACAAAATTGCGTGTTTTTGAATCTTAACCATTGAGTGAGTAAATTAGGTACACTTAATACTTTATCCAAAAAAAATAATGAACATAAACTAGAAACTCAAAGAATTAAAATATTGAAGAAAATTAGGAGATAGAAGAGAAAAAGAGAGATCATGTCTGATAACGGAGTTCATCCGATTAGGACTACATCTCCAGGTCCACTTCTCAATGTTGGACCGCTTTATTAAGATTGTCAAGCACCTAAAAATGTCTTCTTACAATTCTCCAAGCTTACAATAGTCTCCTCACAATCTCACTTTCAATTTTTTTTACAATTCTTGGTGTAATATCACCTTGTAAAGTTCTCCTCCAAACATTCCTCGAAAGAGCATAACATTTTCTCTCAAAAAACCTAAATGGAAAACTCACACTCCTAACCCCCTTTTATACATAATTTTGCATATGGAGTTAAAAACCACCATAATAAATAAAATAA
Organism: Sequoia sempervirens; assembly: GCA_007258455.2. NCBI lineage: Eukaryota > Viridiplantae > Streptophyta > Pinopsida > Cupressales > Cupressaceae > Sequoia > Sequoia sempervirens. Next base: position 430,767,062 of record VDFB02000017.1, read on the forward strand.
CTCCCCTTAAAGAAATTAAACCCTTTTAAATATTTTGTTCAACCCCTTTTGGCCTTTAATTAGGCTTCATAACAATTTAAGGGGTTAAAATAAGTATAAAAGGTTATTTTGTTAATAAATTAGGCTAGAATATGATTTAAATTTAAAAAACAATTTAATTTTCTTAAGCCCTTAACACCTATTCATGGGCTCATTTGGTTTTTTTTATGAGTTAATCTTTTTGATTTTTAGGAGATTTGGATCCCACCAAATCTGGTTGGGATCCCCCAAAATCTGATCCCACCGAATGGATTTTGTGGAATAAACTTCCACCACTTTATTTTTTTCAAAAATAAAGCATGGTGTACATGAATTTTGTGAGATTTTTTCCACGTCACCATCCAGTCAACTGCCATGTCACATGTTGTCATCATCATTTTGACTAAAACTTTGACTTGGTGTAACTTTGGCATACAATCTCTGTTTTTGACAAAACAAACACCAATGGAAAGGTCTGGACAAGCTCTTCATGACGATGTTGATTTTGACCACTTCTGAGATGGTCATTTTTTCACGTTTTCTAGCCCCTTGATTTACTTGTTTGACCAATCTTTGACTGAGCATAACTCTTACCTATGACCTCCTTTTGATGTGATTCAAGTTGGGTCGGGATCATGTCAATGAGCTCTAGGTGATGAGGTTTTTTCTATGATATTTTGAGACTTTTAATTTTTTGAGTTTTTCTGGATCCACCTAGATCAATGGTAGGGAGGGAGACCTAAGAGAGACTTGAGAGGGAGAGAGTTGTCTAGTTAGGTTGAGGGGAAGAGACCTGAGAGGGGGAGAGGGGTTGGGAGGGATATTTTGAGGGGGAGACTTGAGAAAGAGATTCCTACAAGAGAGAGATGAGAGGGAGAGAGAAAGGTAAGTACCTAAGAGATGGAGTTGGAGTGAGTGAGACAGAGAGAAAGACTTGAGAGGGAGAGAGAGAGAGAGGGAGAGAGGGAGTGTGAGAGAGGGGGTTGGAGTGAGATATTTTTCTAGCTAGCGTGGGAGGTAGTGAGACCTAAGAGAGAGAGAGAGAGTTTTATCTATTTAGGATGGGAGGGAGAGACTTGAGAGAGGGAGAGGGGCTGGGAGGGATATTTTTATTGAGACACCTAAGAGAGGGAGTGTGAGAGATGTGGTTGGAGTGAGAGAGAGTAGTCTAGGTAGGGTGGGAGGGAGTGAGACTTGAGAGAGAGAGGCTTGAGAGGGAGAGACCTGGGAGAGAGGGAGTTGGAGACACATAAGAGAGAGACATGAGAGAGAGAGAGAGAGAGAGAGAGACTTGAGAGGGAGAGAGACCTAAGAGAGAGAGAGAGAGAGACTTAAGAGGGAGAGAGAGATTGGGTGGGAGAGACCTAAGAGAGAAACTTACGAGGGAGAGATATTTGTCTAGTTAGGTTGGGAGGGAGAGAATTGAGAGAGGGAGAGGAGGTATGAGAGGTCCAAGAGACAAAGGGTGGGAAGGATAGAGTGAGAAGAGACTTGAGAGAGAGGGGTGGGAGGGATAGAAGGAGGGAGAGACTTGAGAGAAGGGGGGTGGGAGGGATATAGGGAAGAAGAGAATTGAGAGGAGAGTTATCCTATACATTAAACACTCAAACCTATACCTTAAACCCTAATGATGGAAGACAAGGTAGAGAGTGTAGGAGAGACCTAGAGAATGGGTACGTGTTGGTTAAGAGGGAAGGAGGCAAAGAGGGAGTTAAAGGTAAAACCTCAACTACCCATAAACGATCATAAACCACAAACTTTAAGTTTTATCAAAGTGCTAGAGAGAGACACAAAGAGAAAGAAAAGAGTTTTGTCAATGCAACTGATTTGGTGAACTCTAGGAAGTTTCCCACTCTAGCTACGAGATAAACTATGTACGAAGACATGAAGAATTGTTTGGTAAATTTGACTTTGGCTATTTGAGTGTGAATTGTGTCTGAGTCAATTTTTCCTTGATCTAATAATTTCTCCTTTTATAATGATATTAATAAACTAAAACATATAGGTCTCATAAGTCATGGATTCTTCCTTTCCCAAGGCTCTATAGAAAAAACTAATAGTGTCTTATTTTAGAATAAAATTCTGACCTTAAAAGAATTTGAGGAATATTGGTCACCTAAGTCTAATATGTCCATTAATATCCTTCTAATACTCCTTGATAGCCACTACTTTTTAAGTCATCTTCAAATCTCTCTCTCTCACTCTCCCCCTCCCCACCCCCACCATCTCCCCCTTCCCCTCTTCCCCCTCCCAATTCCCCTCACCCTCGCCCTCTCCCTCTCTGCCTATCTCCCTAACTCTCTCCCCCCTCCCTCCCCAACCCCCACTCCCACCCTCTCCTCACATTCCCCCTCTCCCTCCCCTTGACCCTCCCCTCCCCCTCTTCCCCTCTTTCCCCGTCTCCCTTCCCCCCTTCCACCTTCCCTCTCTCCTCTTGCCCCTCACCCTCTCCCTCACCATCACCATCACTATCTCCATCTCCCTCACTATCACCATCACCATCTCCCTCTCCCTCACCCTCTCCCTCACCCTCACCATCTCCCCCCTCTCTCCCCCTCCTCCTCCCCCCTCACTTTCCTCCACTTCCCCTCACCCTCTCCCTCACCATAACCCTCACCATCACCATTAAAATCTTCATCACCATCTCTCTCACTCTCTTTCTCCCTTTATATCCCTACCCTTCCCCATCCCTCCCTCTCTCTCCCTCCCCCTCCCCCTACCCCTACCCCTCCCCCATCCCCCACCCACTCCCTCACCCTCACCCTCACCCTTACCCCCTCTCTCTCCCTCTCCCTCTCCCTCTCCCTCATCCTAACCCCCTCCCCCTCCCTCACCCTCACCCTCACCTTGTACCATAGAAAAATGGATCATTGAAATTTTCATGGTTAGTTAGGTCTTTCTCTTATGATGCTTGACCTATTTTTCTTTGATTTAATGTTGCAATGTAACTTAAAAATTCACATTAGGTCCTAAACATTCAATTCATGATGTCTTGTGAAGGTGTTGTAACACATTTCTACACATTTCTAGACTCTTTTGATTATAATTCATCTAAATATCATATTTTTATCACTTATCATGTCTTATTCTAAAGTGTTGCAAAGTCTTGTAAGAAGATTTCACACTTTTCTAGGCTTTTCATCACCAATTACACCTTTCTTATGTTTTATTTTACCCCTTTATGCACTTATAGGCACTAATTAAGTGTGTTTTTGAATTCAAACCTAACAAACAACATTAAATGCAACTTAATTCCTGACACCCACTTGCAAGCCTAGAGTGGGACCCATTTGCCATGGGTGGCGAATGAGTCCCTCTTAGCTCAAAATTCAAAATAAATTCAAATTTCTTTCGAGATTTTATTCATTGAGACCCTATGTCAACCTGTGATGTATTCCTGGGTAATTAGGGCATAAGTGTGTATAAATAAGTGTTTTTCCATCCATTTTAACCCCCATTCATCTCATTCACTCATACACCATCAATTTGAATTCTTCCATTCAATCCATCAAAGCATCATTCAGTCAAGAAATTATGAAGCATCTTGGAGCAGCCATTGACATATCTTAAAACTTCAACAACAAGGATTTGGTGATTTTAGGATACTTGCATGCTATTTATTCATCATTCCTTTCTTGTTTCCATTTCATTTCTTTATCAAGGGTTTGATTACCAAAGTGGGATTTGACCAAGGCAAATCCCTATACTCTAACCCTTAACCATTTTCCCTTCTTTACATGTGTGTTTGCAGGTCTTGCAGGTAGATTTGTCAAAGAAATAAGTGTTGGAAAGTGGTCAACAATTTATCAAAGTGATTCAAGTTAAAAAACCCTAATTCAAGCATGGAGACAACATTCAACCCATTTTCTACATATTTGACTCCATCAATCCGACAAGAAGACAAGTATAGATCCAAACCCGCAATCTTGATTCATGAATCTACAAAATTTTGGAGGAGGACTAATTCTCCATCAATGGCGAATGAGTCCCACTTTTAGGCTGAAAAGTTGATTTCATCAAAATTTAGTTCATGATAGTTGAAAACCAATTTTAGGGTAGTTTACCAAAAAGATGACTGATTCACCATCAATGGAAAATGAGTCCCACTGGTGATCAACAATGATTTTTTCCACATTCCAAAATCTTTCAGCATCAACATTTCATCTCTAGGTGCACTCTATTCAATCTCATTCAATTCTATTTGCATTTGTTTGTCTCTACTTCATTTATGCATATCACATTGTGTTTTCAAACATTCCAAATTTCATTAGTTTTGCATTCATAGTCAATCAATTTCATCACTTTTTTGCATCTAGATATTTCATTTAGTCATAATTTCATCATAAATACCTTATTTTGAATGAATCACCGCAATTTTTTGTCTATCTCTCTCCTTTTAGGTGAAAAACCCTAAGAGTGCAAGAGAAGTACATAGAAACACAAAAATTACATCCTAGGACTCATAGAATTAGTATTTGAATTAGCCTTTTGCATTTTTTTGCATCCTAGGATTTACACATTTGCATTAGTGAATATCTCACATAGATTTCATTTTTGCACTTCAAAAAAAACTATAAAAAACTAAAATTTTGCATCGGCATCTTCATTTTGTATCTGAAACACATAAAAATCACTTTAAATTTTCTAAAAAAACACAAAAAATTCCACCTCTGGACTCATTTTCCACCTTGGGTGAATCAGTCTAGTTGCACTTTTTGCACAACAATTTCTGTCATTTTCACATTAGTTTCTGCATTTCTATTTTCTAGTACTGCACTCTTGTTTCAATCTACAAAATTTCTATTATTTACATTTTATTATTCCTAGATTGCATTGCATTTGCATTAACCCCACCTCTTATGGTACTTGTATGAGTTTTTTGTGCCCTATTGATAATACTTTAGTGAAAAGAAGTTCCTGACTCGTGGCATCCCGCAATAACACACTCACTATGGACCTTGGGTTGTCTTGAGCTCCTACTCTTGGTATAGACAATGGTGCATTAGGCATGAATACTACCACTAGTACACCTTTACCTTCACATACACTACATGTTGACACACAAAGTGATGCCATCCTGCAAAATAAAGTCATTAACATTTATGAGGATTTAGCACATTTACAACAAAACTTGTGTCTTGAAAATATTTCCACCACTGAAATTTCTGCTATTGAAAACCTTCATCGAATGCTTGAAAGTGATGAGGGTTTAGATGTCATGAAAAAAATTGTTGAGATATACCAAAAAAATACTTCTTCCACCTCTAACACATCTCAACCAGTAAACACAATGGTTAGCCAAATAGGATCTCACATTCCTCCTCCTTCAATTGTATCATCCATACCCACCTATAACACTCCTCAAGTTAAAACAACCATGCAACAGGTTAGTCATGTGACTCCTTTCGCTATTCCAACTAGCATTGCTAGTTCTTTTGTGGAATTGAATGTTCCATCCTCCACCACCTTCACCCCTCTTAGTGTCCCCTTTACTTCTCCTAACATTACATACACTCCATCACCATTCTCTCTTCCTCCTCATACCACTTACACTGAACCCCTCATTACACAACTCTTTCAGACCATTTCCTCCATGCAACAACAAATATCAACCATTAACCAAAATCAAACTGCACCACCCACATAATATGTCTATAGTATCCCATTATCTTTAGAGATCTTAAGAACATTGATGCCACAAGGAATTGAGATGCCTAGGTTTAAGAAGTACAGAGGTAAAGGAGACCCTACTAATCATGTTAATTCCTATAAAACCTTGTGCAGTGATTTTTTCCTTGAAGATAAACTATTAGCCAAACTATTCCCTAGGACCTTAAAGCACATTGCATTGGAGTGGTTTTCAAACTTACCCAATCATTCCATCCGATCATTTAATGAACTTTTTGATGCCTTTATAATTCATTTCCAACTCCATATGACTCCCAAAAAGGCAATGGCTGATTTAATGAGGTGCAAAAAAAATTTGAATGAATAGGTAACTAATTTCATTTCACACTATCAATCCTTGTATGCTCAAGTAGATGTCAAGATTCCTAATTCACATCTCCAAAAGTTGTTTATTGAAAACTTGCAAAATCACATTTAGGATAGGTTGACCATGATGAAATTTCCTCCCTTCATGCATTTATGCATAGCTCTTTGTGACTATCACAACTCACAACTCAATTCATAGTCATGATTCAAGTCCACTTCTAACCGAGATGAGAATTTGAACAAAGCAACCAAAACAACCAAAAAGCCTCACAAAACTTTAGAAAACCAAATAGAGGCTTCTTACAGTTCAATTCCCCTCCTCCACAACCAACTCAACTTGTTCATAATCAAGTGGTAGTTGTTAAAGCAGCGGTGCCCTTTACCTATGGGGACCCAAAGAGACAATTTACCCCCTTGCCTGATACTCTCCATAACACAATGAATTAACTGCTACAACAACAAACGATTACTTTTCCTACAATCAAACCACTTGATACTACCAATCATTTACCCCCCACCTTTAAACCAAATTCTTATTGTCATTTTCATCACCAAAATGGACATGACACAGAACAATGCAAGCATCTCAAACACTTAGTGCAAGACCTCATTGATTCTAGTCATCTATCCATTGTGAATGTCAATGATCAAGGCAATAAGTCTATTGCACCCCCAATAAAAATTTACAAATCTTTACCAATCCCATGCCTAAACACAATATATCATTTGTCAAAGCTGGTGAACCTTCAAACACTCATGTGATGAATATTGATACAAATACTAAACCACATGATTCTACTCCATATGTTACCCATATTAATCCTATGGATGAAATTGTGGGTATGATAGACATTATCCCTTGTAAGGGCTCAACTAAAAAATATCTTGATATTACTTTTTCCTCTCATGATATAATTAAAAATCTTCCCAATGGTCCTCTTTACATAGTCGATTGCATCTATGATAAGCCCACCAATTGGATATTAATATATCCCACCTGTGGTGAGAATGTGATCACAGAAGAATTTTTAGTATTACATGATCTTTATCAATATGATTATGACAAACCAACCACATGGATTAAAAAACATACTAGTTTTGTGTGCCCTATGATCAAATCAATCATACTCCCATTACAAATAGGACCTAAGACATTGGATGTAACATATTCTATCATTCCACAATCGAATCAATTTCGTTTGTGGCTGGGTCATCCTTAGCTTCGCTCAATGAAAACTATCCCTTCAATTGTTCACAAATGTGTTATGCCCTGCATAACCACCCCATTTTGATCTGGAACAAAATGGGTCCTCCCTTCTCTATTTTTTGGTTTCTTTGCGTCTATTATTTGCTTTGATTTTGGGGGTTCTTTTGTTTCTCCTTGTGTTATCTTTTATTTTGTCTGATCTGATTTTAGTCTTATTTTTGCTTGAGTTGATTTCCTTCTTGCTAAGCGTTAAATGAAATAATCACAAGCAGTGGTGTATTTCATCATGATATATTTTATGTTCTCCTGAGGGCTAATGGGGATTTTGTTTTGCAGGACTGAATCATTCATCTGAGGATATCTCTCAGGGAAGCCAACTAAAGGCATTCCTCAATTCAAGTGGCCATAAAATCTTCTAAGGCAAGGGTCAGCAAGACTTTCCTCGTGTCTCACCAACTGGTGGCTTGGCTTTGTCCGTTTGAAATCCAAAGGAGGTGTTAGAACTATAGGTTTCTAATGATTTTACATGTTTCTCATAATCACAAATTTGTCAGACAAGTCCCACCATGAGCATATTTTCCCATATCCGACCATATTGCATTATAAACTCCATCAAGTCTGAATGCTTTACATTAGGGATCCTATCGGCATGAGATTATCAGGGTCTCCCCGACCCATAATGCATTTGGTTAAATATGCTTCTGTGTTTCCTTTTGGAAAGACCCTAGGAATGTCATGGAGAGTGGAATTCACCTACAGGTTCCTATCAGCAAGACATCGATCATCATCCCGACGACGAGGGGTTTCCCATCAACAAGGGGCAAGCACTTCGGCATGAGTTGCTTTCTTCGGTGTATGGTCTTGCCAACCTCCTTAAGTCTTTTCGACCACCGATAAGGATGTTGCTTCATCGGGGAGAGAATGAGATTGTCACAACAACAAAAGTGGGCTTATGGAGGTTTCTCGGTGAAACATAAGATGTCTATGGGATGTCTCCCTGATGAGGGAATGTTACGGCGACACATGTGAAACAAAAGATTGCATATCGGTATTACTACATAGAGGTCTCCCCGAAAGGAAAAGATCAGAAAAAGGTTATGCCTTTGGCATAAAGTCTTGCCGACATGCTAGAGTCTCGGCGACACAGAAGAGATATCACCATAGGTCTACCCGAAAGAAGAAGGCCCCACCGAAGGTTTTAGTTCAACGATAATTTTGCCTTCAGTAGGAGGTCTGGCCCATAAGCATGGTGTCTCGTCGGGAGTACAGGGGTTCGATGTGATGTCATGCCGAGGAGATAAAGTCTAGCCAAAATAAAATGAATTTGGCGAGATTTCTCACTGATGGCTGTTGGTCTCCCGAAGTGCTCAGGGCTCAGCGAAAGAAAGCTCCAGTCGGTGTAAAGTCTCACCGACTAAAAAGGTCTCACCGAAATGAGGTAATATCAGCATAAGTCTTGCCGATCCATCAGAGTCTCAATGAATGAAACGACATCGGCAAAGAAAGATTTCATCGCCATGAGGTCTTGGTGATTAGGAGATGTCTCACCGATAGGATGTGCCTTCGGTGAGAACGAGTGCATTTGGCGAAATGTCTGGGGGCTTCGATGAAAGATCTCAGCGAAATGATGGAGTCTTAGTGACAGGGTGTGAACTCACAGTAATATCCCCCCAACATGAAGAGGTCTCCCTGACCTGGATGTACCCGTTGAGAGAAGAGGGACTTCGCCATGTGGTCTTTCCAAAAGAATGCATTCTTGCCGATAGGTTTTGCGAGCTCAATATGACTTCTATAGCTCGCCGAAATGTCTCACCAATTGACCCATGCCATGTTGATAACTGCTGAAGGATAAAATTGCATCGGGAAGACACCGATGGTGTCTCACTGACATGCAATGTCGTTCGGACTACCTTTGACCGCCGGAGAGGCTCGCATGGCGTATGACCAACCAATCAGAGGAAACTAAAAGAGTGACTCATTGGCCTAGTTTGACTAACTGACTATTCCTATGAAGGAAATTTGTAGAATGCGAATGACATGTATTCATTCTAAGATCATGAGTTGATGGATCTACTCGGGTGATGATGTTCAGACCTAAAGGGAGGCCCGATGATGCTTCCATAAGGTGGTCAACATGCAGAGAGGTCTAGGACATGAAGGAGGCCGAAGGAAGGAAACAACCATGACTCACAGGGACAATTGTAGTGACCATTGTCGAGAGGCAGATCAGTATTAATGGAAAAATTCTTTTAGAGCATTGAAGGCAGCCCCAATGGAGTTTAAAGATGGACACAAAAAGCCAAAGTAAATGCGGTGGCTGCAAAAGATCTAAAAGGCTTCTCTTGAGTGCAGGAATCCTTCATTAGCATGGACAGCAGGGCTCATTGAATGTGTCTTTGACTCTCTTCAAAAAGATCTAAGAGCCAACTCTTCTGGAAGTAGATATTTTGTAAACCCTAATGTAGGGGGACAACACATTCTTTTGATACACTCTGTATATATATGGCATTCTTGCCTCTTTGTAAAGGTTAGAAGAAAGTTAAAAAAAAAAAAACACAGTTAGACAGTTAGGGTTAGAACTAAAAAGGTTAGAAGTTAAGAGCAACAATAGAGTAGGAATTTTCTGAAGCAGGAAGAGACAAAACTACATCCTGATTCTTTGTAATAGGATCTTCTTTTGTCTTCTTAGCTTGTAGTTAGATTTAGTAGGAACCAATAATGTATCTTTTCAGTTTTCTCAATGATTGTGCCAGCTTTGTAAGTGTTGCTTATCTATTTCACTAATAGTAGAAGCAATCATTTAATTTGAGAATCTTTCAAGGATTGAGGTCTTACTTTAATGTTTTGTTTAAATGATAACTTGCAATTTGTTATTGAAATCAGCACTATAAACGAATGAAACTGTGTGTCAATCACAAGTTAATTTCATTCTACAGTTTTAGTTTAGGAAATCCTTGAAAGATAACAAGTTTGGTTAAGATAGGTGAATTATCATTCTTTTCTGTTTTAAAACTCTGGTCTATCTTTTTATGTTTCTTTACCCCTGGTCAGAGTAGGTTTGAATTCATGCTTGATCTTAGAACAATCCAGGAGCTCACACCAGCAGGCCCCTTGAACATTACTGCTACATTGACCATTGAGGGACATCAGTACAGTTGAGAACCAACTACAAAGACCTTGGGAGCTAAGACATCCATGTGTTGTCTTTCTCTTTTAGGAGAAACAGAGTAGCAATATTTTGTTTAACTCTTGTTGTTCCATTTGGAATGTCAACAAAATGTTTGAAGTTTCCACTTGGAAATGAGATATTTACCATACACCATAGTGGTTTTAATCCATTGTCTTCTAAAGGTAATTTTTCCTTAGAATCCTTTTGGCCTGAACCTATGAAACCCATAATCCCTTGCAAAGATTTATTTTTCATTGCCTATCAAAAGTTAAGAGCCAAACGGATAACCGAATTGTCTCTTCACCACATGTCCTCATCCATTTCCATTACTCCTATCCTAGATGAGACAATGCTTCAACCTGAATCCAAAATTTTAAAAACAATGCAACCAACCATACACACTTCACCTTCATAATCTAAATTCCCAAGAGATATTGAAACCAACCCCATCATGCCTCCTCACATTAAACAAGTGTATAAATCCAAAGAGAAAGTGATTGGCCCATCTCCTTTGGTTCTAACCATTCCTCCTCCTATGGAAGAAAAGGAGCCTGTGGTGGATCAACCTGCTCTTACACCTCAACAACTTCAAAATAGATTTAAAAGAAACCACGGTGCTAGAGAGCATAAGAATCATTGTCATCTCCTAGCTCATCAGTTACAAATAGAAGCAAACAAAGAAAATTAAGCTTTGCCTTTGAAAGAAACAATACCTGATCACCCTCTTCCTCCTAACCTGCCTCAAGATATTACATTACAGCCATCACAACATAACAATATGATACAACAATCACAAATATTGATACATCCCTCATTGGAAATTACCATATGTTCTCCTGTCATGATTGATCTTGATGATGATGATGAGGAGATCTCTAAAATTGATGAAGAGGTGTATAATGATCTAATTTATTTATTTTCCTCTTCCATGAGCTTAAATGATAATTCTCCTATGCCAAGTGAAAAACCTGGCACTACCCCTAGTTCAACACTTGCAATTCATCCTTTGGATAGTCAATCACCCTCATAATACATTGAACATGATTGGGAGGTGAATGACTTGTTAGATGGTTTTTTGCATTTTCCTTAACTAGCCATTTTCATTTTCCTTTTTCTTTCTTTGGAGTGATTGTATGTGTGTATCATGTTCCCCCATATTGTGTGTTTGATTTTCTCCCTCTCTTTGTTCACTTCCTCTAATTGTACCTCCATTCTTCTATCTGTCATACATTTCTTTTTCCTTTTTCCTTTGTTTTGTGTTCCTCATTTTGGGGATGATGCAAAGTGTAGAGATGCCCTATGTCTCTTCCATGTTGACCCAAAAGGTCCTTTCTTTTTTATTTTTCACCTTTGTTTTGTGTTTCTCCTTTTGGGGATGAAGCAAAGCATTGAGACACCCTATGTCTCTTCCATGTTGACCCAATTGGTCCCCTTTATCCATTTTACTTTTTCTTTTCTTGTGTTTTCCTTTTGGGGATGATGCAATGCATTGAGACTGAATTGTCTCCTTCATGTTGACGCAAAAGCTTTTCTCTCACCTTTTCATTTGCTTTTCACTTATGTTTCTCCTATTGGGAATGATGCAAAGCATTGAGACCACAATTTCTCTTCCATGTTGACCCAAAATAGACTTTCTTTTTCTTTTGTTTTCGCTCTCTTTGTGTCATTCTTCTAGTTCTATGTATTCAGGGAATGATGAAAGTTTCAAGCTCTTTAATAAAAACATTGCAAAAATGAACATACCAACCCCAAATCCATAGATCCCTTATGTGTTTGGTGTGTTCCTTTTTGGGGGAAACCCCTCTTTCTTTTGTTCCTTTTTCTTCACATGAAGTAGCCTTACTCAGAAATGTATGAACTGGCATAGGGGCTTTCCAAGTTGGCTCTCATGTCTTATTTTCTTTTTTCATTTTTCCTTCATTAATTTAAAGTAATTGCTCACAAAATGGTGTGTAGAAATTCCTTTAAAGTGGGGGCATACATTGGCATTATTCATTTGCATTCTTGGTTCTTAGTGCAGCCTTGTTACTTTATACGATGTGTTTATCACTTTGTGGATGAAATTGGGTGTGATGTCCTTCATAAGTGTGATCTATCTTAGCATATTACATTCCTCTTAGTAGCCTGATGTGATGCATTGCATCCCCTAAGTTACAAATATTCTAGTCTTTGATTGGTCCTCTCTTGGAGACATTAGACACAATATTCGCTAAGTGATATACCTTTCACGAACTTAACAAGACTCATTTGAACATTTCTACATTTTATATTCACATGGCCACCTTGCATAACATAGCTTGCATGCCTGTGGTACCATCCTACTTGTTCATGAGTTCTAAGCATATGGATCTTTTCTTTTCTCATGAAGCACAAACCAAAAATTTCCTTTTGTGGAACTTTATTAAAGTTATCAAGAGGTATAAATTTGATATGGTTGATTAGGAAGCACATTCTATGGCACAACTTTCCCCATAGCCACCTATGTGTTTGTGAGTACATAACAACTGAGCGTATGTTTCTCACCCAGTGGATTGCCATGAGTTCTGTCACCCTAGAGTGAGTATGCATTTTATTTTTCAAACAAACAAACAACCTATATCTAATCCACAACTAGTTGGACATACGATTGAAGCTTGATCTAGCTTTTCATTTTTCTCTTCCTTTTCTCGTTCTCTTTCATAAGTGTGTTCCTTTTTTATTATGTTTATTTTTCCATGGGATCTTCATCTTGGGGGCTTGATCATCCCTCTTGATCATTATTCTCTCATCTTGCTAGCATAAGTGCATTTGGATCCCCTTCAATGTACATGGCTACTTTAGTGTGATTTTGAAGCAAGTTCATCCTCTCACTAAAGTGGAGGATAAATTTACCATAGAAAAATGGATCATTGAAATTTTCATGGTCATTTAGGTCTTTCTCTTATGATGTTTGACGTATTTTTCTTTGATTTAATGTTGCAATGTAACTTAAACATTCACATTAGGTCCTAAATATTCAAATTATGATGTCTTGTGAAGGTGTTGTGAAGTGTTGTAACACACTGCTACACTTTTCTAGACTCTTCTTATTATAATTCATCTAAATATCATCTTTTTATCACTTATCAAGTCCTATTCTACAATGTTGTAAATTCTTTTAACAAGATTTCACACTTTTCTAGGCTTGTCATCACCAATTACACCTTTCTTACGCTTTATTTGACCCCTTTATGCACTTTAGGCATTAATTAAGTGTGTTTTTGAATTAAAACCTAACAAACAACATTAAATGCAACTTAATTTCTGACACCCACTTGCAAGCCTAGAGTGGGATCCATTCACCATGGCTAGTGAATGAGTCCCTCTTGGCTCAAATTCAAAATAAACTCAAATTTATTTTGGGTTTTTATTCATTAAGACATTATGTCAGCCTGTGATGTTGTATTCTTGGGTAATTAGGGCATAAGTGTGTATAAATAAGTTTTTTTCCATCCTTTTTAACCCCCATTCATCTCATTCACTCATACACCATCAATTAGAATTCTTGCATTCAATCCATCAAAGCATCATTCAATCAAGCAATTATCAAGCATCTTGGAGCAGCCATTGACATATCTTTAGAATTCAAAAACAAGGATTTGGTGACTTTAGGACACTTGCATGTTATTTATTCATCATTCCTTTCTCTTTTTCCATTTCATTTCTTTATCAAGGGATTGATTACCAAAGTGGGATTTGACTAAGGCAAATCTCTATAGAATAACCCTTAACCATTTTCCCTTCTTTGCATGTGTGTTTGCAGGTCTTGTAGGTGTATTTTTCAAAGAAATAGGTGTTGGAAAGTGGTCAACAAGTTATCAAAGTGATTCAAGTCAATCAAACCCTAATTCAAGCTTGGTGATAACATTTAGGCCATTTTCTACAGATTTGACTTCGTCAACCCAACAAGAAGACAAGTGTAGATATGGACCCACAAACTTGACCCCTGAATCTATAGAAATTTGGAGGAATAATTCTCCATAATTGATGAATGAGTTGCAATTTTAGGCTTAAAAAAATGATTTCATTAGAATTTAGTTCCTAACAATCAGAAACCAGTTTCAGGGCAGTTTACTAGAAGGAGGACTGATTCACCATCAGTGGAAAATTAGTTCCATTGGTGATCAACAGTGATTTTTTCTAGATTCTAGAATCTTCTAGCATCAACATTTCATCTCTAGGTGCACACTTTTTAGTCTCATTAAATTATGTTTGCATTTGTTTATGTTTCTAGTTCATTTCTGCATATCACACTATGTTTTCAAATATTTCACATTTCATTAGTTTTGCATTCATAATCAATTAATTTTATCACTTTGCTACATCTAGATCATTGAATTTAGTCATAATTTCATCATATATAGCTTATTTTGAATGAACCACCTCAATTTTTGGGTCTATCTCTCTCCTTTTAGGTGAAAAACCCTAAGAGTGCAAGAGAAGTACATAGAACCACAAAAATTGTTGGTTCACACCCTAGCCCTCACCTTGACCCACACCCTCCCTCACCCTCACCCTCACCTCTCCCTCTCCCTCTCCCTCTCCCTCTCCCTCTCCCTCACTCCCTCCCCCTCACTCACCCTCACTCTCACCCTCTCCCTCCCTCTCCCTCTCCCTCACCCTCACCCTCACCATCACCATCACCATCACTCCATCCCCCTCCCTCATCCTATCATTCTACCTCTCCCTCTCCTTCACCCCCAACCCCTCCCACTCCCCATCTCCACCCTCTCCCCCTCCCCCTCACGTACCCTTACCCTCACCCTGACTCTCACTTCCTCCCCTTCCCCTTCCTCCCTCTCTCTCCATACCCCTCCCCATCCCCCCTTTCCCTCCCTCCCTCTCTCTCCATACCCCTCCCCATCCCCCCTCCCCATCCCTTCCCCTCACCCTCACCCTAACCCTCACCCTAACCCAAACCCTTACTCCCCCCTCCCTCATCCCCTCCCTCCCTCTCCCTCTCCCTCTCCCTCACCCTCACCCCCACCCCCTCCCTCACCCTTACCCTCTCCCTCCATCTCCTTCACCCTCACCATCACCATCACCCTCATCATCACTCCATCCCCCCCCCCTCACCCTATCATTCTGACTCTCTGTCACCCCCAACCCCTCCCTCACCCCACCCTCTCCCTCCCCTCCTCCACCCTCACCCCTCACCCTCACCTGATCCTCACTCCCTCCCCATCCCCATCTCTCCCCAACCTCTCCTCACCCTCAACTCACTCCTCACCCCACCCCCCACCCTCCTTCACATCACTCCATCCCCTTCCTATCCCTCATCCCCTCCCCGTGACCTCTCTCCCACCTCTCCCACCCTCACCTCACTCCCACCCTCACCCTCCTCACCTCCCTCTCCCTCTCCCTCACCCTCCTCCTCCTCTCCCTCCCTCCTCCTCACCCCTTCCTCACCTCTCCTCTCCCTCTCCCTTCCCCTATCTCCCTCTCTCACTCACCCCTCTCTCCCCCCATCCCACTCTCTCTCCCCCCATCCTCACCCTCACCCTCACCCTCACCCTCTCCCTCCCTCTTCCTCTCCCTAATCCTAGCCCTCACCCTCACACCCTCCCCCTCCCCCTCCCTATCCCTCTCCCTCTCCTCTCCCCCTCTCACTCCCCCTCCCCCTCACCCTCATTCCTCCCCCTCTCTCATCCTCTCCCTCCCTCTCCCTCTCCCTCTCCTTCCCCCTCAATCACCCGAACCCTAACCCTCACCTAATCCCTCTCCCTCACCCTCACCCCCTCCTTCCCTCTAACTCTCCCTCTCCCTCTCCCTCTCCCTCTCCCTCTCCCCTCCCTTCCTCACTCTCCCTCACCCCCTCCCATCACCCTCCCCCTCCCCCTCCCCCCCATCCTCTTCCTCTCCCTCTCCTACACTCCCTCCCCCTCCATCACCCTCACCCTCACCCTATCCCTATCCCTCTCCTTCACTCCCTCCCCCTCCATCACCCTCACCCTCTCCCTCCCTCACCTTCCTCCCTCCCTCCCCTCTTCACTCTCCCTCTCCTCCATCCCTCTCCCTCCCGACCCTCTCCTCCTCTCTTTCTCCCTCTTCCTCCTCTCTCCTCTCCTCCCTATCTCCCTCCCTCTTCCTCTCCTACCTCCTCTCCCTCTCCCTCTCCCTCTCCCTCTCACTCCCCCTCTCTGTCTCCCTCTCCCTCACCCTCACCTCCTCTCTCCCCACCCCCCTCTCCCTCCCTATCCCCACCCACCCTCATCCTCTTCCTCTCTCCTCTCCCTCACTATCACCCTCACATTCTCCCCCTTCCCTCTCCTCTCCATTGCCCTCACCCTCACCCCTTCCCTCCCTCTCCCTCTAAATCGGTATGTACTCCTATGGTTATTGGTTGCAAATTGAACAATAATTATTAATCTCTTAAGGTTGATCAAAGCAAGTATAGATCAATGATTGGTGGACTGGTATATCTAACTATTACTAGATAGGATATCATGTACATAGTTTGCCTTGCGTCTAGATTTCAAGAAGATCCTAGAGAGTCACATGTTGCAGTAGTGAAGAGGATATTTAGATACTTGAAGGGTATTTCAAATCATGGCTTGTGGTATTTAAAGGATACTAATTTCACTTTGAGTGCTTACATAGATGTAGATTGGGCTAGTATGTTGATGATAGGAAAAGTACAAGTGGTGGTTTATTCTTTCTCAGATGTAGATTGGTATAATGACTAAGTAGAAACAAGATTTAGTATCTTTAGATCCAATGTTTACCCATGAACCATTCTATTATATCATCCCTAATACCAAATTCCCTCATTTGGAAGATGGTTAACCTATCATAACTTATTTTACTAGCCTCAAAGTCATTCTAGCTAGGTCTACCTAAAAGTCTCCAATGTTGGGTTGGTGTTACAACAACATAGAATCATTGAGGGCCTTCATCTTTCCCTTTGGATCAAAGTTATCTCTTGGAACATATTTCTTAAGGTTGAAGGCTTGGAACTCCTTAGTAGTTGTTTTGGGAGCTGCAATAGCTAGGCATGAATAATACCCCAGTTGGAAAGGGTATTTCAACCCCGTCTTATGCTTACTAGAAAACTTTAGATGCACCTCCATAAAATGTCTTGAAAACTCAATTAGAACCTGCATATTACTACAATGTTTTAGTAACAAGAACAAATCTTTATCAAAATCAAAGATTCTAATATATGTGGACTTGGGGAATTGAATAAACCATTGACCCCATTCACTCACCAAGGCCACAACCTTCTTGGTCATCTTAAAACCCACATCTCCTATTAGATGATTAATAACTAGGTATGAAAACACATCAATTACCATCTTCAAATGCTTCTTAGCCTCCTTTAGCTCAAGTTGAGGATAACATTCCTAGATTTTTCTCTCTTGGGGCTTCCCCTCTAATACCTTTTGTAGTCAATGCTCGGAAGTTACCCACTCTAGCTGCTAGATAGACTATGTACAAAGACAAGAAGAATCATTTTGTATCTTTGACATTAGTTATCTAAGTGTCAATTGTGTCTGAGATAATTTGTCCCTAGTCCAATAATTTTTCTCCTTTTAGAATGATATTAATAAACTAAAAAATAAAGGTCTCATAAGTCATGGATTCTTCCTTACCCAAGGCTCTAAAGAACAAAGTAATACTGAGACTATTTTAGAATAGAAGTCTAACCTTACAAGATTTTGAGGAATATTGGTCACCTAATTCATCTTTTTCCTTAACCATTTCTTATTCATTTTTCTAAGATGTCCATTAATGTCCTTCTGATACTCCTTGATAGCCTCTACTTTTGAAGTCATCTTCAAATCTCTCTCTCTCTCTCTCTCTCTCTCTCTCTCTCTCTCCCTATCACCATCCCTCTCCCCCTCCCTCTCCCCCTCGCCCTCCCTGTCACCATCCCCCCTCCTCCCTCTCCCTCCCTTCCCCTCCCTCCCTCACCCTCACCCTCAACCCCTCTCTCCCTCCCTCTCCCTAACCCTGACCTTGACCCTAACCCCCTCCCCCTCCCTCACCCTCAAGAAATTCATAAGTGAAAAACTCCATGTGCTTCTCAAGAAAGTCTTCTAGAGTGTGCTAAATTCCATATGACATCCTATTTGGTATACCCGTTGGCTTCTCAAGAAAATTTTCTAGGGATAATTGTGGTGGTACATTTTTAGCTTAGAGAAGTGAAGATTCATGAGCATTATCCATGATTAAAATTAGATGATAGTTATAAGAATTATTGTGTGGTTAATGATAAAAAAATTTATGCCATCATTATAGGGATAAAAGGTGATTTTTCTAGAAGGATCCTTGTAGAGGCCATGAAAGAACTAAATAATTGGGGAAATTACTATATCTAATTCAAAACCTTTACTTATAAACAAATTTGTTTGATTATAAAATGCAAATGCAATTTGAGATGTAATTGAATTGATCAATTTCTTATTTGGGATGATGGTATATATGGACAAGAGATCCCTAAACTAACCTAGTTACACATATTTAAATCCCCTATTTGAAATAACTACTAGTCGAGAAAATAACTAAACCTGCTAGAAAACATCCAATTGGCCAAAAACACTAGCATTTATATAAAATATGTAAACCAAAAAATGTTATTGTAAGGCTTACTCATACCTATAAATGTTAAAGTCTAAAAAATTCCTCTCAAACTCTAAATTTATATAAAATATGTGAGTAAACCATAAAATGCTATTGTAAGGCTTACTCATACCTATAAATGTTAAAGTCTAACAAATTCCTCTTAAACTCTAAATTTTAATTGAGTGACGTCATTAGAGGCTTCCATATATAGAGAAACTTATTATTTTCCACTAAAATGTACCTACATAATAAAAATGAAACTATAAATTAGATCTTTTTTACACATAACCTTCTTCATATTTAAACATTTTAACCAAAAATAATATCAACAAAATTAAAATAAATAAAAAATAAAAAATCCTTCGTCTTGTTTCTAATGCTTATAGGTTGCCCGTTTATTCTTTGTTTGATCACATGCAATGAAAAGCACTATAAAATCCCTACAAACACACATGATCTACCTAGATAATAAAATTATGGAGATGAATATGTTCTTTAAGGAATGTTAAAGTGCGTATAAAATAAATATTATATAACTAATAATTCCATACCTTTGAATGCATTATAGTGAATATGTCTCTCACTAAAAAATCTCCATGGTAAACAAGAAGCAAGTATGCACAACACCCATACCAAATAATATGTCACCAACAAAACCCACAATCCAATTTACTATATCAACAATTATCTTAAAAAAATATGTATTAAAGAGATAATACTATGAAAAATGAAAATAGGGCACTACAAAAATTCTTGAGAGAAAAAAATACCTTAAATGAGGAAAATAATGTTCATGTTTAACTAAATCTGACATCTCTTCTAATACTTAATAGTAATTAATATAAGCCACTTGCTTTCCCATAGTATAAATAAATATTCTTGTTGCCCATTTCTCACCTACAGGCTCAATCAGGGAAGGCAATCTATGTTCAAGTACTCATGAAGGCCAAATGGGGCATTGTTGTGCAGGATTAAATCATACATCTGATGTTAGGTCACAAGGAGGTTTGTTGCAAAACATGCCTTGATCAGATTTGGCACAAAACTCATCAGAGAAGAAAGTCGACAAAACCCTCCTATCATCTTTCTGACTAGCAGTGCATTCTATTTGGTTAAATACACCAGTCGCTAGGACATTCAAGTCGCCATGAGTCCTTATGTATCTCTCCGTGTGGGATGTCTCACCGATAGTAGCTCACAAACTTGGTGTCAGGGAGATGTTTGTGTTCGCCGTGAGGTCAATTCATCGGGATGATGTCTCGGCAACTAAGAAGGGTCTCAGCAAAAAAGGAAGTCAGCGAGGAGAAAAGGTGGGCCTCGGTGTAACGTCTTGGCAACCGATTATGTCTCACTAAAATAGAGTGCCTTCACCAAGAAATGAAGAGCTCGATATGAGGTCTCACTGACCAAGCGATGTCTCCCCGAAATGAAGTACGCTCCCGGTGAAAGAAAGGGTTCGCCGTGATGTATCACCGACCCAATGGGGTCTTGCCGAAAGAATGTGAGCTCGACGTAAAGGAAGAAGAGTCGCCATGATGTCTTGGCAAAAGTAGGGGGTCCTGCCGAAGAATGGAGGGTCTCGGTATAGTGTTTTTCCTTTGATAAGAGGTATCACCAACACATGGGTGTCTCGTCGATGGAGGAGCGCAGCGGTATAATGATGGGGGTTCAGCATGAGGTCTTCCTGACTTGCCAATGTCTTGTCGAATGCGCATGACTAGGAAATGAAGTGGCGATATCAGTATGACTCCTAAGGGCTCGCTGTGAGGTCTCCTCGAATGCAAATGGTCTTGCTGATGGTCTGGGTGATAGCCACTATGGATGTCAATATGACTTTTGCAGCACGATGTGAACTCTCACTGATGGTTGTAGTCTATGTTGATGCTACTGTAGAGTATAATCGCATCGGTGAGACACGATAAGTGTCTCATAGACATGCAATTCAATCTGAGAGCTTTCCATCGCTCGAGGAAGCTTGTATGAAATTTTTTCAGCCAATCGGAGGAGGCTACAGGCGAGCCATGGTAGTTTGACCACTGAGAGAAAGATCAAAAGAACATAAGTGACGTGGATCTGCTCCGAGAATAAAGCGATGGATCAGTTTTATATCCAAAAGGTGTCATCAGTAAAAAGAAAGGCGGAGACCACATAGACAGCTAGGATGTCAAATGGCAAGGGTGAATAAACATTCATGATAATGGATTCAAAGTATTCAAAGTAGCTCAGAAAGGAGGTTTGAAGTTGGACACGAAGACCAGGAAGTTAATGTTGTAGTTGTGAAAGATCAAGGAGGTCATTCTTGGAGCAACTCTTCACCAACATGGACAATAGGGATTTTCTTGAATGTAGCATTAACTTCATTTGAAAAGATCTAAGGGAGATTTTTTCTGAAGGTTGATATTTTTGTAAGCCCTAAGGGGCTGACATCTTTTGTATATAGGGCATTTTTTGCCTCTGAAAGGGGAGTTGGAGAGTTCTGATTATGCATTCTAAAAGAGTTAGTGATTTTTAACAATCCTTTCTTAGTTGATGTATGCTTTGTAACTCATTTCAATTCTAGAATATAAAACACAGAGTTTACCTTGGAAGCCAGTGTTAGTGTTCAGACTACTCTCATTTTTGTAATTTTGATTATGCAAGTTTTCAACTGTGCTTTTATAAGTCTACATTCATGCTTTAAAGTTGTGAAATTCATCTTTCCTTCTTCGAATATGTATGCAGATCAAGCCTTTTTAAGAATGATGCATAGGTTCAAAGAAGTTATGTTGAGTAAATGAAATAGCTACCATTAGTTTTCCAGTGTATGTTCATCTTGTTTTCATTTCATGATTTCTTATCAGTTCGATGTATCACCATAGTATTTAGTTTTATTTTTATGCACTCCTTCTCTGCTTTCCTTTACAAAAATCAGTAGTTTAGGTGATACCAAAGGAAGTCGGCCTTCTCCAGAGGTTGACCTCTGTCTATGAGTGACCCACAACTTTAGAGGTCTTCCCATGTTACACTAAGGTGTTGGACATCAGGTTCGACAAGGGTGCAACTTCAGGTGATAACAGTTTCTAGCACACCTAATGGGACTAGTTCCACATTATACTGTTGGTTTGGTATGCAACCAACAAGTTCAAACTTTACAGAAGTCATTCTTGCATACTTGGCGACTCCATAAAGAGGAAGAATCCCATAACTAGTGCTTTTTATAGTTTATGAGAAGAGTTCTGACAAGGAGCATCTTAGGTCCTTTTGAATATTTGCAGCTGTCACCACCCATAAGACAAGATAGGGTAACAGAGAGGTCAGGGAGAACAATTATCTATTCCAGAAGAACCAAATCGACTCCTCCATCTGTGAGATTCCAGGCTACTGTCCCAGCTTTTTTTTCACCAGGAGTGCAGGAAAATCCATCTCTAATGGCTGCTCTTAGAAATCAACCTTTTGTGCCATTTAATGGAGGTAGTCCATTAAATTTGACACAACATAATGAAATTCCAATGGCAGCTTTGAAAAGCTTGCCAACTTTTACTAGAGAAGACCAAACTACTCTGATTGAGCATATACAAGATATTGCTTCCTTATGTGGTGTGCACCATATCACGCAAGAAGAGATAGCTATAAGACTTCTTGCAGCATCATTCAAAGGAAGAGCATTACAATGGTTCAAGAGTCTTGGAGTAGGTTTAGTTGCTACCTGGGATGAATTAGGTGACAAATTACATAGACAGTTCTAGGATAGGTCTAATAATTTATCTTTGTTGGAGCAATTAACTACACTTAAGAGGGCTCCTCAGGAGCAAATGAATGATTTTAATTCTAGATTTCAAAGAACCTAGGATAGGATTCCTACAACAGTGAGACCACCTCTAGAATATGCATTTTTTGTATTTTTTGAAGGCTCTTAACAATGATATAACTGCTATGATACAATCAATGGGGGGTGTTTCTCTACTTGATGCATTTGAAATAGCAATCAGAGCTGAAAATAGCCTAATACAAGCTGGTAAACTTGTTCCAAGACCACCAATGCCTATATTTCTAGATATTCATTCGAATATCCCTTTGCAGATACCACCTTTTGCACCTTTGCCACCTGTTCCAACTGCCATAACTCAAGAGATTGCTACTGCAAAATTTTCAAATGAGCTACAGGAGATCAAAAGTTTATTACAAACTTTTGGTAATAAAATTGTAAGCTTGAAAAAGCAGCAATCGTATAGTAGGCCTTGTCAACAGCAGAATTCAGGTTAGCAACAACAATACCAAGGTAATAGACAAGTTTACCAAGGCAATTACTAGGGCCCTAGACAGGGTGTAAATACTAGACCTTTTCAGGCTTATGCTCCAGCACCTGTTAGTGTAGTTAAGGATCTTATCCCTATTCAAAATAATTTAGCAGTAGATTATGAGTGGTGTTACCCTTGCAACCAATCTCACAATCAAGCCACTTGCTCAAATGGACTCATTAATTAGGCACTTATGGTAGAGAATGCCTCAAGTTCATAGCAAAAAAAATGCAATGATGCATCTCCACAACACCAAGATCAGCCTACAAATGACACTACTCTACTTAACTGGCAAGGTGAGGAATTTTGTGGATTGAATGTAGATGATTCTTCAGTTGCAGCTAACACAAGGGCAAAGAAATCAGCAAATGACTCCCATCAGTGGCAGAACCATCTACCTCTCAAGTGACTCGTGGATCGCAAAGAAATCAGCAACGCCTAGTGAAGGAGTAGCCACGCTTGCAAGCCGACCACACAGGCATAAAGGTACATCATAAATTAAACCTAGTTGTACCCTATAACATTCTTGATAGTATGAAAAAGACAAATGTAACGATGTCTATGTGGGATTCATTAGCTATCCCAAGTCAAAAAGATTTGTTACACTTAGCTTTGTCAAATTTTAAAGCGTCTGATCAATCTGAGTCTCCAATAGGTCAAGCTAGAACTATGTTGACAAATAATAATCAAGGAAATGATAAGCAGCCCAACAAACAGACAAGAAATGAAATTAAACCGCCTCCTTTTTACATGTCTATAATCATAGGTGATAAGTTAGTTCATTACTACATGGTAGATAGTGGAGCTAGTAGTTCAGTAATGCCAAAACAAATTGTTGACAAACTTGGACTTAAATATCAACCTTCAGAGAGAGGAGTAATTCAATTAGATGGTACTGCTATCAATACATTGGGAGTTATTAAATATTTGAGTCTTACCCTGCATGCTTGTCCTAATTTTTCAGTTCCACAGGACATATGTGTCATAGATCTCCCACCTTTCTTTACTTTGTGCATCTCAAGAGACTTTACAGCTAAGATAGGTGGTTATGTGTTAGCTGATTGGTCACATATGTTGTTTAGAACAAGATATGGAACTAAGGTTACCATTAAATCTAAAAAGTTGGCTAAAGATCACATTGAGCCATATAACCCAAGTCCTATCAATGTTGTTACTGCTGCAGACACAAATTGTGTCATTTTTACTGACAGTGAGATGGCTACTGCTCAAGAACTTCAAGAAGAAGCTATCCCTAACATGCTGCTACATGAGTGGGCAGCTGAAAATGTGTTGGACAATCCTTAAGACCTTATTCAAGATGCCAGCATGGGTAATTATGTGATGTCGGAACTTGATGCAATGATTCTGAACCTTGAAAAGGGTATAGATCAGTTGTTGCAGCAACACAGTGGACTTTGGGAAATGTTTTTTGATGGTTCCAGAAGCAACAATGGAGTAGGTGGAGGTGCAATGCTGGTTTCTCCACAAGGTGATAAGTATTTTTCAGCCTTTTTTTTTGCTTTTGCATGTTCTAATAATAGTGTTGAGTATGAAGGACTTATCCAAGGCCTTGAATGGGCAAGGAAAAGAGGAAACGATTGTTTGAAGGTCTATAGAGACAGTGAATTGATAGTTAATTAGGTCAGGGGGGTTAATGTTGCCAGGAATGATGCTTTGAAGTCTTACAAAAATAGAATATGGAACATAATTGAAGAATTTAATGCCTTCAATCTGATTTCTATTCCACGAAATCAGAATAAGCATGCTAACAGACTTGCAGCAATTGGAGCATAGTTTGATATCCTAGGCGATATTAAAAAAGACAAATTATAGTAGTATGTTAAGGTGGTTATCAGGCCGTCAATTCCTAATAACAACATTAACTAGCAAGTATTTGAGAATGATGAGCAGATTTTAACCTTTCTGCTCTAAGAGGATCAATTTTCTGTAGTAAACCAATAAAAGATCAAATACCAGTACGATGATCAATTGATATAGCTGAAGACAAATAAACTTCTCAAAGGGTTGGTTAACTTGGAATCCATATTCAATTCTGATGATCAGCTTAAGAAGAACAAGGTCAACATTTAAGTAAAAGAGGATCATTATGAAGAAGTGGAAATCTTTAAAGGTAAGCTTCTCAAATTAGGAAAAATCTGCTCAGCTAAAGATAAGAGAGCTTTCATTGTTTTATGCCAAGAGTATCATGATGTTTTTTCTTGGCAATATTTTGATTTAAGAGGGTTTGATCCTCATATTGCAAAACATACAATTGAGTTAGAACCTGATGCCAAGCCTGTTAGACAAAAACGGAGACCATTGAACCCCAAGCTTAAACCTTTGATGATCAAAGAGCTGACCAAGTTAGTTGAGGGGGGTATCATATTTCTAATTAAACACACATCTTGGGTTTCTAACCTTGTTCTAGTTAGAAAAAATAATGGTGAAATACGATTTTGTGTGGATTTTAGAGATCTTAACAAAGCATCCCTGAAAGATCATTATCCCTTGCCATCTATGGAACAAATTCTTCAAGATTTTGTTGGTTCAGAAAGATTTTCTCTTCTGGATGGATATTTTGGTTATAACCAGATTATGGTAAAAGAGGAGGATCAGTATAAAATAAGATTTACAACAAAATGGGGCTCTATGGCCTACAAGAGAATGCCTTTCAATTTATCCAATGCTGGTGCCACCTTTCAACGTGCCATGGACATGGCATTTTAGAGTTTAATACAAAAATGTTTGCTAGTTTATTTAGATGACATCACGGTGTATTCAAAGAATGCAGATGAACATTTGTCACATCTTAAGCAAGTCTTTGAAAAATGTAGAGTATGGAATATCTCTCAATTTGATAAAGAGTATTTTTGTAGTTCATGAAGGTAAGTTGTTAGGTCACATAGTATCAAAATATGGAGTTACCATTGACCCTGAAAGAGTTGAAGCTATACTTGAACTTCCATTGCCTAATCACAAGAAGGGATTGCAGAGCTTCTTAGGGAGAATCAACTTTCTAAGAAGATTCATTCCTGATGTTGCAAATTTACTACAGCCCCTGACCGCCATGCTTAAAAAGAGTGCAGCTTTTAGTTGGATTGGAGAAGAAAAAAGTAGTTTTGAAGTAATCAAGGAAGCTTTAGCATCAGCTCCAACATTGGTAAATCCATATTTCTCTAAATATTTCTTCTTGAATGCTTTTAGCAGCATTGGTTCAATCTCTGCTATGTTGATATAGAAATATAGTGAAAATCTAGAGTAGCCAATAGCTTTCTTTAGTCAAGTGCTTGTTGATTATGAAGATAAGTATACCTTTGTTGAGAAACATGTTCTCGCTGTGATCAGAAGCTTGAAGAAGTTTAAGCCTTTAGTTTCAAACAATAAAATTCATATTCTGGTTGCACACTCAAGTGTAAAGGAATTTTTGTTGAATAAAGATCTGAGTGAGAAAAGAGCAGGGTGGATCACAAAAGCAATCAAATTTGATGTTAATATCAACATCACAAAACTTGTTAGAGGTAGAGGACTTTGTGAGCAACTTGCCTCCACTTCTGAAGATGCATAGAAATCAGAAGTTGTTGTTGTTTTAATTAATACGAATGAGTCTCAAAATGTTCAAGTTGTCGCACCTGTATTAGTAACAAGTTGGGTTCAAGAAATGACCCACTTTCTTCGTACTGGTGAATGTCCACTAGGTTTGGATAGAGCAAAATGAAGATACTTCAAATTGCAGTCAATTCCTTATGTCCTTATTGATAATATCCTTTTCAGGAAAGATCTGAATGGTGTCTTGTTAAGGTGTATTGATACTGATCAAATAGAAAAAGTACTACATGAGTTGCATGATGGAGTTTCAGGAGGGCACTTTGCTCCAAGGACAACTGCTTGGAAAATCATGAGAGTTGGTTATTATTGGCCCAGTTTGTTCAAAGATGCATATGCATGGTCAAGGAAGTGTGTCAAGTGTGCTTTGTTTGCAGGAAAAGAAACGTTGCCTACTATGCCTCTACATCCAATTCAGGTGGAGCAACCCTTCATGAGATGGGGCATCAACTTCATTGGGCCAATTAATCCAACATCTAGTGTTGGTAACAAGTGGGTGCTTATTGCTATAGACTATTTCACACAATGGACAAAGGAAGTAGCTTTGAAAGAAGCAAATGAGTCTTCAGTTCTGAGCTTTTATGAAGACATAATCACCAGATTTGGAGTTGCTACCTCCCTCATTTCAAACAATGCTCTTGCTTTTGTTGGATTAAGAGTTACAGGTAGGGCTATTAAACATGGGATTCATTTTAATACTTCTTCTAATTATTACCCATAGTGTAATGGGTTAGATGAAAGTACAAATAAAAACCTGATTAGAATCATTAAGAGGACTATGGAAGAGAATCAAATAATTTGGCATACCACATTGAAAATTGCACTTTGGGAAGATAGAATAACCCCTAAGAGATCAGTGGGTAATTCTCCATATGTCATTGTTTATGGTAAAGAGGCTAGATTACCTTTATCTATAGAGCTTCCAACTCTAGACATTGTTCACCAGTTGGAGATGTTTGAGGAGCAGGACCCAATATCCGTGAGATATGTAGAGCTCATGGAGCTCGAAGAATGAAGAGAAAAGGAAATGAAAACTTTGGAGTATCATTAGCTTCAAACAAAGAGAACATTTGAAAAGAAAGCTACAGTAAATTTTTTTAAAGAAGGTGATATTGTTCTCAAATGGGATGTTCTGAAAAGTAGGCCAGGCCATCACACTAAGTTTGACAACATGTGGATGGGTCCATTTATTGTTAAAGACTGCAAAGAACACAATGCGTACCACTTGGCCACAATTGAAGGTGAAGTGCTTCCTATCCCAGTCAATGGGATACACCTCAAGCCTTGTTTCAAAGTATGATAGGTTCCTATCATTGTATAGATTAGATTAGGTTTCATGCTCTCAATAAGTGCTTTTGTGCTTTAGTTTAAATGTTGCTTCTTTCCCTAAGTGTTGTTCCAGCATAGTTTGCTAGTTTCACCTCATTTTTCCAGTTTTAGCAAGTTCCAAGTGTCCTGATCTGCTTCATGAGTCTCAAGTGAATTACAACCATGTGTGAGCTACTCTTGGTTTGTTCTGAGGCTTTTTCCAAGTGACTCCATGCCCAATGGACAAGTTTTGGCTACTGGTTTCTATGTTTAGCAGACAAACATCCAGCAAAGGTCATCAGAAATGTTTCCCATTTCTCACCTACAGGCTCAATCAGGCAAGGCAATCTATGTTCAAGTATTCATGAAGGCCAAATGGGGTATTGTTGTGCAGGATTAAATCATACATCTGATGCTAGGTTGCAAGGAGGTCTGTTGCAAAGCATGCCTCGATCAAATTTGGCACAAAACTCATCAAAGAAGAAAGTTGGCAAGACCCTCTTGTCATCTTGCCGACTAGCAGTGCATTCTATTTGGTTAAATACACCAGTCGCCAGGACATTTGAGTCGCCATGAGTCCTTATGTATCTCTCTGCATGGGATGTCTTGCCGACAGTAGCTCACAAAGTTGGCATCAGGGAGATGTTTGTGTTTGCCATGAGGTCTGGTCATCAGGATGATGTCTCGGTGACTAAGAAGGGTCTCGACGAAAAAGGATGTCAACGGGGAGAAAAGGTGGGCCTCGGTGTAATGTCTTGAGGACTGATGATGTCTCACCAAAATAGAGTGCCTTCGCCAAGAAATGAGGAGCTCGATATGAGGTCTCACCGACCAAGTGATTTCTCCCCAAAATGAAGTATGCTCCTGGTGAAAGAAAGGGTTCGCCGTGATGTCTCACCGACCCGATGGGGTCTTGCCGAAAGAATGTGAGCTCGACGTAAAGGAAGAAGAGTTTCCATGATGTCTCGGTGAAAGCAGGGGGTCCTGCCGAAGAATGAAGGGTCTTGGTATAGTGTTTTTTCTTTGATAAGAGGTCTCACCAACACATGGGTATCTTGCCGATGAAGGAGCGCAGCGGTATAATGATGGGGGTTCAGCATGAGGTCTTCCTGACTTGCCAATGTCTTGTTGAATGCGCATGACTAGGCAATGAAGTGGTCATATCGGTATGACTCCTAAGGGCCTGCCGTGAGGTCTCCCCGAATGCGAATGGTCTTGCCGATGGTCTGGGTGACAACCACTATGGATGTCGATATGAATTTTGTAGCTAAATGTGAACTCTCACCGACGGTTGTATTCTATGTCGATCCTGCTCTAGAGTATAATCGCATCAGTGAGACACGATAATGTCTACTGACATGCGATTCAGTCTTAGAGCTTTTCATCACTCGAGGAAGCTTGTATGCCATTTGTTCAGCCAATCGGAGGAGGCTACAGGTGAGCTGTGGTAGTCTGACCAGTGAGAGAAAGATCAATAGAACGTAAGCGACATGGATTTGCTTCGAGAATAAAGTGATGGATCAATTTGATATCCAAAAGGTGTCATCAGTAAAAAGAAAGGTGAAGACCATAGAGATAGTTGGGATGTTAACTAGCAAAGGTGGATAAACATTAATGATAAGGGCTTCGAAGCATTCAAAGCAGCTCAACAAGGAGGTTCGAAGGTGGACACGAAGATCAGGAAGTTAATGTTGTAGTTGCGAATGATCAAGGAGGTCATTCCTAGCGCAACTCTTCACCAACATGGACAGCAGGGATTCTCTTGAATGCAGCATTAACTTCATTCGAAAAGATCTAAGGGAGATTTTTTCTAAAGGTTGATATTTTTGTAAGCCCTAAGGGGCCGACATCTTTTGTATATAGGGAATTTTTTGCCTCTTTGAAAAGGCAGTTGGAGAGTTCGGATTATGCATTCTAAAAGAGTTAGTGATTTTTAACAATCCTTTCTCAGCTGATGTATGCTTTGTAGCTCATTTCGATTTTGGAATATAAAACACAGAGTTTACCTTGGAAGCTAGTGGTAGTGTTCAGACTACTCTCATTTCTGTAATTTTAATTATGCAAGTTTTCAACCATTCTTTTATAAGTCTGCATTCATGCTTTAAGGCTGTGAAATTCATCTTTCCTTCTTCAAATATGTATGTAGATCAAGCCTTTTTAAGAATGATGCATAGGCTGAAAGAAGTTATGTTGAGTAAATGAAATAGCTACCATTAGTTTTCCAGTGTATGTTCATCTTGTTTTCATTTCATGATTTCTTATCAGTTTGGTGTATCACCATAGTATTTAGTTTTATTTTTATGCACTCCTCCCCTTTTCTTTACAAAAATTAGTAGTTTAGGTGATACCAAAGGAAGTCAGCCTTCTCTGAAGGTTGACCTTTGTCTACGAGTGACCCACAACTTTAGAGGTCTTCCCATGTTACACTGAGGTGTTGGACATCAGGTTCAACAAGGGTGCAATTTCAGGTGATAACAATTCTATGGATAAATGTTCAAAAGAAACGTGTCAATAAATTGTCTAGTGAAGTCTACCCTACTATATTAGAAGTGTGTTTGATTTTTAATATTAATTAATTAAAATTGAAAAAAAAAATTCTTCCAACTAACCAACCAATAGATGACTACTCCAAGTCACTCAATATAGTGAGATGTTTTTATTGGTTATTTTACAATACATAGATATGAAACCTAACAATACTATATAGCAAGCTAGCAATAGATCAAACTATCACAAATAACACATATGGTGCAAGGGCATCAGGGCCTCAGAAGAACTTTTTGTCATTTTGGGTTTTGGTTTGTTTTGTGTGTTTTGAATTTTCCTAAGGTCATTTATGACTATGTGTGATCATGTAATCCATTTTTGATGTGTTAATTGGGTCATTGGTTTAAAATTTGTTAATGTTGCTAAAGTTGTCAAAAGTTGCTAAAAAGTTGTTATACAATTTTTGGTAAGTTGTAAAAAAAGTCAAGAAACTATTACAAACAAGAAAATAAATGGTTACAAATATTTGGAGTTTATTGAAAATGTATGTATACGCCCTCCAAGGTCAAATTAAGGGTGGATGGAGTGGATTTTGAAGTTTTGTTAATGAAAGCAAACTTTTTACTATGTTTCTTGGCATTGCAGCCTATTATGTCTTTTTGTACAAACTATACAGTCCATAGTTTGATCTGAAAACAATTGTATCATGTTACTATGTAAATCCTCTTTCCTTTGTTTTTTGTGGCATCAAATTTCATCTGGTATTTAGAAAGTTATTGTAATTTTATTTAAATTGGTCAAAACCATATCTAGGGTAGCCAGTGAGCTAAAATAATGTAGTAAATTGACCCTCCACCATTGTAAAATCATCAAAATGGGTGGATAGATCTGCATGCATGTATCCTATCTTGGAACAAGCTTGCATGGTCCCATGAAGAAGTTTTCACATGCTTTATAGTGATAGTCAATTTGATATGTGAATGTATCAAACTGTGTGATAACATTGAAGAGATGACTCATGAATTTGAGGCTTGAATCTTATTGGTTTTTCATTGGTAGCATTATGGGAGTGCAATGAGAGGTTTCATAGACCTATACAAAGGGTTCTTTTAACATTCTTGAAGGCTTATATAAGTCACATTGCACGACTATCCCAAGAGGTCTAGTTATGTAGCCATAAGAAATGTTTTGGTTTCCAAGCATGATAGGATATTCCCTTGAGTCTAGGCATTGAATACTTACTAGAATCACATTTAGAATATTGGAGGGAAGCCTCTGAGTCTATGTTGAAGATTTGAACACTCCTTAATGGTTTACCTTAGTTCATTGAAATCATCTCACCTAGGTTGAGCAATACAAGATTGTAAGTCTCAAGATTGGTTGTATTGTGTACCGTCACATTTAAGTTGTTCTTAGTCCTTTTAAGTCCTTAGAAAAGTCTTCCTTGCATGTAAACTATCTCAAAGTGTGTTGAATCAAGGTCTTTAAGGAAATTCTATGCTAGGAGCTAGGAAGGTGCACATAGAAGCATCTATGGAGAACAAGCAAGAATTCCTTGCCTTGTGGGTGTGTTGTCAACATGAATGTCCTTCCTCTGCATTGATAGTAAGTCACCTTAATCTAATTAATACCTAAATATTTCTCAACCCACAAAAGATGGCCCTCAAGATGGCTAGATTACAACATAGTAGAAAATTCAAGGAGGATATTAAGGATTAGATCACACTTCTAAGAATGGTTTATGGCCACCCTTGTGCCAAATACTTTTACTCATGGATGGTCCATCTACTCTATTCCATATACACTTTTCCATCTACACATATAAAAGACAATTAATATATTATTTATATATATATTATATAATAAAATATATATAATAAATAATAGTACTATTTTTGATAAAGTAAGTAGCATTTTCAAGGTGTTGTACCCTTCACAAAGAACCACAAGGGCCAATAAAGTCCAAGATCAAAAAAGCATAAAAAAAAACACCTAACTGAAAAAATAGACGCCGACTAACAACACAGACAAATAGCAGATCAACAACAGATTAGCTAGCATTCTCCTAGTTCTTTGATAGAAGATGAACCATATCATCTTCGACCTGGGCACTTCTGGCAGTCTTCAATCTTCTTCATCTCCATCTCATCCTTCATGGATGCCAACAAGGTACTAGTGACACAGTGAACCAACTTGACCATGAAGCAGGTCAATCCATAGAATTTTTTGTCCAGTTTGTCCATTCCTTCTTTGAGCATAGAAAGCTCCTCCTCACCACCCGTAATGTAGTTGGGATCATTTTGCTCAATATCCAACGATTCTGAAGAGTAAGAGGCTAAAACATCCTTATGAGATTTTCCCTTATTAGGAATGGGGAAGGGACCTCTACCCTTTTCTCCTTCCTCACCCTCCAATACCTCTTCAACCTTGCTATCTTTGTTGTCAGACAACTCCTCTTTTGTGTCCAAATCTCTAACCTGCACTTTTTTTCCTATTCTTGGCCAACCTTCCAGAGCATTAAATAATAGCATCACAACCAATAACCACAATCTTCACAACCACCATATCACCCAACAAGTCCTTGCTCACAACATTTTTCCCTTTGTTTGAAGGCTCCTTCTCCTCCTTTCCTTTCTTTTTCGGGGTGGGGTTACTGGAAGTATTAGCACGGGTAGACTTGAGATCACATAGGCTAGCCACCACACTAGTTTGGGCAGCTCCCCCGTTCCCCTTAAGATTTTTAGTAGTGGGTTTTGGTTTTTGAGAGTCAGCAAGAACTGGGTGATTCTTCCTAACAGGGATTTTAGATTCGGATAGAGATAAGTTGGTCACAGTGGGGGGCTCAATTTCTTCAATTTGGACGACCGAAATGGGTTTCGGCAGGCATAAGGCCAGATGAAAGTGGTAGAGTCTTATGATAATACCCTGGTGGAGTGGTAGGGGAGTAGGTTCATTAGGATTCAAAGCAGCAGACTCAACACATTTTTCAGCTGAGTTTTCAAGGTCCATAAGCAAGAAAAAATAAAATCTTAATAAAACTTTATTCATGAGGAGATTCAATAGAGGGAAATGGTAGAAGTAATAGGTCTTATACCTACCTTGTAGCATGACATATTTCATCAAGGAAAGACACACCTAGTCCCATGGCTGAGGGAGAGCCTCTTGTTCAAACCCAGACTAGTTGCACACCGATATCTCATCCCCCACAAAAAATTTGTTCATACTTTCATTATCCTGGGTCTTTGGGTGTTTTAGATGCTTCATACTAGTGCACTGGAGGCCTGTCGCCTATGCTATCACTTCCTTGTCCATAGTAAAGGAGATTCCACCCAAAGTCACATGATGATCTTTCCAAGAGTTAACGAACTAGGAAAAAAGATTAGGGTCATGGCCCACAAGTCTTTCCATCAAAGGAGCAAGGCCACCTTTGACACAAATGTGCCAGACAAGTGAATCCTTGTGAAATTCACTACAATTATCTGGCTCAGTCTGCACCCTATCACCTCCCATGATTCCTCTCTACACACAGTATAACCAAGAACTCTGAAAAAATAGAAGGTTAGAGATAATAGCAAGGTGAAAAATCACCCGCACATCAAGGAATAGTACTGTTATATATTAATAAATAATAATAAATTCTTCAACTCTTCTAATGGTTTGCAAACTACTTTTTGAACTAGGTTTCAAAATCATCCCTTTTTTCCAACACCCAACAAAGGTTAAACCACAATCTTAACCACTCAATAAATATTAATCAAATTAACATTTGTTTGACTCCATCATAATTTTAGTCATTCCATGAATATCATAAATTTTGTGACATTTTCCTAACATGTGCAACTACTAACTTGCTCTTCATATGTTATATTATGCAATATATATTATATTATATCTATATTATTTATTATATTATATATATATTAACGAGGGGAATCGGGTGCAGCACGGCCCCCCATATAACCCCCCACCGCCGGTAAACTTTTTACCGTGACCGGCAGTGCTGGCGAGACACACCAACCAGTACCACGAGAGTGCCAGAGAGTCGAACCCATGGTGGGCGCCCTACTATAGGGAACACCTTAACCAACTGAGCTCGAACTGGCGCCCCTTATTATATTATATATTATTATTTATATATTATATCTATATTGTTTATTTATAGTGGGGAAAACCCTCAATTGTTGGTTTTCTTTATTTCCTCTTCTATCATTACTATTCACTATTTTCTTTCATGGCTCTCTTTTTGTGTCTCTATGTAGTTGACCACTATTTTGAAATAAACTATGTTGTTTATCCCAACAAATTGACACTACTACACCAACCATTTACTACTATCACTACACTACTATAAGGCCAGGTACTCACCACTAATAACATTTTTTAAATATTAAAATCATTATTATCCTTGTTCTCTATAAAATAGTTGTATAAATTATTTACTAAAATACTATAAGATGTGAAAGTCTTGAAAATTAGGTCTAGTTTAACAAACCAAAACTCTAGAAAAATGTATAGGTTATCTGAAAACCTCAAGTCTTATACATTAATGCATTTCTAATAAAGTAAATAATACAAAATACTATAGGAGAACCTAATCTCCTGAAAAAATGGTACGTATTACACACCATATCATATGATACTATCATATATATCATAGCATGTGAATAGTATATTAAATGAAAACATTTATAGACAAAGATAGATAGAGTACGTATAGAATTTTAAAAATGAGCGAGAGGTTGTAGGAGGTTTAAAGCTAAGTTTGAAAAATAATCCTCCAATTTTGTAGGGTTGATGGCGGATGACATTTGCGATGGAGATAGAATATATTTTCTAGTGGTTGATTGTGAATGACGATGGATACAAAGTATATTTGTGAGTGTTTGATCTATCAAACCACAATTTCAAGCCCTCCATTATCATTTGTAGCTCTGTAAGTACAATATGGGTATATATAATTTGGTTGATGTTAGTGATTTAGAACAAGAGGCAATTGTTTTGGCTTTTGATTTTTCACAACCATGTGTTGCAGAGAGATATGCTTTGAGAGATCAACATTTGAGTTGGCGACGTGGCTTCTAAAATTATGAAGAGAGAATTGGGAGAACTATAATTCTTGGACATTGTACGAGTGGTGGCAAAGGCCTTCAAAATCCTATGCTCTACGATGAATACTAGGCACTTTCACACTTATGTTGTTGCTGCTTCTTTCCTTTGCAATCCTTAGAGGGCACATCATTGGAAAAGGAAAATAGTTGATATTAGAAAATTAAACCAGTTGAAATAGGCAAGAGTGATACTCATTGAATCCAGTGTTCTCATGTGCATGGTTTTAATGATGATATGAGTATACTTACATTAGCTTTGTTGGGTTTTAGACTCCTATTTTTTGGATTTTTCCATTGAAGCATACCTATTATTCTAATGATGGCACACTTACATTTCTTGCCATAATTCTATGGTTTGAATTTCTTTGTACTAATACATGACATGTTTTTTTTGTGGGTTGTAGATATCCGGGGGTTTGATTTCCATTTTTATTGAGATCATTAACAAATATGGAGCCTTTCCTATTTGAAGTAGCCTACATATCTTTCATCTTCACCTTCTCACTACTATCAATGGTGGAGATGTTGTACATAGTGTCAAGTGTTTACACATGCAAGGAATTGTCCTTCATAAAGGTTATGAGCATATATCCACTAGGGTTTGGAAGCGATTGATTGTAATATTTCTCTGGTACTTCATGTTCATGTACTAGAATATTCTCATTTTGATCTTAGAAAACACTATTCACTATAAATCCATAAATCACTATTATAAACTCATTCCACACTGTCTTCCATTTCATGCATGGGTCTTCACTATTAGGGAATCATTTTATAGATTTCTTATCTATCAAATATTATTTATATTTCATCTTTGGAAAATTATTATGTTGGATGTTGAAACTCCTATCAAAATTAAAAAAGGTAAATCAAGGTACATAAAATTTTCATTTTTCTTTTTGATTATCTAATGTTTAAGGTTTTGGAATAAGGAGCAGTGGAATGGTTTACGAATCTATATTTTTATAGGTACTGTTGATAATAAAAAGTTTCACTTTTTATGGAGCTAAATTTTTAGATGGACAAGAGGAGAAGTTTGATACTATGATTGGATATAGAAGTAATGTTTCCTCTTGGCTAAAATTAAAGAAACAACCCCAATCAAAAACCTGCTTTTCTCTTATCTTATTATTTGGATTTGAGTTGCTACTACTCACAAGATTCATTGTTGTATAAATCTAATATTTCTTATATTTTTTAGGAATATTATTTTTTTCAGTAGATGGGCTTCCCAACATTTACAATTAGTAGCACATTGTGAAGAGCATTGTATCACATATCAATTCAAAAGATTATAATCTATACAATGGTTGTGTATGTGATTCATTAAATGTTGAGGTCTCATTTTGTAAGCCCTCAAGACAAGATAGTAAATGTAATTGTATAAATTAATAATTCATATTTTTATTAATTTATTATATCATCAAATTCTATTACGAGTGTTTGTGTAACTGATTGTATGGTTCGATAATCCTTAAATAGTTCTTGTAGTCATAATTCTATCAAGTGGTTTTAAATCCCAAGTAAAGAAATCCATTGTAATTATATTTTAAGTCATATCTTTTAATATTTATAATTGGATAGGTGTTAAGAGAATTATGCTTGTAAATAGATTGTTGAACCTAAGATAGTTTGAAAAAGAATGTATAAAGATTAACTCCTCATGTAACTTCATTTTACAATATTTTATCACCAACTAAATTATAGTGTCAATTTATAGAAAGCTATTTTAAAATAATTTTTTAATTTTTTAAATAAATACAAACATAAAATAACTAAAAGTAAATATTTTATAAGTTTACATAGTTTTAAAATTCAAAACATGTATGCCAATTTTTATTGATTCAAGTTTAAAAGTTGGATTAATGTTGGTTGTTTCCTTTATAAAGTGTTACACAACTTTGTACTTTTACCCTCATGTCATTTCTAACTCCTTCATTTTGAGAAACCAAGTATGTTCTAGAGCTCATTGATGGTTTCTCTCATCGCACATGGGTGTACCTTCTTAAGTAAGTGATTTCTTCACCACTTCATGACCTTCAACATGTTCATTGAGAAGTAGTGAAGTTTGTCTATTCAACGTATATAATGGGGGGAATATGTGAACCAAGCCTTCATTGACAATTGTGTTGAGTATGATATTCAACATCAATATTTGGTTCCCTGCACTTGTCAACAAAATGGTGTTGCCAAAAGACAGAATAGATCAGTTTGGTAGATAAAAATTTGTATTCTTTAGTCACAATATGCCACCCCATAATTTTGGGTTGAAGAAATCAATTGTGCCAACTATATTCAAAATCACACTCCCAAAAGCAATTCAAAATATTACTCTAGAAGATGCTTGGTCCAAAATCAAGCTTGATGTTTCCTTCTTTAAGGTATTTGGATTTGACACTTGGGAATTTATATCAAATGTTTAGCATAAGACAATGGAGAACAATAGTCAACATTATATTTTTGCTGGTTATTGTGAGTATGTCAAAATATTATAGGTTATTTGATCCTATCATCAGAGGTGTCCAATTTCATAGAGATGTCTGGTTTGATGATTCTTTCACATAAATAGATTTCCATAATTATTCATGTTGCATTGATGGCAAAAATGATGCTCATGCTTCCTTGTATTTTGCAAACACCATTTCTTACCAAAGACCATGCATGATTAGATTTCATGGCAAATCTCACAGGTTTTTGCTTCTACACTTAAAGACTCATTAATGAGGTAACATGGTGTGCATGTTAGGGCCATTTTTTGCAGGCTTTTAACTTAGAAATTAAGGAGCAAGCCATGTATATTTGATATAATCAAATTTTCTTCTAGTTGCTAACCCTAGTTGAGTTAGTGTTTGGTTGTAGATCATCTAACTTATTCCTACACTATAAAGGTAATAATTATACTTGTTCTAAGCATTCTTCCTCAAGATTTTCTCAAATTTTCTTTGGCAAACATTTTAGTTCTTTCATTTTGCAACTATGAAATTAGATTGTTTAGCTCTAAGTTAATGAAATTTACCATTTTTACTTACCTCTTCTCTCTTTGTATATATTGTGTAAACCTTGATTACCTTCATTTTTTAGTGTTATTTTGTTACTTTCCACATATATATGCAATGTTATTTAAGTTTGTAGTCGTTGTTCTGTGACTTTTTCTTTCCTTTCAACTTATGATCAAACCCCTAACCTTCATATTACCTCTGGAATTTAATAGAATATATAATTGTGTGTCTTTTGGCCCCTTTCACTGATATATTACACTCTAACTCTTGCTTGCACAAATCCATATAGCTTGCCATAGAAGCTTCAAGTACTTTCAAGTTCCCTTAGCTTCACTCTTGTAATTCCATCTCCCCATCTCATGCTTGTGAGCATCCTGGGATTCCATATCCACTGTGAGGCCCACCTCTATGTTACATCCAGTAAGTGAACTATTTTAAGTTTAATTATTGATTAGGCCCAATGATACCATTGATAATAGGAGATTTAGACATTTGTGTTCATATGATGGTTTGATTATGACTATGCTACATCTAGTACTTGGTTATTTTGAGTTTGGTTATTGTCTATCCCTATTGATATCATTGGTGACAAGATATTTGAACATTTAATTTAATATGATTATTTGATTTTGATTATGCAACATGCTAGCTGACTATAATGATTGATCTAATTTTATGTTGGTTATTGAGTTTGTTCAATTTGAATCTGAAAACTTAGTGACGAAGGAATGAAACAAGTGGTGTGAACCAATCATGTTGCAATTAGATGAGTATGGAAATTAGTGTTAATGAAAATGAGATAAGATAGTTGGCTAATGATTTTTCAATTATGTTATAGGATCTTTATGCTATACAAATTATGAAACTTGTGTGAATGCAATTGTGATTCAAATGATTTGATTATTATATGAATATGATTTACTTGGATGGATTAACGTGTGTATTGAGTGTGCAGGTACATTTTCCATGGCCAATGGAAATTGGAGGCAACTCTTGGGAATCCTATGTAAATTAGCCAGTGAAACTGAGCTAAAGTCCATATGAAGGGACTATAGTTCCATCGTGTAATTATTGATGTTATTTGTGAATTTTTTAATTTGGTTTTTATTGCCACGTTAGTCCATCTAGGAGGTGAGTTGTCTATCCAAGTGGACAAACTCGGATTTGAACTTTTAGGCACTTTTTTGGGGATTGAAAAGTGATATTTTTTAAGTGTTTTTATGGGGTTAAGGTCCATAGGGAAAGTACCTATGGGTTAGGTACCTTTTTAGCTCAAAATCATGAGTCAATCTCAAGATATGGCACTCTTTTTGAGGCCTTAAAGAGGTTTGACGAAAATAAGGTTTGAGAAGTGGGATGGGGACTAGTCCCTTTCCAATCCCACTTCTCCATGTTGTCTTGGAAGTCTCCCAAGTCCTCACACATGTGTGAGAACACATGGGTGAGTGTACATGGGAGGGTGAATGGAAGGTTGACAAATGTCAGCTCCCTATTCAAAGGAATTAAAGCTTGAGCTTCTATAAAGCAAACTCAAAACAAGGGTTAGGGGATTCTTTTTGCATTCTTGATTTTGGTTGAATTTTGGGGGGTGGAGGAGTTTGAAGAAAAAAAAACTTGGAAGGAGAGGAGTTGTGTGGATCTTCAACTCATCCTTTCCTAAGCTTGGTTTTAAGGTAGATTCACCACTCTTTCTGTTTCTCTATTTTTTTGTTTGAAAGATTAAATGTGTATGTAAAAATGTGCTTGGTAATTTATCTCTTATGTTTTGTTGGTATACTTGTTTCAAAATGCTTTTGGTGCTTGTTTTCTTGAGTTGTTGAATGTGTTTTATGTGATGGGAAAAGGGTTGTATAGGGATAGGCTCACCCAAAATTTGGGAAGACCATCTCTCGTTGGGGATGGTATGGAGTAGGAACCTTCATGGGGAAGTTTAATTCCTCCTTGAGAGGAGAGGATCAAAAAAGGTATGAGTACCCATATGTAATTGTGAAATAGTAGAACTGGTTTTGGTGGTATGGGTTTTGGAGAAAGAGAAAATATTAAAGAAGGGTTGCACGTGAAATGATGGGAGTATGATATTGACTTTTTTTTTCTTGTTGCTAATACTATAAGTCCCCATATGGAGTGCATAGTCCACCCTCATCCCCACTTTGGATTCTTGATGGAATCCTAGAGTCGTGTGAAACTTCCTTGGTGGGTGTGAAAATAATCTTGTGTGTATCATGTGTGTGTAAATGTTGTTTTTCTTGGTTTTGTTTTTACCCAGTTCCCTCAGTTGTCTCCTAGCTCGGGGGTGGTTGGTTTTCCAACCAAAGGTTGGGAGGTGAGCACCACCTTGGTTATGAAAGAAAATATTTTGTTGTTTGTGTAGGTGGAAGAGAACTGGGCAGTTTTGCAGATTTGGGGAGATCTATGTTACTTTGTAAATTAGGGGAGATAATACACTTACTATGAGAAAATGAGCTGAAAGAATTTTTGTATAAATGAACCCCTCCTTGCTGGTTATGTGTAAGCATTGATAAGTGTATGTATAGTTTTTGTACCAAATAAAAAAAATTGATGTTCTTTGTGATTATGTGGTTAATAAATTAAGGCAGTAAAATTAGGTTGGAGTAGTTATTTAGCTTAGTGAAAATGTAACCTTTGTTCAATACCTCTACTTGTATTGATAGATAAATAAAATAAATGAATATATTACTACTATTGTCATTCAGCATAATAAAAGTATTCCTTGTTCAGAATATGGAAAATAAGGAATAGATAAAACTGACATTTCTATACTTAAAAATAAAATAAAATACAAAACTTGAAACAAAACAAAACAAAACCTCTATATATATATTTAAAAAAAAAAGCATCTGTAATATTAGAAAGAAAGTTTACTCTCATGCTTATTTCTAGAGAAGGATTCTATCATCTTTTTGAAAAGAATATCTAGTTAACTAGTGAAAATATATGTACCATAGAATCATCTATATCTACACATAGTTTGGACAGAGGAAATTACTAGTATTTGTCAAAGTTATGCATCCTTATGTAAAGTAGCTTAGTTGCCATGGTTGTGTAAGATTGACTCCTCTAAAAAAGATGGTCTGCAAATGTGCATAATGAAATAAATAGTGTGGGCCTCTCTGAGACCATGCCAGGCTAGTATGCAGATTTAATATCAAACACATACAACTACTCTTGACTGTACTAATCTATTTTAAGTCTCTCAGTTTATAATCTTCAACCAGTTACAAATCGCCCATGATTCACAGCCTAGATAACACAGAAAGAAAAGAGAAACAAAGTTAACTAAAACAAAACATTTGAGGGATTTACATTTACATATGTGCAGTCTATTTAAGCATATCATCACATGTAGGGACTGTTCCCATGGCGATATGCTCATCTACAAAGCTAGTTGGGAAATTCCAATATGAGGCTTGCCTTAGCAAATCATCGATGTGGTTCAGCTTGTTGCATTTAAATCGTAGTCTTAAGATCTCTAGACAAAATAAAAAATAAAAAAATATAGGTAGATCTACAATATCTAAAACTTGTATTAAGTCATAGGTAAAATCGCATCATAAAAAAAAAACCTACTTCTGCAGACTGCGCCTCCTCTAGGACTAACCATGGAGGCTATGGTATCCTCATGCTACAACCGTGACGATGCGAACTGTGGTAAAGTTGTGCCAACAATAGAGTAATAAGTCTATCAAAATGCTGCAATTATAGAGGCCAAACTACTCCAGGAAAAGGGAAAATGATTAACCTCAAACTCCTTAGCGGCAATTTTATCTCTAGATAAAGTTGGCCAGTTGCCTTTGCTCTCTGCCCAATGACTTCAAAGAATGAGTAATGATCAATAAATTTGAGTTAGGGTACGAGGTGCCAGACAGTCCTCCAATAGGAATAAGTTGAAGTGCCTGGTTGGAATATGTGCTCCCACTATTCAGCGATAGGTTCTTTTCGCTAGCATTAAATGGAAGTCAGTTTCTAGATTCCTGATCTTTCTGTGACCAATCTAAAGCTCGAGGCACCACCTCCCCTCAAAAAGTGTTCACCCCTCTTTGATTTATGTGCCATCCTGATGTGTGGTGATATTAGTCATGAGAAGCAATCACGATCGCATGATTTTATCTGAGGTAGTCTAGAAAAGATACATATTGCTGAATATACTTGAGTCTCTAGGCTTCACTCAACTTTTTCAGTGAATAAGAAGTGATTACTTCCTTTTCCTTTGTGATTGGGAGTAAACATGCATCAAAGCAGTAAAAGAGAGAGGATGTGGTTTAAAAGCATACCGTTATTCTCTGGGAATTTAGCAACCCACCTTGCTCCATACCTGTAGCATCAGCCATCATATTCAACTTGCATTTTCAGAGGCATAAACTGAGATAAATGGTCCATCGTCCTCTGCGAAGAAGCGGGTAGAGAAAAATAATAATAATATGCTAACGATTTAGGGTTGAGATAGTGACATTTAAAATGGACTCCATATTACGCTTAAGTTCGTTAAATTTTGTGTCGCCGCCTCATGAAATAAATGTTATTGCCAAAACGTTTTTGCCAGGGAAAATAAATTCT
Source organism: Sequoia sempervirens (assembly GCA_007258455.2). NCBI lineage: Eukaryota > Viridiplantae > Streptophyta > Pinopsida > Cupressales > Cupressaceae > Sequoia > Sequoia sempervirens. The sequence goes on from VDFB02000017.1 coordinate 430,810,390, forward strand.
CTTTCAAGGAAAATCACCGTTATAAACCTATGCACACATTTTATGATTCACGTTTTTATAACATGAATAATGATTATACTCTTGGAGCGGTGCTAATTAAATTGTCTTTCGATCCTTCTCTTTAAATTATCTCCAAGGCGTGAGAATGTTGGCAAGTTGAAATTTGGGCAAGTATTGCCTTATTGCCGTATCACTTTTATATTATCCTTTTCATTATAATCACGAACATTGATGCGTGCTTTATTAATAAGAAAACTACCTTATGAGGGAACGCGTTGAGAATGTCACTTCAGCATTTGAAAAATAAAAGAAATAAAAACATCGTGAAAAAATGAAAGGGAATAAATTCCCATATTCTAAAAGAAAGATTAAGTTACCCCATGCTTATTATCCATGTCATAAAGAATTTAGGCATGACAATGTTTTTTTTTTTAATTTACTTATATATTTTTATCTAGGTAAAGTGGCCCTCTATGTGGAGGAAAAGAAATAGTGGAAGGGGTGGGGGCTAAGTTTGGAGGAAACATGACTATTTAATTTATTCCATAAAAATCTGCAAATTGTAAAGTCATTCATTTAAGATAAAATCATCCCCAAAACAAAAGTATATATATATATATCCTTAAATAAAATAAGGAAGGCAATGCTTCTTAACTAAAAAGAGCTTTCAAGTAAATCTAAAAGAAAGAAAAGTAAAAAGGAGGGTAAGTATATTAATTTAAAATTTAAAAGAATCTAAAAATACTAAGTACTAATAGTACTTCTTTCTAAAAAGAGGGAGGTTTCTTTAATTAATTATTTTTATTTATTTATTTATTTTAAATTTCTTCTTAAGTAAATAAATTATATATAGGTATAAATAAATATATATATGGTACTAAATATTCACATAGTTATTCATATATGAAAAATAAAATTAAATAAAGAGTTAATAGATAACTAAATAAATAAATACGTTATATAGATAAGAGATATTTCATTGTGGAAATATTCATTTATTAATATTAAGAGAAGTAGTAATATATTAACGTTATCTTTGACATGGGAGAAGTTAATATGGATGTTGGTATTGGTATTAATATTAATAGACAAGAATGACATTAATAAGCATAAGAGAGGAAAATATACACAAATAACAAAAAAATTAGGTGTTAATAATAATACTTATCCTTGTTACATTGTGTGATTATTGAATCTTACTGCTATTAAGGACAAAAGATAACATAGTACCATTAGGGTTGTTGACAACTACTTGAACTAAGGCAAACCTATCATGACCCCATTGGGATGGTACTAGAGTGAAAATTCAAACACAATTTTTAATCCTAGTATTGATACCCTGAATGGAAATTTTGAAACCCTATATAACCTAGTCAATAGAAATGTTCATTCTTAAATCAAGGGTGCATGCGAGGGACTTCACACACACCTATCTTAGTACTCTTACACACCCCACTCTTGGGCGATGTGTGTCGATGATGACATTGCATAAGCGATTTGTTCGACACATACAATTTACATACCATGTTCAGTCATGCTTGGAAAGTATTAGTGCTTTGCATATTAAATGTTTAAAGATAAAAAAAATAAAAATAAAAATTGATAGTTGTGTTTTTTTCCATGCATGCAAAATTAGGGCATTACATCCACTTCCTATTGCATCTATAATTTGTGATATGGGTTCTCCTCCTTGAGCGGGGATTGCTTTTATCACCTCTTCAGTGATACAAGTTATCCTCCTCAAGCGGGGTTTGTTTTTATCACTCACACTTGGTGGTGCGGGTTCTACTCCTGAGCGGGTTTTGCTTTCACCACACACTTTTTCCATTTTAGTTACACTCTCTCTTTCTATTTGGCTGTCCGTGGAGGTGGGAACACTAAAACGAGGGTTTGACTGAGGCAGACCCCTATACAGCCCCAACACTTTCTCCAGATATTGTGCATGCAAGTATTGAAGATATCTACTAGCTAGAGGCTTCATTACTTGGATTGTTGTGAGTATCTTCTTTCTTTTCTTCTCCTTGTCTTTATCATTTATTCTTTACTTTACTTCAGTTCTATTACATTACGTTATTTCTCCATATTCTGTAAGTTCTTAACAATCAGAGTAGAAGTAGTCATTTAGCCATTTTCTGTGATATTCTCTCTTTTTGGTCCATACAAGATGCTAGCATGCTTACGAGACACCAATGTGCTACACTATCGTCTATATTTTGTGCTGACATCCTTTGGCCAAGAGCTTGTCAGTTTGTCCAAAAAATCTCTATGACCTTCTCTTTCGTATTCTAGAACCCTCGCCACTGTTCCTAAAGTAATTTAGGGCAGTTCACCCCATGAGGCTTTCTAAATGAAGAGAACTCGTGAGTAGCGAATCCCCCATTCTCTACAATATATCAATATATATATATATATATATATATTGGCCAAAAAGTGGGTGTTTTCCCTGATTTTCAAAAATTGACACATTTGACCTTAAAATTTGAAGCACTTAGAGATGGAATCTTCAAAAAAGTCACTAATCTTAAAATGTAGTACTCAGAGTCTAGTTTCCAAATATGTAATTTATTTCAATACCCAGATGGTACAAATTGAGTTTCAATAGGTATTTTTGAAAACCATTGTTTAAAAGTCACTTTTTTTTACCATACCATGCATGTGTACATCATCCATATTTTGACCAAAATTATCTTATTTTTCCAAATCCTTTTGGGAAAATATTTTTTACTCACTAAAGCACATTATCAATATTTTTTGTAATTTTTTATTGAATATTTTTTTTGTTAAATTTTTACTAGCCATATTTGTCATTTTGAAAAATGGTCGTGTACGCCATGCATAAGATGAGTTCTAAACTTATCATTTTTGAATTTTTTAAATTGAAAAGAATTGTCTGAAGTATGTTCTGGTGCAATCCATTTGTGAAAATGTTATGTTGATAAAAAGTTATTAAAATAGTAAAAAACCCTGATATTTAAATTTTATGGACCAATTTCATCAGAAATTAATTAAAAAATAGAAAAAATAATCCAATTGTAAAAAAAATTACATATTTGGAATCTGCACTATCTCATCTATAATGGGTTTTAATTTCGTCAAAAAATTCTACAAAAAAGTTGTTAACCATATGTTGAAACTCAATATTTTTCTCTGACTAGGACCTTCAACTTGTAGGTCAAACCAGGTTGAAGGCTAGGTTCGGATTCCCAATGCTTTTACCGAACCAAAATACAAGCCAAAAACACAAACACAAAGCAAATGGAATTTCAAATTTTTAGAAATGGGATCCCATTTACAATATGGGATTTTGTTTTGTAAATCGAGATCTTGTTTCTTAATATTAAATGTGATGACTGTTGACAAGGAAATGTGATCCCATTTTATAAATAGGATCTCGTTTCCCTATCAATTGTCCCCACATTTAATTTTGGGGAACGTGATCTAATTTTTAATAAATGGGATCATGTTTCTTTTTAACCATTTTTTAAAATTTACTGGCAAAGTTTACTGTGAAGTCTACAACTTCACACATACGGCCGACTGTGACATATTGGGATTTTTTTTATCAAATTTTGTCTTTACAAGTGGTGAACTTGCATTTTGGATTGATCTTTTCAAAGTAGGCATCATGTAAACCATTTTTGAAGTGGAATTGTGTTATTTTTCTACTTGTTTGGAGGAACAAAAGGTCTTCAACTTGCAATATCGATTGAATTTTTGAAAGGAGGCATGAAGAAAATAGTTTTTAAGTGGAATTGTACTAGTTTTCTACTTGTTTTGAGGAACATAAGATGAAGAATTTTGTCCTTACAAGTCTTCAGCTTGCAATCTAGATTCAATTTTTTAAAGAATTTCACTATTGACATTCATTTGTGCTTGAGAATTTTATAATCATGGGTTCACAAGTTCATAATAAGAGGAAAGATAGGAAGACATTGACTCCTGAAGAAATTGAAGCAAAGAGAGAGAAGGAGAAACAAAGAGAAAGAGAAATAATAATGGGAATTAAATCAATGAATGATGGTGGAGCATCCAACTCCACAACTATTGAAGATGAAAACATTGAGGAGACCATGGTTGTAGATGAAGCTAATTTGCAAGAAGTCAATTTGGAAGATAATATGCTTATACAAACAAGTCCTAGTATGTCTTCAAATCCCTCTTTCTATGCTATGGAGAATGTTTCAATAGGCACAAATCCAGGTACATCTTCAAATCCACATTTTAGTGAAATGGTAAATTTGTATATAGAAGTTTTACAAGATGTTGGACTTAACAATGTTGACATTGATAATATTCAAAGAGATGAAACTTTTATAGAATTTGTTGAAAATGAAAATGAGAATGAAAAATCATTTGTTGAAAATGAATATGAAAAATATTTTTTTGAAAATGAAAATGATAATGATCCTTTTGTTGAAAATGAAAACAAAAACCGTTTTTTTGATGAAAATGAAGATGAAAATGTAAATCATTTTGAAGTTGAAAATGAAAATCTAGAATGTGATGTTGAATTTAATGAAAATACTTTTTTTTAGAATTTAAAGTGATGTTTTGGATAATCTTCCTGGTATGATTTCTTCGAGGCAAATAAGAACGCATGCGAATAGAATATACAAAAAATTATTTTATCGTAAAAACTTGCATTTCAGTGTCAACTAATGATGCAATTGATGAGAATGCAAAAAATGAGGAAAATAATGAAAAGGTTAGGCTTTTTTGTTAAACCAAAAAGACAAGATCAATCATTAAAACATGATATGTCTATTGTTGCTAGCGTCATTCAATCTATTGGGGAAAATAGTTGATCTAAAGATAAAAATGCAGCAAGAAGAGCTATAACAACTACTATAGTTAATAAAACAACTTTGAATAAAAGAATGGTAAGCAATATTAGTGAAGTTTTAAAAATACATCCTAAAACATTGCTAAGAGTGGCAAAAAGAAGAGAAAGTATAGAAAACGACCCTATCAATCAATGTCAGAGTTTCACTGGTCAACTCCTAAGGTCTGATAATTGAATGTTGAAATTAAATATTTGATCGAAAAATATTGGCATGATAATATTAGGGTATCATCTAATGCTAGAAAAGTTTTAAAATTAAGGGTGGAGTCCAAAGTTCGCAATCCTCACCCAAAAAACCTATTAGATACAACACAAACTGAATTTTATAGAAAGTTTGTGGTGATTTAGTGTTACTTGGTAGTATTAAAATAAGTCAAAGGTCTTTTAAAAAATGTAAACCTTGGTATGTAAAAATTAATAAGCAACATATATCTTGTTGTTGTAAAATGCATGTTCAATTTCATTATTTTTATGATGTTTTTTTATATATACAATGTAGCTTGCATACTAACATGATTATACAAGAATGTGGTATTAATATGTCACCTGAAGCAATAAGGGAGTTTATATCAGGTTTGTTTTGTGAAAGATCTAATGGTAAATTGTTTTATTTAAGTTCTTGTATTTTTGGACAATGCATTAACTATGGAAATCTTTCATTCTTAAGAATTTGCATGCATGAAAGTGATTATCTAATGATTTTGGACAACAATTAGTAGATGTTAAAAGATTTAAGAATGTTCACTATTCTTTAAAAGATGGAAAAATAGGAAAGCGTTGTGATTTAGTTACATAAAAAGTTAGTGTATATGTATTCATGAGTGAATTTAAGAATAAGTTTGTACTAAAATATGTCATGCACTCTCAACATGCTTGATGGTTTGATGGCCAATTTCACACATGTAGAAACACATTTACAATTGGTACTATACTTTTAGTGGTTGATTTTATAGAAAATTATAATTTAGCTCCACAAGAGGAAATTCAATCATAGTATTATAATTTAGTGCAAGTAGCTATGTTTGTCCATATGTTTATAGACATGAAGATGATAGTATTGAGGATGATAGAAAAGTTTTGAGGGAGTATCATTTTTATTTGAGTGACAACCGATTACACTCGTCAGAGTTTGTTCAATACTGTTTTGATACATTTTATAGAAATTTAAGAGAAAGAGGAATCTAGATGACATAACACCTCATATGGTCAGATAATTGTACGGGGCAGTTCAAGAATGCTCGAATGTTCTATTGGTTAAGTAGGGTTCACAAGAAACTTAATGTCCAACATATATGAAGTTTTTTGAAGTTGGGCATGGTAAAGGAGAACATGATGGAGGTGGTGTGTGTGTCAAAATTATTCTTGCTAGAGAACAAATAAAATTTGAGGATGTAGTAAAATTTAAAAATGCACGTGGGATTGTGGATTGGTGCAATATAAGATTATCTGCACCTGGTTCTAATGAGTAGTCTATAGTTCATTGATTCTTTTGGTTGGTTGAAGAAGAGAACATTGTACCTAGAGTTGACTATGAGACAATCAGTGGATCTACTAAATGGCATTCATTTAGGATTTCGACAACAAGCACATGGACTATCTAGACAAGTGTAGTGCCCCTCTGTTTTGGCCTTCCATGACATTCGAGTAAGTTGTTTATTTGGGAGGTCATGTTGATTCATGATTATATCCATTTAATTTGGTCATGATATTATGTGATTAAGCTAATGTTTTGACTAGCCTTGATTAATCAATTTAATTAAATAAGAATTGATTGCAAGCGAACTTAAATTAATTTTAGAATGAAAATAGAAATGAAATTATTGTGGTTGTGGAAAGATGCTATATATTATGAATTATTAAATCAAGCAGTGAGATTAAATGTTTAATGAAAAGGAAATAAATAAAGATAAATATACATTAAAGTAAAATTTAAATAAAATTAGAATTAAAATAATAGTTTATAAATTAGAAAGTGAGAAAATAATCATTATAAAATAAAACATGAAGACAAATTTAGCATAGTAAGAGCTTTCTTTTAGGGGCCACGTATATTCCCCATGAAAAGGCACTATAATACTTAAAAAGGCATCTTTTTAATTAAAATACTCCTTAAGATAAAGAGAGGGGAATATATTCCCATAGGAAAGATAAGGGTATATATAATGTAATATTAGGGATTTTTAAAAAAAATATATTCTCTAATTCCTCCTTAAGGAATATATAAATATGTATATATTAGGATTTAAAATATATTTATTTGTGTAGGTTTATTCTTTAATTTTAATAAATAAATTAATAATAATAAGGTTTTGTGTTTATAAAGATGTTTTAAGGAAATAAGCAAATTATATTTTACTAACCGATGATTAGTTCTTATTGGTATTAATTGTATTGTACTTCTTCATTTAATCATCTAACATTGACATTTTTTGTGAATCTCTACTAAGGTGTGTTGACAAAAGACATGAAGGTACACACCTTTTGTAAGTTCAGTTATATGAATCTAAGTATGCTTATTTGATAAAATGCTAGAGGAATGTATTTCTTTAGTATTTCTTAGATGTTTTATTTTCACGTTTTAACCTTCATATTAAAATCTCATTGTATTTTAATATCTTGTAGATTCATCATGTAGTTGGTTACTTAGAATAAATATCATTACAATTACTTGTGTGTTATAGTGTAAAGGACTGAATTAAATGTATTATGCAGTTAAGTTGAAGAGTTATGTGAAGTGTTAATGAGTAAGTTAGTAAAGTGAATAGAGAGATAATTTCCTTATGCTAATATGTGATAATTTGTGTAAATATTGATGGATTAGTTTATTCTTAATTTGGTTAGTTACAAGTGGAATAGTTAAATTAGAAATAATGAAAAGTGGAGCTTTGCATGTTATGGATGCCTTGTTCAATTATGTGCTTGCATTATGTAAATAAAATTAAATGATCTTTTAAATTCCGATCTCTCTTGTACTCATTTAATTGTTGATTGTAAGTCCTTTATATGGATAGTTATATAGAACACCGATGTTTGATTGATTTCTTTATTTGAGTGGATTAATTTTCGCATTAAGTTTGTGCATTGGTTGATTGTTCTGTTGTCATAGTCATTGATTCTATTTGAGTTGTTTATGAGTCAAATTGTAAGATTGTTGAGTAATGTATGGTTGGGTAACCTAGGAGGAGAAATAGGGGTCTCCCTTGAATGTCGGTCGAGTTTGTATCAAATTTAATTGTGAATATTTTGTTGGGATGTTGCCACTCATTATCTCATACTTGTTGACTCGTTAATTGTGCATTGAAAATAAATTTTCTTTGAGGTATTCTTATTTTTGACATTTATTTGATGGGGAACCTTTGTATTAGCATTTTGGGAGTCTTCCAGAGGTTTGAGGGGATATGGTTTCTTCTTGCAAGTTTGGGTGTGGGGGTCGACAACCTAGGAGGTTCCACCTTGGGTAACTCACGCAAAACTTGATGCATTTATTGGAGTTTTATGATTTTGTTACTTTGATGATGATTGATCTTACACTTGATTTGAGTTTATGTGGCTTGAGCCTTGCACTAGATTGTAGTTTTATTACTCTATAGTTCCAGTGTGAGATGGTACATGCCTCACTTGGTGCAACTATGTTATGGGATTTGTTTCTTGTGCAAGTTGGCTTGCCCATTTGTGATTTTGAGATTTGGTTGCTAGTAAGGGGAAGTGGATCTCAATGGGGGCTGGCACCCAAAGTGGCTAGTCCAAGATAACCCATTGTGAGTTTAAACAAGTGATAACATATTTAATTAATTAGGGGGTTGGGTCTAGTATTTCACAATAATTCAAATAATGTAGCCTCACTCATGGGCCTAAGTGCTTGTTTAGGCTTGGGATGAGTGGAAAGGCCTGGAATGGGAAGGTCAATTGCCTTGCCTCTGCATAGTAATTTTGCAATGTATGTTGACCCCACATAGTGACATGGGGGTCTGACGATCAGTAGAGGTGGCCAAGGTGATCTAGTAGCCTAGGAAGGTTACGCCAAGGTAACCCATAGCACCTATGTGATGACACTCCACCCTTAAGAACTCATGCTTTCTTGTTGGTTTCCCCTTCGTGTTCTTGTACCTATGGAAGTGGTTGTATCTTATGTTTGTTGAAGCAATTATTTCTTGATGTTGTTGAAGTATCCTTTCAGTTACTTAGTGTTGCATATTTTCCTTATGGCAACTTTATTGATGTTAATGAAAGGTGCCTTGGATATTTATTGTTGGTTGGTATTGCAACCTCATTTGAAGGCTTTGAATCCTATTGTTGTTGGCACCTCTTATGGTTATTTAGTGTTGTTTTATAATGTTGGCATTTGGTTCTAATAGACTTTTCATTATTTTGATGTGGTTATGTGTTGTCAATGTTATGGGATGTTGTCTTGTGTTGTTGTTACCCTTGTTGTGGAGTCTTGTTTACCTCTGGATCACTTGAATTTTTGGTTGAGGATCTTTCTTGTCAACTCCTAGCATGGGGGGTGAGATTTCTGGTCCATGAGGTCGGGTGGAACATGCTATGCAGCCCATTGGGACCCCAGCTAAAGATTGCAGTGTGTTGTATTGTACCTTTGCAAAGACTCTTGAATTGTACCAGAGTTGGTTCCAGCCTTGCAACTTTGTACTCATACATATCATTTATATTACTTCATGTTATTGTACTATTCCCATTTCATGTTGGAAGCAACATTGTATTAATGTAATCTTTGAGTAATGTATCTTCATGTTATCTTATGGTTACTGGTATATGTTATCTTTCATGTGAAGTAATGATGTTGATACAAAAAGTAACGTAGTTATGTAACCCCAAGGGGCTTTGTTATATGTTGTACTTGTAAAGTTTCATTTCATATAATGTATGTTGTTGCATGTTAGTTACTTTAAACAAAAAAAATTGTGTCATAGATCTTGATTTGTTAGTTTCCTTGGGGTTGTGTGGCGGGGCATTACAACAAGGGAGCTTGCATGTTTTTGTTAGTTTTGTATCTCAAGAGATTGGGAAGCATGTAAAAATACATAATGGGTTGAAAAGTGGGAGCAAAGATCATTAACACTTGCACAAGCACACGATCAATATGAAAAACTATTGAAGAAAATGATCAAGTGTTTGCATCTGAAGACTATGACCGTGTTTTAGACCTTGTACAAGAAGGTAATTTAATTCATTTTATTTCAATTTATTAAGTTATTTTGTAATACTAAATTCTTTATATGGATATGCGCAAGTTATTAAATCAAATTTTGTTTGTAGGACATGTGTATGTTGTTGTTGCACCTAAGGGGAATGAAGAGTAAACATAATATTGGTTGGCTCATTGTATGGAGACTAAACATAAGTTAATAGCACCTTGAGAAGATGATGATGGCTATCATTATCCAACAAGTACGGCGATCCCTTGAAGAAAACTTTGATAACAAGTTTTTGATCCCCTTAAGCAAATTTTTAGAACAAGTCTTTGATCCCCTTAAGAAAAATCTGAGAACTTATTTGATGATGGTTTTCATGTTTTCCAATAGGATCAGTAGTGGTTGATGGCACTTGGCTATGAAAATACCTGACAAGGAAGAATGGTTTACCTATATTCAAAGGTTATGAAACACATAAAAAGATTATACACTATTCACATTTGGTGGTGGCAACAAATATAAAACTAGATCGGTATCGTGGAAGACCTACAAATAAAGTGCTATGGACAATTTCTATGGAAGATCACGAGACAATCATAGATGCATTGTAAAAAGGAGAGGATGAAGATGGTACAATGGAATAAGTAAATATAGGTAAATATAGTTTTAGTTTTATATTGTCCTTTTAAATAGATTAAATACATGTTTTGATATTGGTCAATTTTGTTATTAGTTGAAATTGATTTAAATTGTCCTTTTATAAATCCTTAAGCCATAATCACAAAAATGATCTAGTCTGGATGCATATTCAACCTAGACAACATGGAATACTTGGTAAAAATAGGTAATTATTAGTTAAATTATATTTAAATACATGTTTTGATTATATATTGATATTGCTTGTACATTAATAGTTAAAATTGATTTATTATCCTTTTTTGTATCCTTAAGCCATCATTGCATTGGTCTCATACTTTGGATTCAACCTATACACATGTGTGGAATACTTTTAAATGCAAGTACTTGAGTTGGGTACATATACATAGTTTTATATAAATTAAAATATGTATGTTTTGATGATTTCATTGATATTGCTTGTACCTTTTTGATATCAGGTGGTGTGAAGACCTACTACATTTTGGGCACGACTTTGAGATGTTCTTGAGATGACATATCCAAATTTTGTAAAAATTGTTTTGAGATGACATATATGTACATACATACTTACAATTAAACATTTTGTACAAATTACAAATACATGTACATACACAATTATGTACTCTATGTACTTTTATGTATCAAAATCAATATTCTATATATTTTGTTTGTAAAATGTGCATGTTTTCCTACTTTGAAAATTTATATTTGATTGTATAATCACTAAATATCATGCATAAATTATTGTTAAATCAATTATATCCTTAAGATGTTGTATTATGACCCCTTAAGACATCCCCTTAAGACGTGTCATATTAACACATATCCTAAATATTATACTTAATTATATAATTTGTTATGATGACTCACCCTAAAGTATAATAATTGTTTATATCAGTTAATATCTATACTTAATTGTACTCTCCTTTGATCCCCTTAAGACATTGTATTAGGACCCCTTAAGACATCCCCTTAAGACATCCCCTTAAGACAACCTTTAAATTAGTGTTGGATGCTATTATTTGTTTTGACAACTTATAAATTAGTATTGGATGCTATTATTTTTTTTGACAACTTATAAATTAGTATTTGATGCTATTATTTGTTTTGACAACTTCTAAATTAGTATTGGATGTTATTATTTGTTTTGACAACTTATAAATTAGTATTGGATGCTATTATTTGTTTTGATAGCTTATAAATTAGTGTTGGATGCTATTATTTATAGAATTTATTAATGCTTTTGTTCTCTAATCTTGTATGGTATTGTTTATTTCTTAAAATTTCATCCTTTGTGGTATATAAAGGGATTGCTTTTTTTGTAAATTATGATTTATTGACTAATTATTGATTGTCGTGAATTGAATAGGTTCATTGACTAATTATCGCTAATTATTAAATATACATATCATGTATGGGGTCACTAAATTTGTAAAGTACAAATATTAAAATGTTTTATTAATTTCAACTTTTATTTAATATTTATATTTAATTTCATATTAATGTCCTATATTAGTGTCTTGACTATGAACATAAAATGCATAAATGTACATGTGTAAATTAAAATTTCAAACAATAATAAAGTCCATAATTTACAACATATTAAGTGCATGAAACCAATATATTAAGCACATAAAATAAAGTCCATCAGAGTACAACCCATGAACTAAAGTCCAACAAAGTACTTGGCCCATGAAATATAAAGTCCAATAGAATACATGAGAAACCAAATATGTAGTTCATGAAATAATCAAATATAACCTATAAAATCATGTTTAGGTCATGTATTGTCTCTATAATCAAGAGACCTCTTCGCACCATGTAGACTATGCGAATGACATGAAACACTCTATACAAGAGAAAGATGAAATTAGATGTAAGACAATGAAAACTTTTTTAATGACAATTTAATTTATAATTCATCATAAAATTAAATTACCATCATATCTGGGTTTGGATGCTCTGGTGCACCTGAACCAACCTTTAAATTCTTTGAATCAATCTACATGAACAAGACAAAGAAAGTTGAAATTAGATGTAAATCTACAATTAAAAATGATTTAATTCAATTTAATTTATAATTTATCATATTTTAATTGTATCGTATTATGAGGTTGTGCACCTTCTTCTCCAGGACCTATTTGTACATGCTCAACTACACGATGTGTCTCATGCTATAAAAGAAAAAGAATTTAAAACATGTATTAGCTCATATTATATATATATATTCAATTTAAAATTTAAAATTAAAGCTATTTAGAATATATAATTTGTAATTAAATTTAAATATAATAAAATTTTAAATTAGCATGATATCTCGAGCATGCTCTACATGTCCTCCTGGAGGTGTAACTATGACTGGGACATGGTAGAAAGTTGCACTAACACAATCCTGCAAGATCAAATTTAAAGCATGTATACTTGAATTAGGTTAAAATTTATATATATTCAAGTTTGTAAATTTTGTGTAGAATTTTTTTTAAACAACTTGAAAATCAGAGGCCTCACAAGTAGCTGCAACATCTAATGTTTTCCCAATGCCCATTCTCATTGTTGCATCAACCTAGGCATACATGTAGACATTTAGCGCTTATAATATTTACAAGTGTACATGCACATTTGATATATAGTGAATTCAAAAGTCATAATTGTAACTATACTAATGTAAGTTAAACAATTTACAATATAAATGTACTTTCCCTTGATCTATGATGCTCAATAGTGGAGGAGTGCTTAACAAACCCTCAAGTGGAATCGATGTGGAAGCCGATTGACTCCCTTAAACCAACATAAATATTTTAAACATATGTTCATGATCCAATTATAAATTTAAAACTCAAGTTAAAAATCATTTCATATACAATTTAAAAATTTGAAATCAAAATACCCCATAAGGGTTGTCGACTAGGACTAGTGTCGATGTATGTACTCACAGAGCGGATGATTGCACATGAATGAGGCATTGGGGATCAATCCTTTCCCCTAACCTCTATTGTGGCATGTTGCCACCAACACCCTGAAATGATTTAAAATCAAAATAATTGGGATTTTTCCCTATACAAAACTCTACATATAGTTTCCTCAAAAAATACAATGGGACCTCCCAATTAGCATGTGGTGGACTGTCAAATACCACATACCATTGATCCCAAAAATATGCACTCATCTGTGGATGTATACACCACCTCATGGATATTATAGATTTAATGGGAGGAATGGACTGTCGAGTAACAGGGTCAAGAAAGTAAGGGGCTAGGTGGGCTTTTGTTATTTTAAGGTCTAAAATTTTTTTATAGGAGAGACCGTCTGCATAAAATTGTCTCATGTGCTCTCTCTCTCATTGATGCCTATCTAGATCAAAATCAATAATTCTAATGGAATCCACAATGTTTTGCATCACAGATGCAAAATTCCTCACATGTGGTGGAATCAATGCTTCATTCTGCATAGCATTGATTTGATTTTGAATGGATGTAACTTGATCATTTATGTGTGCTTGCAAGTGAGCCTCATTAGATGCAATGAGTTCTGGAGGTGAGATATTAGGTTGAGGGGGTGGAGGGGGAGGTGGAGGTGTTGGATTGATGATATCATCAATGTTAAATTGATCCATGATATCAGATATAAGTGCACCTGCATCAAATTATATAAAATTAACATACAAACTTACAAAATTAGAAGAAATAGTTAAATTTGAAACACATGTAAATTTTTTAAATAGGATGTGCATACATATACATACACATACACATACATTGATTGAACTTGAGCATGTGTATACAAAAGTCAAAATTTAACATGTATATACATTTAAAATAAAAATACGATGAATAATTTGCATGCATACATCACTCAACTAAACTATGTACATACATACAAATTTCAAAATTTAAGATCTAGAACTATGCAATTTTAATACATGTACATATTAAAAAATAAACTTGAAGCATTCACAAAAAGCTCATTTTATGTCTAATGCATATATATATATTACATTTTTCCAGAAGGAGAAATCATGATCTAGTAGATAGTCATAAAATATATACTATTATAAATTCATCATTATAAGTTCATAAATTCCAAAAAATTCATAAATTCATGTCACTAAAAATATCCCTCTAGAACCAAAATCATAAATTCACATCACTAAAAATATCCATCCAACCAAATTCATAAATTCATAACTATAAGATCATTGTCTTAATTTAGAAACTGTTGTGGCTCTCTACTACATCTCTTCATTTCTTTGTGTTTTCCATTTCAGAATCAGAAGTTCTCCTCTCCTCTAGCCATTGTCGATGCTCATCTAAGATGCCATCCATAGCCCTAATAGCATCAACAATAGTTTGCATCCTAGATGCAAACGTCCTCATAGGTGGTGGCATACATTCTTCATTTTGAATAATGTTGATTTGAACTTGGATGATTCTAACATTGGCATTGATTCATGCTTGCAAGAGAGCACCATCAATGTCAGGTGGTGGAGGTGGGGGGTTATGAGGTGGAGTGGGTGGAGGTGGAGGTGGAGGTGCTGGAGAGGGATGGCGTGGAGGTGGATTATGAATATTATTGAATTGATCCATGTGATCTCTAAGATATAAGTGAACCTACATTAGATTTGTAATTTTAAAATGTAAGATACATGTTTAGGAAATAACCTTAAACCATTCAATATAAATGGCCTAATTGAATACAAATGATAAAATATGTAAGCCTCATTTATGTCTAAGGCATGTTACTTGAATGAAAAAATAATTAATTATTAATATAGGAAAATTTATGAATGCTATAGGGTTTATGGTTTAGAGTTTAGGATTTAGGTTTTAGGGTAATAGGATGGCTTAAGGGGATCTATGTAGTAAGTTCCTAGTACAAAATGGCATGGATTTTAAGTGAATAAAATTTGGTGAAGATGCCCAAGGCAACCAAATTTCATTAAGGTCTGAGGCAACTTCACCAAATTTTATTCACTTGAGCCATGTCATTTTTTCCTAGGAACTTACTAGACATAGATCCCCTTAAGCCATCCATCTAAGGCAACTTCACCAAATTTTATTCACTTGATCCATGTCATTTTTTCCTAGGAACTTACTAGAAATAGACCCCCTTAAGCCATCCTATCACCCTACACTATAAATTGATCAACCTAGATCATGGAATCTCATTCATATTATAATCTTGCATGATCTTATTATTGTTAAATTTGGTTTCCTTGGGAAACTTAACCAAATTTTGAGAACTTATTTGATCTCCTTAAGAAATTTCATATTAGGACCCCTTAAGACATCCTAAAGTATGGCTTAAGGGGATCTATGTAGTAAGGTCCTAGTACAAAATGACATGGCTTAAGTGAATAAAATTTGGTGAAGATTCCCAAGGAAACCAAATTTCATTAAGGTCCTAGGCAACTTCACCAAATTTTATTCACTTGAGCCATGTATGTTTGTCCTAGGACCTTACTAGACATAGATTCCATTAAGCCATCCTATCACCCTAAACCATAAATCTGTCAACCTAGATCATGATTTATCTCATTCATATTGTAATCTTGCACGATCAAGTATTATTGTTAAATTTGGTTGCCTTGGGAAACTTCACCAAATTTTGAGAACTTATTTGATCCCCTTAAGAAATATCATATTAGGAACCCTTAAGACATCAATTTACAGTTTAGGGTGATAGGATGGCTTAAGGGGATCTATTTCTAGTGAGGTCCTAGGACAAAATGACATGGCTTAAGTGAATAAAATTTGATGAAGTTGCCCAAGGCAACCAAATTTCATTAAGGGCATAGGAAAAAATTATGGCTTTAGGGTTTAGGGTTTAGAGTTTAGGCTTTAGAGTAATATGATGACTTAAGGGGATCTATGTAGTAAGGTCCTAGGACAAAATGACATGGCTTAAGGGAATAAAATTTGGTGGAGTTGCCTAAGGAAACCAAATTTCATTTTAAGGTCCTAGGACAAAATGAATGCTTTAGTGTTTAGGGTTTAGATTTTAGAGTTCAAGGTATAGGGTTTAGGGAACTTAGGGCGAAGTTTTGGTGGCCCTTGGAATAATGGACTTGCAAGTTAGTGAACAAAATTTTCTTGTGGAACAGTTGATTGAGATAGCTCTTGTTTCAACTGACCAACTTAGATCATGAAATCTCATTCATATTATAGTCTTGCACAATCTTATTATTATTAAATTTGGTTGCCTTGGGCAACTTCACCAAATTTTGAGAACTTTTTTGATCCCCTTAAGAAATGTCATGTTAGGACCCCTTAAGACATCGATTTACGGTTTAGGGTGATAGGATGGCTTAAGGGGATCTATGTCTAGTGAGGTCCTAGGAAAAAATTACATGGCTCAAGTGAATAAATTTTGGTGAAGTTTCCCAAGGCAACTGAATTTCATTAAGGGCCTAGGAAAAAATGATGGCTTTAGGGTTTAGAGTTTAGAGTTTAGAGTTTAGGGTTTAGGGTAATAGGATGGCTTAAGGGGATCTATGTAGTAAGGTCCTACGACAAAATGGCATGGCTTAAGGGAATAAAATTTAGTGGAGTTGCCTAAGGCAACCAAATTTCATTTTGAGGTCCTAGGACAAAATGAATGCTTTAGTGTTAAGGGTTTAGATTTTAGAGTTCAACGTTTAGGGTTTAGGGAACTTAGGGTGAATTTTGGGTGGCCCTTAGAATAATGGACTTGCAAGTTAGTGACTAGTTTATGAATATTTTTTATTTTATGAATAGATTGACTATTTCCATAATAGAAACACATAATTATGTATTATTAAGATTGAGTTTGATGTATATTTTACCTAGATATTTTTTAAATTGAATATAAGATTATTTTATTTAATAGTTTTTTCATTAATATTTCCCACTTAAATGAATTTTATGATATAAAATGTATAATATATAATTAGTTAATGTTGAATCAAGTATTTTATTTTTGGATTATTTGGAATTGAAAGAACCTAAAAGAAAGAAAAGGAAAATATTTAGATTCTTTTAGTGCCTAGGTAACTAGTGCAAATTGAGATTTTAGACTAAACTAGAAGCCTAATTAACAACTAATTGACTAGAATGAGGGTTAAGATTGTCAAAATGGAAACAAGGCATGACTAAGAGAGATCAAAACATAAAATAGAAATGAATGCAAATATTATCTAATTAAGTGACATCTGGAAATGGATTGTACAAGGATATACAAAATGATTTGTTTAATTTCAATTTAGGGTTTTAGCAAAAAAAATTGTTTCAATTCAATTTAGGGTTTCAATCTAAGTAATTAGGATTTTTAATGCAATTTTTTTGTTTCATTTCAAACTAGGATTTTCAAATCCAATTTTTTTCTTTGATTTGAATTTAGGGTTTCAAAAAGGTTGATTAGGGTTTTCAAATGTAATTTTTTATTTCATTTCAGGGTTTTGAAATGCAATTTTTTCCTTTCAATTAGGGTTTTCAAATGCAATTTTTTTTGGTTTGATTGAACAATTTAGGTTTCAAAAGCTAAATTTTGTTTTTAAAATACAATTTAAGGTTCATTTTTTCCTTTATATTCAATATCTTCAAGTTTCATTGCATTTTTTCATCTATTTCTACAAATCATCATTTCTATTGTTACATGAAATAAATTGCTTAAAACACTAAATAAATTGGTAAAATCTATTCTTGTATTAAAAATTTCAATAAAAATGGAAATAAAGCAAAAAATTGGGGGTGGAGGTGTACCTGGAGGTCGTTAAACAATCATTGTCACCCACATCAATTTGGGATCCCATGCAGAGTGTAATGAGTTTCATTTATTTTAAAAAAAAAATACCATCTTAAAATGAGATCTTGTTTTGCAATAATTGGGATCCTATTTTGCGTCCATCGGTTCGGGACCCTTTAACAAACGAGATCCCAAATTTTAAAAAGTGAGATGCCATTTGGAATTTAGGCTTGGGATCTTGAAGCTAAATGAAATCTTGATTTTTAAAAATCGAGATCTTGTTTATGAAAATCGGGATACCATTTTTGCAATGTTGATTTCATTTTTTTGGCAAAGGAAAAAACTTCCATGTTTTGTGGAATCAACTTTGTGCACTTACCCATATATATATGTATGTATATATGTATGTATATATATATGTGTATATGTATACATATATATATATATATGCATACATATATACGTATATATGTATTTATGTATATATATACATATACATATATACAAATATACATATATACATATATATGTACATATATATACATATACATCTATATATATGTGTGTGTGTGTGTGTGTGTGTGTGTATCACCTCCCATTTCCCTTTTTATGCAATCCTTCTCTCTCTTTTCCCCTATGATTTGATTAGAGTAGGGTAATGATAGGATTCTATGTGATAGATCGGTCCAACACATCTACACCTAGATCAAAAGACAAATTTGGCCTTCTATAGAGACTTGACCTCATCTTGCAAGGTCCTAGACCTTGAGGTTATTTCCATTGTGTCATTAGAATGGTGAGCCTATGTTCAATATAGTGCAATTTAATGTGACAAGTACCTCCTCAAGCCTTCTTTCCAAGACTCATATTTTAGTGACTTAATCCCTAACTATCACTTAAGGGTTGGTGGTGTTAGTGTGAAATTTTTCTTTTCCAACCAATTATCTTTTATCTAGTTCCTACACCTAGTAGTCCTATTCAAACTAGCTTAAGTTCACAAAATGGTTTAGTTGTCTAACCTCATAGACACTTGATACATTCCCTCACACTTGTACCAAGTATTTTACATGTGTTATATATCTTGGAGGGCTAGTCAATATTTTTATTTTACCTTCTTACTTCCTCCTTATCTTATATATACAAGGAGAGTTCACTATATATTTATACATTTTATGGTAGTTCATTGGCTAATTTTTTTATGCTTAATTTATTTTGTGAAATTTATAAATTTTCAATTCATTATTTGTTTCTCCAATAGAATGAGAATGGGTAAGTTGTAAAAATATACCCATTTGTATCTACCCTAAAGGGTGAAATACATAATGACAATATTTATCGCTTATATCCATGGCTTGGGAAGGTAATATTTATGTAATGCCCACATTTTAATGTGGAAATAACACAAACGTGACAAATTTTTTTTTTTAAACATATGTTTACAACTTAATGCACTCCCAGAAAGCCACCATTGTGCAACACAATTCTTAAGGTCTAATGTTATTTGACATGGTGACTTTGTTCAAATAATAAAACATAACTTAATTAGCTGTAAGTTCTTGCTGATCATCTCCCATAATCATGTTGTATTTGATAAAATATCGCTAGACCACACTTACATGTTTACGAAACTATTTTAGAATATCAACTTAACTATTTTAATATTACATTTGATTCACCTAAATAAGGTCTCTTCTTAAACTACATTTAGACAGTTGATTTACTGAGTAATTGCAATAACTTTCACATTCTTTTATTTTTATATCATACGGCTAATTCAGATTTGAATATTTAGATAATGTCTTACCCGATTTTCATTTAATTAAATGATTGATTTCGCAAGTTAAATGCTTAAGTAGACTTTTTTTTAAACTTTATGCACCGCTTAGGAATCCAATTTAATCCAATAGACCTCGCTTAAATTAATTCTAAATCTCAAGGTCACTTTATTAAATATTCTTGTTTGATCTTCAATTTAAATCCCCTTTATAACCTTTAGTCATAAATTTATCACTTATGCCAATCTATTAATATAAGTAATTTTAATGAAGCCTTTGATTTATTATTATTATTTTATTGCAATAACAACTAATTATTTAAATTTATAATCCCTTTTTGTCTAGATAAGGCATATTTAAACAAGGTGAAATAATTTGTCATACCCATATTAAATAATCAATATTCTTCCAACAATATTTTATCCAATATTAAAATTATTCATCGTTTTCTTTTCTTTTTTTTGGTATTATAGTTTCATCAATAAAATAACTTTAATCTACATCATTATGATTCATGTAAAATAAATAATTGGGAAATCCATTTTCAGATACATTAAATTTGGTTTAAAATAACTCCTCTTTCCATTTAATAAGGTTAAATTACCACTTGATACTTTAAAAGTTAAAATAAAATGATTTATTTCAAGTTTGAAAAGTTTACTTAAATATTAAGTTTTAACTCTCTTTTTTTTCCCCCACTCAATGAGCCCTCATTATCTTAATCTAAATAATGTTTTAATTTGAACAAAAAGTGAGTGGTTGAGAATTCAATCTCATCCACTAGATGAGATTGAATCTCCACCCTTAGATTATAGGGCAAACAAAGAGAACCCTAAAGTTATAAAGATTTCTATAACAAATTTTTATTTTTATTTTTGCTTATTTTGTTCATTTGGGAGTTGCAGGTTTTGGTGAGAGGAAAGGATGAAGAAAAAAATTAAACAAATCTACTTATGATGTGCTTTTAGATGATAATGAAGGATCTTCTCTGTGATTGCAGGTTTTATTTTCTTTTTACTTTTCCTTAAATCTTTATTTCCTCTTTCCCCATCCTCCTCTACAACTGTTCATGCACCAAGTTATTGTTTATTTGTCTGAAAGAGTTCAAATTCACGTTTTCTCTTATTTTTGTGTTGATATACAGATTTAGCGGCTGTGTATAAAAGGGATTATTTGAGATTTACTTTTTTCTCCTTTCTCATTTCAAAATTTCAGCAAACCCCCTTTCTATTTTATAAAAAAAATATTATCTTTGCTGGGTATTGCAAAACTTGCAAGATTCATTTTATTTTGCTGAGAATGGAGCACTTAAAACACTGTGTATACCATATAATTTGCACAACAATTTCGTTACAACAAATAGAGAAACTTTTGTTTTTCTTTTGGGAGGCTGGGATGTATGCGGTGCTCCCTTTGGGAGACTGTAGGCACCCCAAGGGATCCCAAGGCCCCTTAAGCTAAGCCCATGCCATGGCTGCCACATGCTACTGCCTTCACTTTATTTATTTATTTTTATAGGTAATTTTATTGAACAACATTTAAACCTTTCTTCCTATGACTTCAAGCACATTTCATTTATTTTTATTTTTATTTTTTTCAAAGAAAGCAAAGGAAGATACTAACTTAAATCTTTCTTTTACCTTAATACTAAACTTATTATGCCTCTACACTAATGGTATTTTATTTCATTGCTAAATCTCTCCTTATTTATCTTTCTAACTATCAAATTTTATTTAATAACAACCAACATTAAACCCTACTTTTCATACAAGGCTTGCAATTAACATATATAGAAACCCTCCCCTTTTTAATACAAGTAAATCAACATAATATTTTTCTTCAACACCAAATAAGATTTCCTCATATCAAGCATGGAAAGGTCACCCCACATCTCTCACAAGAACTTATAAGTTACAAGGATGCTTTACTCATAACAAATTTGCAATACCCTCTACCACAACTCATTTTTGTAACATGGGTTCAATTATAATTTTGCCATTAATAACATACTAAACATTTTTTCATATTTCAATAAGATGCAACTTCTTATTTCAATCTTTCATATGACAAATGATACATAAAATGAAAAAATTAACATGCCATTGAACAAAGTCTTGCTCTTTACAAATAATATTAGAAAACTAATATTTACATGCATTTGAGAATATACCTTGCTCTCCACCCAACCGTAATGGCATCATGGAGCCTCATGGGCTCTAGCCATACCCCTGAGCAAGCACAAAAAGATTACCAAATGATTTTGGTATAGAAGTTAAAATTAACTTATTCAACAATTACAAACACATTCATTTTCAAGAATCATTCCCACTCAAAAACCTTCATATCACTTATTTCATAAACTACAAGCAATTAGGGGAAATAGGACTTAGCTTTCTCCATGCTGCATCATTTGGATCCTTCACTCTTCTCTTTTCTCCATAGCTCTCAAACTTTACTCTCCAATCCCCCCAAGTATGAAAAAGCATCCCCTAATTTAGACTTAAAGAGGGTATAAATAATGATTCCATGTAATCCTTTCTCTCCCAATGATATGATGACACATGGATTTCATCTCCTTTCATTTTTTTATTTTTTTTCAATTCCAAGGAGATGTGACCGTTATTAATGCAACCACATGGGGTGAGAGAGGGGCATTCATGAACAATCACATCACTTGGCTTTCTTGAAGTTTCCCTCATAAATGTGGAGGTTGGAAAGTCTTCAAAAGGACTTGTAAAGTGGGTGAGGAGATAAGACTAGGATTCTTGCTTGAGTTGCAAGTTAAAGAATTTCGTCACTTTTCTTTTATGGACTTTAAGAGGGGTTAAATCAAGTCAAAAGCACATAAATTTGGTTTTAAAAGCTTCCCAACCCCTATAGATTAGACCTAGGAAGGTTTTGACACTTGGTAAGAGGTGACAAGACTCATTTAAGGCCTCTTAAATGTACTTGAAAGACAAATTTCGAAATTGAAGCTTAGGGTGACAACTCATCCTTCCACACCACCCTAGAGCACTTAGAGGATTTGAGAAATAACAATAAACACACTTAGGAGGTTTGAGAAAAAACAATAAACACACTCAAGATTTCTGGAAATACATTGGACAACACAACACCACATAGTAAGACATTAGCCTCTCCATATAGACTAATATCAGCTTTACGAGGTTCACACAATTGGGTTACTGGTAGATCTCCAAATCCTTTGGTCATGGATAGCCTGCACACTTAATTCACATGTTAATAGTCCAATATATAACAAGAGAAACATAAATTAAATTGCATACCCAAAATAAGCATGTACGAGTCATTTTGATACAATTTTTCATCTTTGAACCAATTAGAGTATCTCAACATCAAATGTGATAATTAAAACAATATCCATAAACATAATTAGACATTAAATACATCCATGATCATTATTCATACTCATAATTAAACATTAAATCTATACATGATATTCATAATCCATCTCATACTAAAATTAACATCAATTTGACCATTTCTATTTAAGTCCCATCTAATCATAGCAATTAACTAATCCTCTATTATATGAGCCATATAAGCAATAATAAAAGATACTACAAAAATCTAATCACCATCTATGTCTGAAATATCATAATAACATTTGTAAGGTCTCTAGCCAACAATAAATTAAAATGCTACTATTATTATGTAAATAAAAGATAGTGCATTGGAATATATCCATATGTATAATTTCTATATCCTTCAACATGCAGAATAAGAATTTGAATCTATCTTTAACAATAATAAAATCTAACCTTAACTTAATTATTCAACGGTATTATCTAGTATTATCTAGTGAATTCTTGAACAATTATTTATTATTAAATATCATTATGCAACTAGATAACAAAATCATATAACTTACCTTGCTAACTTACTTTAAACATCCTCATTGTCGATTTGAGTTGTTCTAGTTTACCATCGACAATGTTAATAATTTATTTCGTTGAATTTCTTCATGATCTACAAAAGTCCTGTTTCATTCCCACGTATTACCCTTTTCCACAAAACATAAAACACATTAGCGAATCACTTGAACTAAATACATTTAATTCTTTTGTCTATATCAATTTAAATATTCTTATTTCTTGATGCTTATAAGAATCTAAATTTGCATACTTCTCATTCTTTTCCATCTAATTGTTAAGACACCTTTAATGATATAATTTACTCCCACCATCATTTAACTAAGTCAAGGAAAGCTTAGAACGTTAAGTATGTAGTTGAGCGCACTCAAATTGATGTACTCTTATACTTTCAAAATTTGAATATATAACCCTCAATTTCACACACTCTCTCTCTCTTTCTCTCCATAAAAATATACTAAGGTAGTGTAAATTAAAGATTTGATCATTTTTCCCACAAACATTTCCATTGCTATATTATATTTAAATAATATTGATCAAAATATTGAATAATTCACTAATCTAGCATAATTAGACTTCATAGAAAGGTCACAATGGTCATAGATAGGGTTGGGCCTCACAATTTATTGAATCCATTTTGAAACCTAAAAACTTTTTCCCCTTGCTTAAGAAAGGCCTTCATGTTTTGGTGATCTCTATATTTTATTATTTTAGAAATCTTGATTATGTACATTTCAAATCCCATATAAAGAGCCATAAGTTCCCTAGAAGTATTGAATGAAATGCCACTAACATAAATAGTTCTATGTTTCTATTTAATCTAGTAAACTCATTTGAAAGCATGAGATCATAGTCTTTGATGGATTTCATGAAACGATGTCCAAAGACCTCTTATCTTAATAATATCATGAATAGTTGCATTTATCTATCCTTTTCATAGGAATACAATTTATATATGATTCTATCTCTTCCCACAATATTGGTTCCTCTTAAAAACCTATAAATTATGGTGTTAGGCCATAAAATAGAGTCAAGGTTGATGTAGAGAAAATTATTTTATTATTTTTATCAATACAAAAGGAACTATCATGAATAATAATAATAATCTCCCCCTCCATAAAGATATTTATGTTAGAATTATTATTTAAGTACTTATCATTTAATTATCTTATGACATGTCAGTCCTCAATAGGAAAACCAATGGTTAGATATTAAAGGATATTATTGGATTGATTAAAATTTATTACTTTAATTCTAGAAGGAAGGGTCCCCTCTTTAACCAATAAGATTAGTTAGTAATTAGGCCACCCATATTTTCAAGTAAATCTATTACCTAGTTACCTTTTTCATATGCAGGGGATTTTAATGTTTTGGAAGGATTTTGAGAGTATTTATCATCATTCATAATATAATTATAAGACCAAAGGCTAATGATGTTTAAGTTTAACATATATATAAAAAAATGAGTTCCTATTAATCTCGACATTATTTATCTCAAGATTCTTAGCCAGTGCTATAATTAAGAGTGAATTTTAAAAAAAAAATTCATATTGTTTGACTAAATGTATAATTTTTTCACAAACACAACAACTAGCTCACCTTTGCAATTCTGGAAAACCCTCTCCCCTTGCCTAACCTAGGTTACCTTTAACAAGGCTATTAATATTTAGTTTGATCCATCCTATATTAGGGAGATTCTAATTAGTTTCCTTTCACCTTTTCTGGTTATCACTATCAACATTATCGAGAGCGAAATTAAGATTTAAATTTTTATTTTATCTCTTAGTTATCAAAGAAGGATATTTAATATTTTTGATATGGAAGAATCAACATTTTCCTAGATGGATCAAAATAATTTCAACAAAATCATGTTACAAGGTTGTCTAATGCCCAAGATTTTCACTAGAAAATGCAGCAATTTTTTTTTTGATAATACTATAAAAAAAACATGGTAACAATTCTTAACCATGCACACACATGGTAACACACAATACGCATCACATGGAGTTGCTCATGCAACTCCACCATTGAAACGTCACTTGAGAGTGGGGAGTGGGGTTGATGAACAAGCAAGATTGTGGAGTTCATCACACACATCCTCAAGAGATGAAGAGAAGGATCCTAGTATTAATATTACACAAGAATTCCAGATGTTTGCTATTGGGGATATATGTGACTAATAGTAACTTTTTTGGCACATGATTACTTCATCCTATACCTTTTTTTTTTCTAATTCAATTCACGGTTGAATTATTATTCTCACATATTGCTAATTTCCATACTATTTCTCCATGTAAGGTTAAGGTCATTCTCGATACCAAAACTACTTCCAAAGTAATTATCAACATCACTTTTAGAAGCCAAGTTAATGTTAATACTAATATCATTCTCAACATTAATATTTTCGTATATATATAACGATCATGAGGACTATAATTCCAAAAGCCAATCCAAGTCTCCTAAGAATTTGTTCAATAACCACTTCACCGCTTGACATTAATACTAGTAATACTCTTGTTTATTACTGCTAAGTCATCTATTACTACTACCCTTAATATTTCTAATAAAGTGACGGTTGATATTCACGTCCCTTCACATCCTTTTAAACTCGAAGGATAGGATCTATTATTATTGTTTAATCTATTTGATTAATAGTCAAATATTTGAGTTCATATCCATAATATAATAAATAATGAACTTCTTTATACATATAAATACCATTTCCCTTATGAACTAATTTACAATTATTATAATAGTAATAATTACCCTTTTTCATTTAATTAAATTATTTCCTATATATATATTAACTTTAAATTATTTCTTTTTTTTTGCCTAAACCTCACCTACTTACTCAGACAATCCTACAGATCAACACATCAAATATTAATGAATCCACGCCTAATCCGTGCCAAGGATTTATTGCAGGCTCAACTATTGTGTTAGTTCATATTGACACAAGATATACTAAATCGGCCACTTGAGTGGCATGCAGCTAACAAATGTCTTCGTATTTTGCAAAATAGGGCCTGATTTCTTGTGATGTTTGATGTGCAGCAGCCAAGGTTACGTCGGCAATGCAAATACAGGTAAGCATAATGAAAAATGGTACATGTATGATTGTAGCGACGCTGTTGGGTTTGTGTAGACCATTCGAGCCCATTAACATGATGCTTTTACTATTGTTGCTTTAATTTCTACCTTCCCATTTTAAACCATCGATAGAGCCTAAGTATTATCTTCTACTATTATTATTATTGTCCTTTTTATCTTTTTTTTAAACACCAAGTCAGATTACAGATGTTGGCGCTTAGTGGTGAGCTTGCACTCTACCGACAACAGTCCAATCGTTATTTTTTTGGTTGGTTGCAAGGTTATTCATCTTCTCCTTATGTTCGTCCAGCCCAAGCCACGAAGAGCGACTATAACAATAGGCGCTTTTACACAGAGGGGAGTATCACCCTTATTGAGCAGACTCATTTCACAACTACCACTATTTCGTGACACGGTTGAAGTATATTACTTCCCTTCCTTGAGATATATATATATTTTTTAAGCTCATAGCCAAGATAATGTTTGTAGAAAGTATCTCGTTTACTTATACCCCTTCATCTGATGATTTACACTTATTTAAATTCTCCTTATGCGCTGCAAATTCTGTATTGCTATTTCACTAGATTGCATTTATAAAGAAAAACACCACTATTACCAATCCAACGTAAAAAGGTGTTGACATCATTGAAGGGCGATGACTGAGCAGCTGCACACTACTGTTGGAAACCCTATCGTTATATGTATTCTTGTTTTCTTTCATTTTATTCATATTTTTCAGACTGTTCTGTTGCCCAAATACTTGTTAACTAGATTTTCTTTTGTTTCATTATCAAAATGAGGGGGTTCTTCTTATCTACCCAAGAAGAACATTAGAAGTAAGTATATATTACGATTTCATTTTTTTGGCGTTTTGAACACACCCTTTCCTTTCTTTGTTTTTCTTCATATTTTCATTCTCCTTATTTCTACAAGTAGAAATAGATTTCCTGAAAGAGAAACACAGTTTTATACATAACAAATATATTCGTTATGATAAGAAATATGCAACCTCATATAAGCATGATCAGTTTCATTTTAAATGCAAGGGAATACCCAATAATTTGAACAACAACTTGATTTACCCTTCAAGCAGAATAAATAAAAATGGCTCTAAGTTCAACAAGGGAATATAAAGAATGACATACAATTGAACCAGGCTTGCTCTCCACCCTATCGTAATGGTGTCATGGAGCCACGTGGGCTCTAGCCATACCCCCAAACAAGAAATCTATGAACCCCAAGATGATAGATGGAGTTTTTCCTCAAATTTTACCAAAAAGATAAAAAAACATGACATCAAATTCTATACATATAGGCTCTCCACACCCCATATTCAACAATATCCACACAACATCTTACCCTCCTAAAACAAAATAAACAAGGATGATGAAGGTAGGGGAAACTTATCTTTTTGTCTAGATGCGAGGATTGAGCTCTTCCATCCTCCTTTCCTTTCCAAGCCAATCCATCTTAAGCACCATATCCTAAGAGGGAGTCTCCTCTCCTCCTCTCCCATTGTCTCCATCCCACACCAAAGTTCTCCAAAGGAGAAGTGGATAACACCCCACTCATCCTTCCTCTCTGAGATATATAGGATTTTCAACTTGCAACCTTTGAATGGCGAGGTGTGAAGTGTACCTCCCTCCATCAATGTGGGTCTTTTTCCCCATTAATGAGAACATGCATTTGGATAACCAGTCCATCTTTCCATCCCATCCTCCTCTCAAAATTCGTCACTCTCCATTATGAGAGCTTTTCAAGGTTCAAATCATGTCTTTGGGGCCCTATTGCAAGCCTATTTGACCCCTACCACTATGGTATAGACCTTGGGGGTTTATTTTTGCATCCCAACCCAAGAAATTGACAAACAACCCTATTTTAAAACCCATTTAAGATTCCATCCGAGTTTCACAGTTGGATAAGGGTTCCCAACCCTTAGACCCACTTCCATTCACATAATCAGTTATCCCTTAACAACAACCCACACCACCTTAACTTACCATCATATTAACTTTACTCATTTTTAAGTCCTGAAAAGGAGGTAAAATTCATGATCACAAGGAGATGTCTTTTGATCTACTCAATGGTTTTCCCTTCTTGTACTGACACTTTAATTTCCTACACATTACCATTGCAATCGTAAGAACCATCATATATCACATGAACTTGATAGATAAAATAATATTTAATTGCACAAAAATTCCATTTACAAATTCAATTAATATTCTCAATTTACGAGTCCATAACACCTTCACAATAGTGAGAATGAAACAAATATCAAGTAGAAATACAAGAATATTGTCACCCAATCACATATTTATTGTTTGTAGTACAACTTACCATCTATTTATTGAAACATATAACAAATTAGGTTTAGCATTAATCATATGCAAACAAGAGTCTTACAGGTTGACTATTTATCCTATAATATCTTGTTGTTCCTTTTCTTCCAATTAATCAAATACCAAAGGGCCACCAAAGAGAAAAAATCCTAGGGCCATACCTAATAGGTATTAAAAAATATGAGGATAGCTTGTCCAAGGTTTCAAGAATTGGGAAATGAATCAACAGGTGATTTATATGTATTCTTTAGCCTTTTTACGTAATATGCATTTGTAGGGTAGGGAAAATCCTCTTAGTTTAAGATTTCCAACTATAAGGATTTTACTTTGGAGAGAAGCTTACCATAAGAAGTTGATCATATGAATAAGGTTGTGGTTCTAGAACTTAAGGGATGGTAACTCTATTGTTCAATTAAAACTATGTTTTACTCAATAAATTATAGTAGGGTTATTTGACCATCATATTTTATTCTTTCTAAGAACAAATTGAAGAGGAAAAATATGAATTTACTAATCAAGTATTTATGTTGGGACTCAATTTACTATTGTCCTTTTCGCTTGAGTGCATTTTGTTTGTGTGCTTATGAAGTGTGGTCCCATATCAATAACTGATCTGAGAAAATCCCACAAGGGTCATCATGCTAGAATTGTGCTCTTGGTTGTGATCCCCTCTCATGTCTTTAGACTATTCCCTGAAATCAAAATTAGAAAATTGATTAAGTATAAGGTGGGCCAAGGTTCCATAGGAACCAAGAACCACTGGTTCCTAGTTCCCATGGAACCCTTGATAAAGGGTTCCTAAGTCCTATTCAAGCCTTGATGATAGGAAAAAAAGAACCATGATGCACAAGGAGAAATAATTAATTTTTTGTGTGAATTTTGAAGGTGATAGGATATGTCCTAATGGTGGACAAAGTCTTGCAAGATGAATTTTTGTAGAATTTTTAAAGTGTCAAGATATATCTTGAGAAGAGGTATCATTTTGCATAACCTAGTGTAGGCCACTTTTTTGCTACATCCTAAAGTTGGTCATTGTACTACAGTAAGAAATTTTATGGAGATCTGATGGTTGAGGGGATATTGCTAAAGTTGTAAAGATGTCAAAATATATCCACATCCCAAAAATATTACTACCTTTCTTCAAAAGCAATAAATAAAATATCATAATCCTACTAAAGGGAAAAATCCCACATCCAAATGGGTGTTGATTTTCCATAAAAGATGATTTTGACATTTGAATGGGGCTCAAGTTTTCACAAAAGGTAAGAACATGATATGAAAGAAAAAATTTGTACATGCATATTTTCCACTCACTCCACCTATAAATAGTAATGGCATAGTCATCTAGCTACTAGAATTGATTGTAGGTTTTCTACATTGATCTAAAGTGTTTATTTTGGGTGCAATTCAACTTGGACCATGCATTTTAAACTATGAATAGTGAAGATTAGGGTTAATGCCCTACTACTGATAATGGAAATATTGAGTCATTTTTCAAGGTTGGTTGTTGTGTGGTCTCTAGATGCCAAGTTGAAGGCATCAATCAATGCTAAGTCTAGTTTGCTAAAGGATTATAGACTTGTGGAATAGAAGAAAACTAGTATTGTAATATGATTATTTTGCAGAATATGTCAATGGAATTAAGTAGTATTCAAGAAGATTTATTAGTCATAGTTATGAATTTTCCTTTGTCGCATTTGTTGGCATGAATGTAATTCTCAGTTAGATGAATGCAATAGCATTCTAAAAACATCAAAATTCTTGTAATGATCTTTCTAGCTTTATGTATGGATATACAACAGTGTTTGGGATTACTAAGTATTCTCTATTGCAAGAGATCATGATCAATATTGTATGTAAATGCATAAATACATATTTTCCTTTTTGTTTCTTCTCAATCTATTGTGACTCTATTGCACAATAGAAAAACATTGACCTAGAACCATTTATGAATCGCACATCCATAAAACAAAGAATAAACCAATAGTGTAGGAGTAGGAATATTTTTTCACACCTATAACATCATAATATAACTAGGGATCTATCTTTAGTGATTTGAGAACAAAGTCATTTCATGTAGGTTATGATTGCATAACTTTATCAAGTATATAAGGGTTATATATATATATATAACTATTTTTTCTTAGCTTAGATAATTTGGGGCTAAGAATGTAGTTGGGTTTGGTTGCAACTATTTTTTATTGTATTTTTTGTGAGTTTAATACTTGTTCAGGTATACCCCTAAGAACACCCACTTGGTACAAAACTAAGCCCAAAGTGTGGGAGAGATAACTCACTCTTGAAGAGTAAGCTTAGAGTCCTCCATTATTCTATTGATGAGCCATTTACACTCACTTGTTGACAATTATGGACTTGTGAGTGGTTTATGTTTCTAGGAAGTGGAGTAGTAATTTTTTGAACTAACAATTCCAATGCAAATAGTATGTGATATAGTAGTCATGCATTTGGATATCTTCTAAACATTTCCCTCTAGAGTGTTGCCCTAAAATTAAGTAGTGTTTTGAACATAGTGATCACATAAAGACTCTTTGATTTTTTCACACAATTGGTAGAGATTGAGGGAAATATTTGATAACCATGTGTCCTCCAAAAACCTCATATTTTTATCATTTCTTGCTTTCACTTTGATAATGGATTTCTTTATATTATTCTAGATGTCTATAATTGGCCAACATGTTATTCTTAGCAATGAGGGATAAACTATTTTGATTAATCAAAATATTTAGATTCTATTATGAAGCACCAACCATTATTATGAGTTGGAGTTTCCACCCCATATTAGCAATAAGAGCCTTGTTCATTTATTTAATTTTATGTAATCCAAACCCACACTGACTGTTAAGAAAATAAATGACTATTACTTATATAGGTCCATTATTCTTTTCATGAATATCTATTTAAATATTTACTTCTCATGTTGATTAATGATTCCTATATACATTAATTTGTGCAGTTAAAGGTCAGTTAGAAAATAAGGAAGAATAAGGCACATTTAAGGAGAATGATCACCAAAGCACAATTTAATTTTTAGAGGAAACAAAGAATTTGATCTACATCTATATATATGCCTTCTACATGTACCATAATTTTTTCTTTGATCACTCATTACCATTAATCAAGCCCACCAAGGAGATTAGCCTAGGATAATGCACACACTTATTGAGTTATCAATCTCATTGATGTTGTCTCTAAACACAACCAAGTGGCATGTTTGTCTAACTTGAAGATGAAGGCATGTGGGTTTACCAAAGCACATGTTGTTAGATTATTCTGACATATCATAGTTTAATTTTGTGTAGCATATCAAGTCTATTTGTAACATTTAGATCTAAACAAGAGAGTTTTCTAAGACCATATAAACTCTAAGACTATCAACAAACTTAAGGCATAAAATTTTAGATAGTGATAAGTCGATTAAATATTACATCTATACCAATCAAGTCTATCATTAATTTTGAAGCTAAGTGCCTCTAATTGTTTATTTTATGTCCACATTCGTTTCAATACTCCATCCTAACTAAAGAATTTAAACTAATTGTATAGTTAACAATTATATTTATTTCAATAACCTAAATTATATACACAATTCAACTTAATTTATTTGCAATGCTTTATTGAGCTAAAAAAAACATTCCACATTGACTATACCATAATCATCTAAATTTAAATAAAAGCTAAGAAAGACATAACAAACACTTTTTAAAAAAAAGTTGAAACTATAAAACAGCTCTTGCAAGAATAATTTGATGCCATTTATTAAAAACAAATTATTATATGTATCTTAAAAATTCTATGAAATGAAGTTTAGTTATTCTAAAATCCACATTCAGACCGTTGGAGATTCCAACGGAACAATTTTAAATTGTAGTTGGTAGGAGAAGCGTCCATAGATGCAAAGGAACCGAATTATGATCTTGGAAAGTTATCAGAGAAACTCAATCCCTGTGGTTATCTCAAGGGCTTCAACAGAGATGTGAATTATGGCAGGCAGTTTGAACAGAGATGTGATTTGTATGACGCGCTGCACCAGCCTAAAGTTGAGGTGATTGCTGAGAGTAACTAGATATTTTGTTGTCTTTGTTTCCAATTTATTATTAGTTTTATTAGCTTTGTTTCGCTTCTTTATAAGAGCGTTGTTCAATAGAAACTACTGTGATTCAAAACTTGTTCGAAATCATTGGCTTGTGAAATGTTTGTAGGATTTAGAGCAGAAAATAGGCCGTGAAAGAATAGATAGGTAGCAGATTCAGTGCATGTTTGAAGGCTAAGTCAAGAAAGATTTCAACAGGGCACCCATGTATCTCAAGGGCTTAAACAGAGATGTGCCTCGAGTAGTCGTTTTGCATGTTTATTTATCAGGTCAGCTGCAACTCAAACATAAGATTCTCATGCCCATTCCATGCTAGGTTGTGCCATAGACTTGAAGGTTTCTAATCATGGCATTTCATGAAGTAACCCTTCTCTAAGGCATTTTGTCAAATGGCTCACATGCCCTGTCAAACAGTCCGCTGCTTTCTCTATTTCCCTAGCTTGCATGCGTGGCCATTAAGTCTATTTGCGTTTTGCATTCATGTTTACCAAGGTCGTTGCGTTTCTTTGAAGAATTCTGCCAAACAGGCTGTGGCCTATGATTCCCTGTCTATGCTTCGATGAGTGTACAGATCTTGTTCCAAAATACCCATTCATGCTCAGACAGGGGAGGGTGCTGGCGAAAATTGTGGAATTCTCCTTTACATCTGCCCAATACACATTCTTCGAGATTTTCTACCTTTTCAACATATCGATTTTATGCAAAAAAAAAGCCTTGCAATTACTGCATTTCAATGAGACGAGATCTCATTTAGGCATTCTGTCAAACAGTTCGCATACGTTGTGTATGCTCACATTTTGTATTCATGTTTGCCACCTGCAATCAACACATTCATGAGTTGACATCTCTTTAAATCAATTTGTTAATGATTCGCTGCCTTTAAGATCACCTCCCCTTGAGGGACTTTCTCAACAGTTTGTGCTTATTTTGGCGTGAGGCGTTCTGTCAAACAACACGCGCCATCTTCATTTGCCTGAAAGTTTAGATCGTTTCCTCATTTTGCACTCATCGCTGGTGGAGTGAGTGCTGTCAAGGGTTGCGGGCTTGGGCTTTGTACCTGACAGTTGCATTTGCTTAAAAAGTTTCTAAAACCTTTTTATCATCAGATCGATTTTGTAAATCTGCAGTCATTTCATTTCATAAGATCACGTTTCTCTGAGGCATTTTGAAACAGTTCGCAACTTCGTTAATGCTTTCCCAGTTTGCAGGCATTTTGTGTTCGGGGGCGGAGATCGGGAATGTACCATGCACGAGTTATACGCCGTAAATCGATCAATGGAAAGGCTTCCCCAAAGCCAGCAGCAGGTACGCTTTCTAGTGGAAAGAGTGCAGAGCTTGCTTCCAGAAATTACAGCAAGCTACCATGGAAGAAATCAGGCTTCTCACCGATGGAAAATCAGGGTTCGTTCTTCTATTGCTTGAAAATCAGGGCCCTCCTCCTTGGGCTGTTGGACAAGCACACAGAAGAATCGGCGAGGGCAGGGCATAAAGAGCGCCAAAAACAGGGGAATCACCCACGGAGCATAAAGAGCGACAGAATTACACAATAATGGAATGAAGTTCTAAGTTCCATCCATCATGTCCCTCCGCTTCGATAAAGACTCTGTTTCTCCATGTGATATGGATATCCGATTGATGCTACATATTTGATCTTCAGGAACCTCATGGCTGTGGACATCTACAAAGAAAAAGAAGCCGCCGTTATGTGTTTCTGGAAGTGGCTTTGCTGAACATGGTGATAAACATGAAGTCTCTCAAAACAGCTGGGAAGAACCTGCACAAAATCGTCCATAAGTCT
>VDFB02000017.1:430848314-430886467 GCA_007258455.2 Sequoia sempervirens
ATAAACCCAAAGAAGTTATGAAGCACAAAGAAAGCAAATAATAAGAATGATTATACTAGATATTTGTTGAAGCCTCCATGGTTCACCTCCATAACACCTCCTAGCTTGCAGTGTATGATTGATGCCCTCAGATCGAGTGTGTGAGCAATTTGACTATGACATTGTCCTGTGCAAGTTTTGAAGGATTTAAGTATAATTATGCCTATGCTAATGCCTATGATAAATGACTATAACAAATGATAAATGAGTATAATGCCTATAATAAAAAAGTGGTCCCATACATTATGAGCAAAACTGACATTTTATAGAAAATGTAATTTTGAGTGGATGGACGAGATCGACTCTTGACAGAAACCTAAAATCAAAGGACGAGATTCAATTTGATAATCCCTCATCAGGGTTAGGGAAAAATCCTTAGATGAGTGGTCAAGATGTCATATGAGAGAATCGAATTACCAGTAGAGAAAAGATGAGATAGTTAATTAGAAAAATAAAGATTTTCAAACATCAATAAGATAAAGACTACCTAATCAATGAGATTTGAAAAATCAAAAAGATAAGAGGTGGACTGAAAAGAAAATTTAAATAATGAAGAATCTGCTCACTTTATTTAATTTTTGGAAGAAAGCTACCAATTTGAATTAAATCAACTCAAAATATGGATTTTGTGAGATAATAAATAATCTTTTTTAGATTATTTACTAAAATGAAGTGACAATTAATAAAATGAAATCATTTTAAATAATAAATTGATTTAAAATGATGGAAATGCTAAATTGAGTAATTAAATAATTAAAGATAATTATTTAATTTTAGAAGATTATGACCGATAATTAAATAAATTCATAAATTCATTTAATTATGGAAATTAGTGACACATTGAATAAATAAATAAAATTTATTTATTTAATAATCAGGAAGAATAAATGGATAAGGGTAATTAAACAAATTAACAAATTAATTTAATTAAAGGAAGACTTTAGACAATCAAAGACGTATTGAATAAATAAATAACATTTATTTATTTAATAATCATGAAGAATAACAGGACATGTGAATTAATCAAACAATTATGAATTATTTAATTAATAGTCGAATGTGGACTAAGAACATAATTAAATGTCATAATTATGCTAGGACAAAAGTGGTAAAAATAGAGCTAGGCCTAAGTCATTTTTAAGTGTCTACATTTTGCCCCTCTTTGTCATAATGCAACATGTCATGTGACAAAGAAAATAAGAAAGTCATGCCCCAGCGAAGGTACAGAGTAACAATGCCCCCTTGGAAATTTTTTCAAATTCTGGATCAGCGACAGGAAAATTTGGAAAGGGTCTCGATAAGTCAATTTGATGACTAGAAAAACAACAACACAAACGGTTTCAGGTTCTGACATTTTTAAGGCAGTTAATGGGGTGGTCAAAGTTAGTCAAATGAGCCTCCAGTAATAACCTAGTTGACAAATGCCATTTTGAATTTATAAATAGGTTGACAAAGGGGTAAAGTCAATTTATTCTTACTATTTACATTGCAAATTTCGAGAGCACAGAGCGAAAAGTAGTGCAGCGAGGATGGTGATTCCAGTGACAGAGCATTGCGGCGAGATCGTGCAGACTTTCGGGCGACTAGAGGGCTCAAAGCCAGTGGTATGTACCCCTATTTGATGTGCCACAATGCAAGTGCAAGCATAGTTTAGGTTAGACCGGTGATTTGCAATGCATTTGTCAAAAATCATGACGCATTCGCCTTTTTGAGTCACATTCGATAGTTAGAATGTCGTAATCAACATTTTGCGATGCAATCGCATGTTGAAGCAATGCATTTGAATGGAACAATGCAAGTGTCAAATCTCACGATGCAAATGCTCCTTTGCGATGCATTTGAGCCATCAAATGAAACAATTGTGATGTTGAGATGCATTTGAAATATGAAATGATGCATTCATTGTTTTGCGATGCAATTACAGTCAACACGACGCATTTGACTTTAGCTTTGACTAGGGCTGATTTTGATACTTGTTGAATTTGAAATGGTTTTGATGATACTAACATGTTGTTTGGCTTTGTGCAGAGACAACTTACCCCTATTTATACATTAGAGAGCAAACCGATGACATTCTGATTTGCTGAAAAGCTAAGCCTATGAGAGCAGCGATGACTGATGTCACTGGGTTTATTTTATGTCACCTATATGACCACCATTCAGGAAAATAGGGGACTATTGACTGCACTATGTTAGCGTAGGCATTCCGAGACATGTTCCTTTCACCTGCCGACGAGAGAGGTGATTATTACACTGGAGGATGTCTACCACATTTTATGAGTGTCGATCTAAGGAGAGCGGATCGTTTATGACCCTCGCCATGGCAAGAAAACTTTCAGGACATACTATCGAGATGAGGGCGTAGGACTCAACATCTAGGGATACAAGATCTGATGGGAGTTCATGGCGGAGCACTATGCTCGTTTTGATGCATTCCTAGCGACACTCATTGGCGGTATTTTGATTCCTGACCATCGAGGACATGGGTTCCCTATTGGATGGGGAGACGTCTTGGTTGGGATGAGGCGAGACAGGACAGTTTATGCCTAGGGTCCGTGTCTATTGGGCACATTCTACCACCAGTTGCACGAGGTTGTTTACCGGAGGGCAGAGTATCTCTTGCGGGACCACATTGATGATGATTTGGGCCTTAGAGCACATAGCCATATTTCGACCACCCATTTAGAGACCACAGTTAGGTGAGGGGATGCCCTACACCTATTATTATTCTAGTGCCTTACAACAGACGCGGATGGGAGAGACGGGTTGGTGGCATCACAGGATTGATACCATGGTGTCGTTTATCTGGAGGCCATACAGAGACTACCTACAGTGGGATGACAAGGTGGATCATCTCAATCTTTTCCAACAGTACCACTACCTGATTGGTAGGACAATGCAAAGCCAACTTATCATAGAGATGTATCTACCGCAACATGTCCTTAGACAGTTCAGAGAGCAGCAGGGTGTACCTGCAGGGACAACCAAGTACGCTCGATCTTCCTGAGAGTATGCTTGGGGGCTAGCCATTCTAGTAGCCTTTGTAGAGTAGTAGATTGATGGGCTAGGAGTGCAGCCATGGGGATGGAGAGGTGGGATTACAGATCTTGGGACCACAACAAATTATGATCTATGGTGGCAGGCACATAGACTAGTGCCATTTACAGATCCCAATGGGCCAACACCTATGGATAGGAGGTCAGTCATACCACATGTGCCTAGGGTCAGGCAAGGAGGCAGAGGTGGTGACAAAGGAAAAGGTTGTGGCAGGGATGGAGGCAGGGGGAGAGATGGAGGCCGAGAT
The DNA here is from genome assembly GCA_007258455.2 of Sequoia sempervirens. Lineage (NCBI taxonomy): Eukaryota > Viridiplantae > Streptophyta > Pinopsida > Cupressales > Cupressaceae > Sequoia > Sequoia sempervirens. The sequence goes on from VDFB02000017.1 coordinate 430,851,658, forward strand.
GGAGGTAGAGATGGAGGCTGGGGTGGGCCGAAGGAGGAGGAGAGATGGTCAGAGACAGAGCAGGAGGGTGCACCCACATGCGGTGAGGGTAGCACTAGATGCTATCCTAGAGGTGGTGGAGGAGGGAGTGAGAGAGGAGGAGGAATAGCCACCATAAGAGGAGGCCAGACAGGAGGAGGATGTGGTGGCAGTGGAGGTGGAGGTGAAGAGATAGGAGGATGTGGCAGGGGAGGAGAGAAAGGAGGAGGATGTGGCAGATGATGATGATGATGATGATGAGGCCATGAATGAGGCTGAGATGCTTCTCAGATTCAGGATGGTGGAGGGAGATGAGGAGATACCATCCAGTTCGGCACTGCCCCATGATGCTATGACAGAGCAGAGGGTGGCAGACCTTCAGAGGAGACTGGATGAGAGTGCTGCATAGGTCCGAGCACTACAGTCAGAGCTAGAGGTAGCTCAGGTAGAGCGGGATCGGGTAGTGATCCGTTAATAGGACTCAGCTTAGTGGTGCATCGAGTTTGTAGCGTTATGCACAGGGCCTTTTGGGGATATTGCTCGTGAGCTGACTAGGGTGAGCACGAGGTTGGGACAGTATAGTACCTTATACAAGAAGGTAGTGCCTCCCGAGCGATAAGATCCTACGTTGTCACGGTCACAGATGAGGACAGGCAGTGGTCACTGATCAAGGAGTGGTAGTGGCAGTAAGAGTCACACTAGTGTAGGAGGGTCTACCTCATTAGGGCACAAGTCCCACCACTCTCACAAGCATGCCTCGAGTCCTCATTTCAGCCACAATCATGGGTCCACTAGTTCAGGGTAGAGATTAGTATAGAGGTAGCCATCAGTGGTAGATCCTTCTACTTCTCAGAGCCAGGCCATAGTGACATTACAGGTGTCTATTTCTGTGGAGATGATGCCATCAGTGTCAGTTCCATTGGTTGCATAGACAGAGGCTGCTACAGGTCCACCCATCATTTCAATGCCAGTCATAGAGCTCTAGCCTCCACACTTTTCACCACGAGGGGATGATGAGAGTCTACCTGAGGGGCATGTTTGTTATTATGACACATTATGTATAGACCATTGAGCCTCCGAACTCCATTTTTGGAATATCTGTTGACTCTATCCTGTGACATTGTATATTTTTGAGATGATATTTATATGATGATGTAGTTTTGATGCGGCCTACATGTGTGTCATGCACTGTTATTTGATTTATGCATTATGATGTATATGACGTGATGCCTTATGTTTGATGTTGATTTATGATGGATGATGGTATTATGTATGTTCTATGATGCTTTCTTATGATATGATGACATGATGATGCAATGCTTATTTATGTGTTATGTTGATTTATTTGAATGGATGCCTTGTTTATGATAATGTGAATGTAAATGCAATGACATGTATATGATTTAATGCTATGGATGATGTATGTATGGACCTAATGCAATGTTTATATGATCATGTATGCACTTATGTTTTTGTATGTCACAAGATATCATCGTGAGATGAATGAGAGAAGATGACCAGACTGATGAGAGAAGATGACCAGACCTAAAGAGATGAATGTTAGTTCCTAGACCAAATCCTTCAAAACTTTTCCATAGGACTTTAAATATTTATTTCTCTTAATCATCATTGGGAAGACTATTGTGATGGCCAACAAACACCATGATATAACATAGATCAAGGTGTGCAAGATCATACCATCACATAAGATAAGCAGTCATAGACAAGGATGATCATGACTCAAACTAAGAGTGTGATTACCCCAGTCTTTTGTCATAATCAACCACAAGCAGAAAAAGGCAAGAAGGACAATTCATGAAACGTCGTTGCTTCTCTACATCCTGTTTCTAGGACATCCTTGAGAAACTAGCAGCATGATTTCCAAAATACAAAATAGAGACCTTATCATGATACATTGTTGCTTTTCTAAATCCCAAAATCAGGATCTCGCTAAGAAAATAGTAATCATGTGTGTCAATCGTCATGATATGTCGTTGCTGCTCTAAATCCTGTTATTAGGATCTCGCTGAAAAACTAATATCATGATAAAAATCCAAAAGACAAGTGCCAAGTGTTTTCCAAGTGCATCTGGATATCCATTGTTTCGATGTTAAGATGTCAGGTTTGATGATGATGAGATGCCAGAGTGTCAAAGTTTTGATGATGCCCAAATGACAAATGTCAAAAATTATTGAATTCAGGAAGGACACATCCTGAATAATGTTGACGTCGAGAGGATTGATCCTTTAAATGTCAAAAAGGGATCCCTCGAGATGATGATGATGATGCATAGGAAGGACACATCCTAAGGCATAAATGACATAGTTTGTTCTTCAGAAGGACATATCTGAAGAATACTGATGTGGAGAGGAGTGATCCTTAGATGTCAAGAGGATCCCTCAAAATATCGAATGACAGTGACAATGCCTAGGAAAGACACATCCTAAGGCATGAATGACAGAAGCTATTTTGCAGAAGGACACATCTACAAGGTAACCAAGAGCTGAAAGTTTGATAGGTTATGATAATTTGACTTGTTTTGACTAAGTTTGACTAAAGTCTAGGCTGAGTTTGGCTTGTGTTGACCCTATGCCGATATTTGTTGTGATGATATGATTGATGTGTTGTTTGAGATTGTCATATTGAAATAAATGATCACCATAATTTGTGTTTAGGATTTTATCCATTTGGGAATGATTTGCTTTGACTTGAAGACCTTTTGACGTGTGTGTCAGTGTGATGCCATGAACCCTAATGGATTGACCTAGTGCGGCCTCAGGGGCTCTTCGATAGATGGCCTTGCCTAAGTCATGCACTTAGAGACCTCGTAGTTCAACACGATCAATGACTTTGTCTTGATGACAAAAGATTACGCCATGATTTTATTTTGAAAAACCTAAAAGAATTGACCTAATGTCTTGGGGACTCAAGTATGAGTCTTGCCTACGTAGCAAGTGTGTAGAGACAATGTAGTTCAAACAAATGACAAAGACTGATCGATTGACATGACTTCATTTTTGTGTTTTTCTAACATTTTGACTCTGTTGGGGTTTCTTCAAGACATTTTTCAAATTTTAGGTCTTTTTAAGGACATTTTATGATGTTTTTGGTCTTTTTTCAGGACTTTTTGCGATGTTTTGGTCTTTTTTATGACTTTTGCAATTTTTTTGGTCTTTTTCATGACATTTTGCAATTTTTTGGGTCTTTTTTCAAGACTTTTTAGCAATGTCGAAACCATGCGTGACATCCACTATAGTTACATGATAAATGTTTTCCCCCCAGTTAGGTCCAAGACTTACCCAAATTGAAAGGATGTGAGAAGTGTGTGTCTGCGGTACCAGATGGACATTAAAGAGGACTTGATGTCAACCATTTATCAACCATAAGAGGAAGGGTATGATGTCATTGCCATTGGCATGATAATGGTGGGAAATGTATTTCATCCTAGGCCAAGGTAGACAAAGTAATAGTAGATGGCAGAGCGATGATTGATTACACATGTCACCTATTTGCCAGGTTTTCACCATGGTACTTATCCAAAGTGCCTGTTTACCAGGTTTTCACTGTTGGAAAAATCATTTTTCTTTACTATTTTGTCATTTTTCTTATTTTTTTGGTGCTGCCAAGACACCTGTTTGCCAGGTTTTCATCAAGGCAACGATTTTTTTATGATTTTTCAATTTTTTTTGCATTTTTCAGTTTTCAGCTCAATCTCCTGATGCTATGTGTAGAACTTTTGAAGATGTAAAATATTGATAGGCTCTGTCAGTTGTTCTCCATCTAGAGTCACCAGCTGATAGGCTCCAGAACCAAAAGAAGATATGATGACATAAGGACCCAACCAGTTTGGTTCAAACTTTCCTGGATTTTCTCTGTTAGCCTAGTTCTTAGGGTTCTGCATGAGGACTAAGTTGGTAATGTCAAATTTCCTGATCATGACTCTCTTGTTGTAACTACGATAAAGACGGTTCTGATATTCTTGTAGATGATTCAGGGAATTTTTCCTTCTTTCTTCTAGCATCTCTAGCTCATGCAGTTGTGACTATCTATACTCTTCTTCATTAGTTAAACCCTTCAGGGAGACTCGCAATGAAGGAATTTCAACCTCGATGGGTAAGATGGCCTCAGCTCCAAAGACTAGGGTGAAAGGAGTGGCTCTTGTAGGTGTACGAATGCTAGTGCGGTAAGCCCACAGAGCAGGGTTGAGTTATATATGCTAGTCACAGCCAGTGTCATTGACAGTCTTTTTGAGGATCTTAACAATGGTTTTATTTGACGCCTTAGCTTGACCATTTCCTTGTGGGTAATACAAAGATGAAAAATGGTGTTGGATGTGAAATCGCTCACATACTCACGAACGTCTTGGTTTTTAAACGAACGTCCATTGTTAGTGATGATGGATTAAGGAAGGCCATATCAACAAATGATGTAGTTAAGGATGAATTTGGATTTTTTTTCCGGTTATGTATGTCGGAGGGATGGCTTCGATCCACTTCATAAAATACTCAGTGGCGGTGATAATGAATTTATGGCCATTGGACAAGGTTGGATGGATCTTACCCACAAGGTCGAGTCCCCATTAAGCGAAGGACCAAGGAGAGGTGATCGGTCGAAGTTCCTATGCTAGAGCGTGGATCAAATCATTGTGAATCTGGCATTGGTGACAAGTCTTGACATATTCTAGTGCATCCTTTTCAATGGTTGGCCAGTAGTACCCAAGTCTCATTATCTTCTTGGCTAGAGTAGGACCACTCGAATGAGACCCGCATATACCATCATGGACTTCACGTAAGGTTGTACTTGCTTCTTTAGTGTCGAGACATCTAAGGAGGGTGTTATCAAAGCTACGACAATAAAGGGTGTCATTGACAATGGCATATCTTGCAGCTTTTCAGATAAAAGACTTGATCTGGTTATTAGATAGGTTAGGTGGAAGGGTTTGAGACTTAAGGTAGTCATGGATGTCTTGATACTAGGGAGAGTTGGGACCAACAACTTCGTAGACCATCTCTGACTTTGGAATGTCATAGGCAGGGACCAACAATTTCTCTATTAGGAATTCTAGTTGAGGAAAATTGCTTGGTTTGTCGAGGAGAGAGCCTATTGTAGCCATGGCATCTGCCACTTTGTTTTGTGCTCTCGAAACTTGCTCAAAAGTTACCATGTGGAAGTACATTTGGAAACTATCAACCATTCATTTGTAGGGCATCAAATTCTCATATTTTGTGTCATAGTCATCATTAACCTGGTTGATGACGAGTTGAGAATCCCCATAGACATGTAGTGCTCTGATTTTCCATTTTATTGCCATTCTAAGTTCTGTAACTAGTGCCTCATATTCTGCCACATTGTTTGTGCATAGGAAGGCAATGTAGAAAGACTTAGGAATGGAGTCTCCTTGAGGGGTGATGAACAAGATTCCTGCCCCTGAGCCATGATTTGTGTGTGATCCGTCAAAGTAGAGTCGCCAAGGTGACTTAGGTTCCGTGTGGAATATCAATTCATCTGGAAAATCTATCACTAATGGGTGATCACTTTGTAGAGGTGCATCCGCCAATTGGTCCGCTATGACTTGTGCTTTTATTTCCTTCCTTTCTACATATTGAATGTCATATTCACTTAGAATCAAGACCCATTTTTCCAGACATCTCGTTAATGTTGTCTGATTTAACAAATATTTAAGGGGGTCAATCTTTGCTACTAGTTGTGTCTGGTGGCTTAATAGATAATGTCTTAGTTTTTGTGCTGCAAAGACCACGGCTAGACAAGCCCGTTCAATTGATGTGTAGTTCAGTTCATACCCGACCAATGTTCAACTGATGTAATATATAGCTCTTTCTTTTTCTTCTTGGTCGTTCTATGCTAGCAATGCGCCCAGTGCTGAATTAGTGGTAAAGATGTATAAGATCAATGGTTTTCCATGAATGGGCGACATGAGGACTAGCGGTGACAGTAAGTTGTCTTTTATTTGCTAAAAAGCCTCTTGGCATTTATCTGTCCATACAAAGGGGATACCCTTGCGCAACAGATATTGGAATGGGTGACACTTGTCAGCCAATTGCGCTATGAAGCACTGAATAGATTGTACCCTGCCTTGTAGAGTTCTGAGTTCACTGATTCCTCTGGGAGGAAGCATGTCTATGATGGCTTTTACTTTTCTGAATTGACCTCAATACCTCTTTGGGAAACTATGTATCCCAAGAGTTTACTTGATGTTACACCGAAAACACATTTCTTATGATTCAATCAGACTTTGTATTCTTCTAGTCTTTTGAAAATTGTGTCTAACACCTTCAGATGATCTTTCCTTGTTACTGATTTATCCAATAGGTCATCTACATAATCTTCCATTATTTTATGCATCATTTCATGAAATATTGTGGTCATAGCCCTCTGATATGTGGATCCTGCATTTTTGAGATCGAATGGCGTGATATTCCAATAGTATGTACCCCATGGGCAAGTAAATGTCATTTTGTGCTGGTCTTCTAGGGCAATGCAAATCTGATTATAATCGGAGAAACCATCCATGAGGGACAACACCTCATATCTTGTTGTAAGTTCAACTATATTGTCAATGTTCAGTAAAGGAAAGTCATCTTTTGGGAATGCCTTATTTAGGTCTCTAAAATCTATATAGATGCGGATCATCCCATTTGGTTTTTTCATTGGCACTAGGTTAGATATCCATTTAGCATAATCGATAGACCGTATGAATCCAGCATCTAGAAGTTTCTTCAACTCATCCTTGACCAGTAGCACAACCTGAGGATGCATTTTGTGTAACTTTTGTTTGACTGGTTTGGCATTTGGCAATAGTGGCAGATGGTGCAGAACTAGTTCTGGGTCCAATCCCGGCATGTCAGCATAGGACCATGCGAAGTTGATTTTATGTTCTGCAAAGAATTTATGAAATTCTGGTCTCTCTTCCTCAGTTAATGATGCAGCGAAGAGGACCATTTTGGGATCTTCTGCAATTGATATGTTGTCCTCTATGGTGTCTTCTATAAGCATAGCTGATTTCTCTTGTTGCACGGAAAGAAAGTCCAGTCCCTCATCTTTGGGCACCTCAAAGAGGTTTTCACCCATAGATACATCCTTTGTTTTTACTTTTTTTTTGTCAGAAGGTTCCTTTCGGTTTTCACCTAAAGACGTTTCATTTTTTACTTTATTTTTATTTTTCATTTTGTGACTGGAGGATGGAGCAGTCTCGCCGAAGTAGGCCACACAATCTAGATCAATGGTGAATCCTAACTTGTGATCACCATCAGGTATTCCTTCACATAATCCCATAAACTCTGCAATTGCCTCATCATTGTGAAAGGTGTCCAAGATTGGCGGGCCTTGTTGGTCCCAATTGATTAGTTGAGGATAAACTAGGGAAATGCCATCATCAGTATTGGTGAATTGAGGGGAGGATTCAGAAAGCATACAGACGAATTTAGTGATATTGTAGATGAGATTATCATCATCTAATTCCACATCAGATTCTATCTAATATTTCCCTTCACTAGTCTCATATTCGTTGTCAAAATAAGGGGTGAAGGACTTAGAGTCATGATTGTCAGTGTCATTTGATAATTCAGATGGGTTGGAATGATGGGATTCAGATGGTGGGTCTTGTATGTCATGGGGAAATGTAATGAGATCTTGACTATTGGTTGCTTGATCGATTTTAAATGTTTGTCAAAATTTTTTTTCAAAGGTGAGTTCCCCCATTTCGACAAACAAATCATCAACGCAACAATCACTTAAGGATCTTTCAGAGCCAAATTACCACTCTTGGGAGTTAGTTTCGATGAAGGTTTCCTTAGCGGTCTCGACACTTTCCAAACCATGCACTCACTCACTTGAAAGCCCATTGGTACGTCAATTGTCATTGTTGGGCAATTCATATCCTAGTCCAAGATACTTTGGTTTTTTAAAAGATTATATGGGCTCCCTTCGTCCAGTTTTATTTCTGCCTAGGCCACTAGTTCCATCATAGCCTTTAGCCTTCATTATGTCATATCCCTTTCCATATTTCTTAACTGGTAATGGGGGTAGGTCAGCCATTTCTTTATAAATCCATCCTGTAATATCGGCAAGGTCCTCGTTACTCATGTCGCCCCATTTTATAAAAGCTATTTTTGGTGGAACTTTGAAGATTTCCTTGGGTTCCATTTTAAAACATGGTCGACCATAGTCTTTTGGAGACTTGGGTATTGTTGTGATGCTATATATTGTATGTAATTTGAATTCTCCATAGCCGAGGTCCTGGATCTTGACAGTGGGTTCATCCTTAGGGTTTTTGGAAGATGGTGGTATGGCAGAAGATGTGGACGGAGTGGATGTGGAAGATGTCACGAGTGTGGATGGATCAATGTATTTGGAAGATGAGGAACCTGAAGCCTCTCGATTGATAGGCACTCAGTTTTTAGAAATACCCCTTAGGTTGGTACAGTATTGAAAAGGGTTGGGGTTGCCATATATAGTGATTTTTGTGCCATCAAATGGGAACTTTAGGCACTGGTGATATGTGGATGGAACGGCTTTTAAGGCATGAATCCATGGGCGATTGAACAAGATGTTGTAGGGTAGTTCTAGATCCAGGACCTAGCAGGTTGTATCCATAATGACTGGTCCTACTCTGATAGGAAGAGATATAACACCTCATGAAGAGCATTCTTCGTCATCATATGCTTTTATCACTATGCTCTTTTTAGGGTCTATACATGCATTAGAAAATCCTAAAACCTTAACCAGTTTCAAGGAGCATATGTTCAATCCTGCTCCACCATCTACTAAAACTCTTCTGACCTTGTGCTTGTGGATGGAAGTTTCGATGTGTAATGCATCATTTTGGTTAGGCTTAGGTGACGAGCAGTCTTGATAAAAAAAGGTGACGTGGTGAGGCATAGTGAGGTATCCCACCATGGTCTCAAACTGATTGACATCAATATCCTTAGGGACTGACGACTCTTGTAGGGTTTTATCTAGTATAGCCTTATGTGTGGGAGATATGTGAAGTAGCTCGAGTATAGAAATTTGCACAGGTGTTTTTCCAAGCTAGTCGATAAGGTTAAACTGGCTCTTGGGTTGGCATTGCTTTGTAGTCGAGGCAAGTTTTGACTATTCAGGAGATGGGCCATCTATGGTAATTTTGGGTTTCCTAGTGGGAGATAGACCAGCTATGGGGACCTTGCCACTTTGAGTAGTAGCATTGCATTGGGGTGCTCTCTTGATTGTAATGGTATTGATGTATTCGTCATCAGTTCAGACATTATTTATATTAGGTCCACCAGAATAGTCGTACTTGGCGCGGGAAAAGTTAGCTTGATTATTGTTTGTCTATGGACTTGATGTGGAAGCATTATTAGAACCATGGTCTTGTAGTGGGTTCTTATGAGTAGTATGATCTGAATTGGAGGAAAATTGTGATCCACCTACCTCAATGATATGACCCTCGATAAGGTATTGAATTAGGTTTTTTAGTTATCGACAGTAAGAGGTTTTATGTCCTTTTGCACGATGATAATCACAAAAGGCATTATCGTCCCACCATGCTGGTTTGAATTGTCTTGGGTCATATGGTTTTGGTTCTTGAAGTGTGATGACCCCATTTTGGAGGCATTTCTTAAGGACTTCTTCAATGGGCTCACCCAAGGAAGTGTATGCGCGACCCCTAGGAAATTGTCTTATCTAACAGTATTGTCCTTGATTATTTTGGTTGCTCTGGTTGTTTGAAGGGACATTGGTAAGGGGTGTTAATGTCGCTGTTGGTTTGTTTTGGTATTGAACCCCTTTTAGGGCCAGTACAGGACCCACAATGTTTGTAGTCTTGGTGTCAACAACACCGTCATTTGTAACATGTTTATTTTTGACCCAATATTTATTCTTGTAGATGGGAGGATTTGCATTTGTGTTTTTGGGACCGTATCTTAGATCTCCCTTTGTGATAAGGGTTTTTTCAATCTGGACCCCTTTTTTGACTAGGTCCGTGAATGTTGTGCAACAATGCACTTGCAATGCATGTTTTAGGGGACCCAGAAGTGTTTGAACAAACACATCCACCTTTTCCCTTTCGGGTATATCAATGTGACACCAACTAGCTAGAATTCTCCATTTTTGAAAGAATGGGATGAATGTCTCACCAGCATCCTCTTGCGTGAGATTGCAAAAGCTAGTAATAGAGGTGTCCATGTCAATGTTGCATGCGTAATTATTTATGAATTTTTTTTTAAGATCATCCCATGTTTGGATATCCTTTTGAGTGGAAAACCATTCAAGGGTAGGACCCGCAAGAATTTTAGAGAAAAGTCTCATCAAGTATGTTTTTTGATAGGCGATGTCCATACAATTGGTTGCAAATTCGTGAACATGTTTGATGGGGTTTGTCTTTCCTCTGTATTTTGTGAAATTGGGTGACACATATCCCAAAGGAAATGGTGGCATGTATAAGCTCATGTCGAATGGGTAGATGTTTAGATCATATGACACTTCTGATTTCTTGCCTGATATTTGCATATCTTGGATAGTTTTCTCTAGACCCATCATTTTTTCTTGTAAGGCATCTATTACAGGGTTGTTTGTGGTCCCATACATTGGACTGATTGGTACACCATAGGTGCCCATTGGTTGTGAATGAATGTTGGCATGTTGTTGAGGGATGGGTTGTTGTGATATGTATGACGTGTTCAAATTTGTGTGTTGTTGGTATTGAAAGTTTGGATTGGGGGTATGTTGGTGAGAATGAATGTGGGATGAGTAGGTTGGGATGTGTCCCCCAGCCATTTGTGTCGATATTTGGGGAATATGGTGACCATGAATATTTTGATGTGCTAATGATGCCATGGGTTATGTGTTTTGACTACCTTGTCCAAATTGTTGGGTTTGGACAAGAGGAATGGTCATATTTGGTCCTTGGGATTTGACGGTATTAGACAGTGTTGTCATGTTCACATTTTGCTATTTTCCTTGAATAAATATGTGCCGTTTACCCCCACCCAAAGGATTTTGTGAGATACCAATGAGAGGATATGTCGAAGGTGTACTCATGGTACTTGATGTAGCTATCAAAGGGGGATTGGTATGACTTGATGATGCTCCCGTGGCATTTACCATATTGGTAAAAAGAGGATTGGAATAACTTTCCCACATTGCGGTAGAGCCAAAGGTGGTTCCAACTGATTGTGATAGTGTTGTGGATATTGTGGGCAATGTGGCGGATTGTGTTCCTCCAATGGATGTAGCGTTTATTGTGTTGGAGGTGTTTGGGATGTTGGAGGTAGCATGCACTATCATTGTAGTGTCAAAGAAAGTATTGCTTGTAGTATTTGGAGGTTGACCACTATTTGACATGTTATGCGTGTTGTTGACATTAGGGTCTGGAGATGTTGGTCTCAATGTGTTAATGTCAAATCCTTGAGGTAATTTTACTCTTGGACTTAAGAGTATGGCCAAATATCTGTCTCTATCATATAGGACCATTTGTTCCACAAATTGAGAGGCCTCTGGGTCTTGTGCTACTACCTCTAGGTTTTCCTCAAGTATTTTTCCATATACATCCTTATGTAAGAATGGTTCAAAGGGACTGTTTGATGAGGATGGTGTTGTCGTGAGAGGTTGATTGTTTGTGTTGGCAAATGGATCGTCAAAAGTCCAATTTGGGTCATACGAGGGATTATTGACAATGGAAGTGGGGTTTTGTCAAAAATTTTCCATTTGTCGTTTCTGTTTTTGGAGTCTAGTTTCTACCATAAAATGAGATTGCTCAAAATGAAAATGACAACTAAATGCAAGGATGGCACTATGCAAGGTCTAAGTTCAAAACGACGACTAGAATGATTTTTTTTTTTTTTGGATTTTTTGGAATAAAGTATGTAAGGTATAACCTAGAATGCAAGTTGAGAAAAGGATACCTAAGCACTTCTAATCTCAATCTTTTTTTTCAATTTTGGTTACTAAAGGACTTGCTAAAAATGACAAAATGACAAGGTCGAAATGACTAGTGAGTTTTCCTAACTAGACTTTTGAGTTGGAAAAATCTCACAAAAGGGGCAATGACTGAAAAAGGGAGTGATGATTAAGTCCAATATAACCTAGCTTCGAAAGAAATGATGCTGCAAATTGTGCTGAGATTTTCCTAATCCAAAGTATGCAAGAATGAAAACCTAGGGACAAGCTAATGCCTAATGTATGCAACTAACATTTGAAAGATGAAGCCTATGGTCAAACTAGAATTGAGCAATTTTGAAGTTGGTTTCTGATAGAATTCCTTTGGAAACAGTGTTTGACCAGAGATTGACAAAGTTTAGACTTAGTTTGGACTTTGTATGAAGATTTTTTTTTGTCAAGAAAATGCATCATTTGAGACCTCGAATGCATCGTGGTTTTGCGAATGCAGTTTGGTTTTAGCAAATGCGGCTCTGGGACTGACAAATGCAACTGAGTATTGTAGATGTGGCTCTATAAGGTTCAAATGCATCACGACACACACAAATGCAGTGTTTAAAATGTCTAATGCAGTTCAACAGAGCGATTGCATCTGAGAAACTCGAATGTGGTTCAATAGATGTGACACAGTTTATTTTCTTGACGTCTTGTGAGCAAATTTGATCTATCTAATGGTGAATGTTTTGTCCATAAATGAATACTCCTTCAGAAATCTAGTGAGCACTTGACAAGCACAATGTTTTGGGTGTAAGCAAGCACACATAAGAAAAGTACAATCCTAAAAGGCCAATAGGCCAAGGGTTTGTATACTTGGTATAGCCCACCGATATACCCCAGATTGGTGATAAAGACCTTTCCTTCTCGAGAGCAGATAGCTTAGAATTTTGGTGGCATTAACTCCCCTCCATGGCTCATTAACATCTTTCGAGCACACCAAATTTGAATTATTGGGTAATGAATTCCCAAGAACTACAATCTCTACTCAAGGAGATTAGTAGTGAGTGTCTTCGGGCATGATACTGTACCCTGCACTATACCAAGCATCGGCCAAAAAATGGTTGGACTCTAAAACAAGAGGTGTTTAATACAGGCATTCTGTTCATAGGGCATGATCCATGCAGTGAGAGTCCCCTTTCGGATCCATCTCATCGAAACCATACGCGTGATTCTTGGGCCTTCCCCAAGAATCCACTTTTATATACTGGCTGGAAGTCCTTCAGGTTCAGGGTGCTACCGGTCTGAGTCATCCTGGGGTGAGTAATTTTTCCCACTAGAACAAGCCCAAGTTCTAGAGTTAGTAATTGTTTCTCTTACACCTAGGATCGCCTAAAAGTGCAAGGGGAGAGGATACTTCGATTACTAAGTTGTGAGGGTGACAAAAAGAAAATAAGGTGGGTCTGGTTTTCTGATCACCTAGTTTTCACAAGGAGAGAGCATAATCACCTACCACCTTCAAGCACAGTCAGACATAATCAAACACATGTTCATTTTAATGCACCCAAATAAGTCTTTTCTATGCTAGAAATCGCAAACATGTTGTTTGAGAAATAAGTCTTCAACTAACAGAGCTACAAAGCCACAAGTTAGTAGTTTCATCCACCAATCTTGGACCCACGAAACATAACCGCCACACACTACAAACTATGATTAGTAACACAAATCTATACTGGGTAGTGTATGTGCATAAAATTGGTCATGTCTAAATAATCCTGACATTTAATTAAATATTTATTATTTAATTAATTTTTCTAAAAAGTCTTCTACATGTAATTAAATTTAATAAATTTAATTATATTGTTCATTCATTTTATTCTCCCGCCATAATTGAATAAATTTATTTTATTTAATTATTTCATGTCTACTTTGATAATTAAATAAATACATTTTATTTATTTAAATTAATTATCATCTTTTGAATTTAATTAAATCTTTTTAATTAAATTTAAATATTTCTTTTTCTTCTATTTCAAACTTTCTTCTAATTAATTAAATATTTTATTTAATTAATTTCATGATACATGTCATTTCCTCAAATTTAATTAAACATTTTATTTAATTAAAGATCTTCTACTTTCTTCAAATAACAATTAGATATTTCATTTAAATATGAAATCTTTTGATTTCCTCAAAATCTTAATTAAATATTTATTTAATTAAGAAAAATCTACATGCACCCATAAATAAATAAATGAATTGGATAATTCATTATTTATCTTCTCAATATCTTTCCATTATCTTCTAAAAAAGATGACTTTTAATCATCTCATCTTATCTCTTCCATAAAAATGGAAAAATCCTGCTTTATTCGTTTTCTTCTATTTTTCTCTCCAGTCTCATTCTTATTCGACCATTCGATCTATCAGGAATTATCACAGCTGTTGGTCAGATCAACCAATCAAAATCTTTGAAAAACTCTATAAATACATGTGCAAATTCAAGCATTGGTTACACACACACGAACATAGATATACACACGCAATTGCACTTACGTACTTGCATCCTTAGTATTCTAGCAAATAACCATATCTTAGCAATAATTTGGCATTTTAGCATAGAATGCATTTTAAGTTTAAATCTCATTTTTTAGTAGTCCATTTCGTTGAGCTTGACATGCAAAATCTGAGAGCAACTTGAATCAACGAAATGCTAGAGATAGAGAGCAATAAAATGACTTCGAAGAATCTTCCATAAAGAGTTTGTTTATTTTTCTTTCAGTTTCTTTGATATAAGGTTTTATTGATTGTGTTTTGAATTCATTATAACAACATATTTTCACACATAGGTACAATACAGAAAATAAAACTAGAATGCTAAGGAAACAAAGAGCACAACAAAACACCAGAAACTCGAATGCAAATGAGAAGAAAATGTTACCAGGAAAATGTGTCACAATAGAGCAAATGCGTCGCTTTGTGTTGCAAATGTGGCTTAGGAGTTTAGATGCGGCTCTATAGACTTCGATTGCGGCATGTTAGAGCAATTGCGGTGTTTGAGTCTATGATTGCATTGTGACATATCAGATGCATCACGATTAAAAAAAACACGAATGTGTCACTCTGTATCTGTACTTGCAAAAATGAAAGAGAACACGCGAAAACCAATACAAAAATAATAACAAAAAAAAAGGAGTCATGTTCACGTCGGGTTCACCAATGCATCAATGGGTAAATTTTAGGAATAAGGTTAGCAATGATTAGATCAATAATATAAACCCAAAGAAGTTATGAAGCACAAAGAAAGAAAATAATAAGAACGATTATACCAAATATTCGTTGAAGCCTCCATGGTTCACCTCCATTATACCTCCTAGCGAGATGGAGAAAGACAGAGAGAGAGAGAGAGGTGGGAGAGGGAGGGGGAGAGAAGATAGAGAGATAGAGAGACAAAGATAGAGATAGAGAGAGACAGAGAGATAGAGACAAAGATAGAGATAGAGATATAGACAAAGAGAGACAGAGAGAGACATAGAGAAAGAGTGAGAAAGAGAGACAAAGAGATAGAGGCAGAGATAAAGAAAGATAGAATATATGCAGATAAATACAGAGACAAAGACAATGATAGAGACAATGATAGAGACAAAGATAGAGATAGAGATAGAGCCAAAGAGACATAAACAAAGAGACAAAGAGAGAGATAGAGAGAGGGTGGAGAGGGAGAGGGAGGAGGAAGGGGAGGGGAGGGAAGGGGAGAGAGAGAGAGAGAGAGAGACTGAGAGAAAGGGAGAGGTAGGGAGAGAGGGAGATGGAGGGAGAGAGAGGGGGGAGAGGGAGGGGGAGAGAGAGAAACAAACAAAGAGATAGAGACAAAGAAAAAGATAGAGATAGACAAAGACATAGAGAAATAGATAGAGAGACAAAGACAAAGATAGAGATAGAGACAGAGATAGAGACAAAGACAAAGACAAAGAAAAAGATAGAGACAAGGATAGAGATAGAGACAAAGAGAGACAAAGAAAGAGATAGAGAGACAAAGGTAGATATAGAGAGAGACAAAGACAAAGAGAGATAAAGTGAGACAAAGAGAGATAGAGAGACAGAGAGAGACATAGATAGTGATAGAGAGTGTAAGAGAGGGGGACCAACCATGTTCAAGGCCCAGGTCACGAAGAGCTAAGAGTGGAAGACTAACCTAACTTACCTCACTCTAAAGGGATGTTTTGAATAAGGGATTAGAATGATGTAGACTATAAGGTCCTTTAATCACCTTGCAGACACAAAATCTAGAATGGGGCTAGGCAAGCTAGTTTTTGGATTCAACACTATACCTCAGGTAGCTCTCTTCCCAAGGATGAAAGTGTGGTTCTGGGATGACAACACAATGTGTTGGCATCTCTTAGGTGCGCTAACGTCTGTACGACTAGAGGACCAAAAATACAATGTGAATCACCAGAAAATAGGCTGACCACAAAGCTAATCACTTCCAAAGGGCCAAAACAGAGCAATGAAGTAGGCAAGATATAAACAAATATTATAGAGTAATATATGAGGGTTAAGGTGACAAGAATGATCTCACAAAGGTACTCTTTCACCAGCTAGCTCCAAATGCGTGTCCACCTGCACACAAAATAGAGGGAAAATTGTTGGGGGTTGTATAGGGGCCTACCTTAGTTAGACCCCCATTTTGGTGTTTCCACCTCCATGGACATCCAAGATAGCAATAATGGAGAAATATATGAGAACAAAGGAAAGGGAATAAAGAACACAATAAACACTAAAAAACAGTAATGTCCTACTCAACCAAATCATAGAGAAGAGGAGTGAAAATGCTTACCACCTCCAACAAGAGCTCACCACCTAATGGAGGAGAAAATGAGAGGACTCAAGCCCCTTTTGTAATGTTGTTGTTCCACACTTGCTCTACAGAGTTGATGAAGTTTTGTTGTTGCTGCTATGGGAGTGATGGATGCTAAGAGAATGCTAGAGAGATTGTGTAGAAAGCTAAATTGAATGCTTGGAGAGATGAAATGAAGGAATGAAGAGTGTTTTTGAAGGTGGAATGATAAAAACAACAATATTCGGGACCGTTGGTTGAAGAGGGGCATTACAAATTGATCCCAATGGGAAGTGTAATGCCTCTGCTAGCTTTAAATGCAAGAATCCATCAGGGATGTAAGTGTGTTGTGCAGACATTTGCACATTGCATGGGAATCCTCGATAGTTATTCTTCTATCGATGCTCAAAATAGACCCCAAGTGGAACGAAGGTGATATGCTTATATGGAATTTTTCCTTTGGATTTGGTTTTCTAAGGTGAGGAAGTGTAAAAGGGGAATTTTCGTAAGGGGTGAAAATTTGATCCTATATATTTTTCCCCCACTTTAGCAAGCACAAATACTGATGAGTGCTTCAGTAAAGTAGATTGAAGAATGGAGAGGGTTAGAAATGTATACTTGAACCATCATGGAAGCAGACCATGATCTAGTGAGCTCGAGAGTGCAGGACAAGTAAAGTACTTATAGCCCAGTAGAACTATGAAGGTGAAGAATGAAAGTGTCTTATAGGCCTATAGACGTGCAAGGAGGTAACCCCCAAGATCACTCACATGAAGGAAGCCCCAAGAAGTAAGTGCCTCACAGGCCCATGAACCTACAAGAAAGGTATCGTCCAAGATCTCTCATAGGAAAGAAACCCATAAAAGCACCTTATAGATCCACACACCTGCAAGGAGGCATCCCCCAAGATCTCTCACATGGAAGAAGCCAAGAAAGTTCCTTACAGACTCGTGGGCTTGCAAGGAAGATATCCTCCAAGATCTTTCACATGAAGGAAACCCAAAGAAAGTGCCCTATAGACCCATAGACCTGTAGGGGAGTGACCCCAAGACCTCTTGCGTAGAGGAAGCTCAAAGGAAGTGCCCGACAGGCCCACAAAATTGCAATGAGGTATCCCCCAAGATCTCTCACATGGAGGAAACCCAAGGAAGGGGACTCCATAGAGTTAGAAAGTGTCTTCACAAGTGCACCTACAAAGCAACATGTTTAGCCGCAGATAGAACATGTCATAAAGTGGCCACATAGGCATGCAAGCAAACAATCACACAAACCGTCAACAAGTTGGAAAACTTTCAAAGGGGTCCCTTAGGAACCTGGGATGAAGAAATGGGTCCACTCAAGGGACGTTATGTTCAAAAGTATAGAAGAAATGTTTCTTTCTCGAATTGATTCATCATCAAGGAATCCTTTTGAAAGATGCTCACTTCATATAGGAATTCAAAAGGAAGTAAATGCCCCCACACAAGGGGAAGGTCAAAACTACTCCCACCTTGGAGGGAGGTTCTCAAGTTCTTTCTTTACGAACCCCTGATGAAGGAAACCTGTTTCGTTAGGGTTTCAAGTCAAGAATATGATTCTTAAAATATTTTTTGAAGATTCTTGAGAAAAGATTCATAGCCATGAATACGTTTTCTAAAAATAAAAATGTTGTGGGATTGCCATTGTCACACATGAAAGGGACAACTCAAGAAATGAAGAGAGAAAGATAAAATAAAAATGAATAGAAATATTACGAACAAAGGGCACAAGGGTAGCCTGCTATTTTAGGGTCAAAACTGCTCATAAATATATATATATGTATTTATAATAATAGTATATAAAATGAGTTGTCATCAACTCCCTACTATATTAGACCATGTGAAGAATGCATGAGAAGACAAAGTAAAAATAAAAAATTGGGTCAACATGGAAGGGAAGCCTAAATTCCCCTGATGCTTTGCATCATCCCCAATTGATTGAAAATCAATCACAAACATGGAAGATGATGATACAAATATAAGGTTTATGACACAAAAACCGCGCATGTATCCAAGCACCAATGAGGGTGACAAGGGTCCTCTAGGAGCACATAGCACGATCATAGGGGAACACATCACAACACACACACACACATCTACTCTAAAGATAAATAAAATGCCTCCCCTAACACTAATTGACATAGAGGTCATCCGCTTCCCACTCTAGTTCATCATAGGGAGGAGGATGAGCCTGTAGTGGTGGGATGTTAAGGGGAGGATCTTTTGACCCTCCCACTACAAGGTCCAAGGAAGAGGGCCCCACAAGGTCCTCTCCATCGAGCTCTTATGGAGCCAAGGTCAACAATTTTGTGAAGATAGCCGACAACGTTGGAACTTCATCCCCAAAGTTAAACATGCACTTTATAGGAGTGCCCTGTTTAACATCGATGGATGGAGAAGGTTGTGCCCAAGATTTAGTGCTAGGATTTATGAATGATTTAGGAGTGGTGACAAACTCAGGGGAAGCCAGGACTAGTTTTTTCACTAAGACAAAACAAGTCAACACAAGACCACCTTGTGGAGAAGGTGGGATCTTCTTATGTTCCCCATTGCTAGAAGAATTACCCTCCACCTTCTTCTTCACCGGGGGATGTGAAATCCCCACTGTTAGAAGATTAATCTTTACTTGGTAAAGGTTATTCTTTAATTGTAATTATTTATTAACTTGTAGGAATATTCCAAAGGAATCCCTACAAGTCTTTTGTCCTTTTTGTCATTTCACACATGTGTGAGGATGGCTTATTTTTAATTCCTTTATTAAGGAATATTTGTAACCACCTCCTTAAGAGGTGACACTTTGCACGCACATAGATGAATGGTGGCATTCATTGAGTTGGGAGTTACATTATAACTCCTTCTTCTCACCTCTACTTATTGAGGTGCCTCTCCTCTCATTCTTCAAGGCTCATGCAAGCAAGCTAAGGCTGAAGCTCTCTCTCTTTGTATTATTCTTTAGGCATTTTGCCTCCATTCATAATATTGGGGTTTTTTCTTGTTTTTTCCCCTTAACAAATTCTTGTGTCTCTCTTGCTTTGGTGGTGTTTGGTTTGGCTACTTCAATTTATTTGGTAATCTCTTTCCTTCAAACAATTGCTCTTTATTAGTACTTTCCATTGCTCTTTTTTATTTCCTTTCATGGTATCAGAGCTTGGTATTACTAATATTTTGTGAGCTACATTGTTGAAGGTTTACCAGATTTTTCAACACACCATTGGAGGCACTCAAAGAGAAAAAGAGAAGAGCCAAAAGTCTAATCTTGTTTTTTGTTTGATATATTTTTCTAACCATTGTGCAGGATTTCTTATCTAAATATTTCTAAGTTTTTCAAATTTCAAATTTGTGCAATATATTTTGCATGCATGATTTATTTATTTATTTTTGCATAAAAATTTAAAAATCCATTTTTTGCATATTAAAATTTTTGTAAAAAATCAATTTTTTTAGGGGCTCTAACTCTAGTTTAGAAATTATTTTTAGAAAAAAAGCTAATCTATTTTTTTTGCAAATCTGTATATTAGATCTGTAAAAAAAATCCATTATAATTTGCATGCATGTTTATTTTTTTGCAGATTTTTAGAAACCCTCAAATAAAGGATTATAGTTCAGTCTTTTTTAAAAAAAAATTATTTCTGTATGTCATAATTTGCATGTTCAAATTTCTGTAAAAAAAATCAATTTCTGTAAATAAATTTGTTTTTTTTTACGGATCTAACCCTAGTTCCAATTTTATTTTATTTTTTTTAAAAAAAGACTAATCTGCTTTTTGCAAATCTCTAAAAAAAAAAAAATCTCTATATTTTGCATATTTGCATCTTTGCATGTTCGAATTTCTGTAAAAAAAATTTATTATTTTTAAGCTCTAACCCTAGTTTAGAGATCTTTTCAAATAAATCAAATAAAAAATTATTATTTTTAAGCTCTACCCCTAGTTTAGAGATCTTTTCAAATAAATCAAATAAATCTTTCTTTTTCAAACTTGACACCTTTTTACAGAAGTTTTTTTTTAAATAATAAATAAATATCTAAAACCCAAATTTTTATGCATATAGTAAATAATAAATTCAAATAAAAAAACTTTTACAGCCCTTGCCCCTCTGTTGCTCGAACCATGGCTTTTTGTTGTAATCTTGGCCCTTGAAAAAGCTGCTAAATATCCCCTCTGGCCTGCTGCTTCGTCTCTCAAAACCCTTGTTGCTGCTTCTCCTCACACTTCACCTCTTACTTGCCTCTTTTCTATTTCCTTTAAAAAAAAAAGCAGAGGGAAAGGCAAGACATCTAGAAGGGATATCAATAAAGGAGGCTCCACCAAGGGAGTGATGAACACCTACACCTTTTTGGGGTCAAGGGCATTCATACTCACAATGAAAGCTAGAAGCAAGACTAAACTAGACTAGATGGAAGCAGAGGGAAGGAGAGAGGAGGATGCGGTAGGAGGCCCTGATATAGGGGTGGTCATCTCCTCTTCCTTTTTCTATAAGGGAGCCTGCTTAGCGATGAGAGCCTTTTGTTAACGCTTGCACTCATGCACAAGGCGGTTTCTACAGCTCTTCAAATCAGAGGCTAGAGGCTGCAAAGGAATAGAAGGATCCTGCTCAGCTATGGGAGTGTCTATTATAGCTATTTCTGACAGAGGAACAAACTCCTGAATGGGAGCAAGAGGAGCAGGTCGAGAAACAATAGGGTGAGTTGACTTGAATTCCCTGGTAGTGGGTCTCTTCCAGTTTACTGCGTTGCAAGTAGGAGCATTAGGAGGTTGAGGAGGCCAAACATAGAGAAATCTCCATGGGAGCCATTCTTCCTAATATATCAAACGAGTCTAGGCTCTGTGGGTAGAACATGAAGGTCAAATGCGGGACGCTTGGGCTTTCACCAAGCGAGAACCATAGGATTCCCTCACAGACACAGAACAAAACTAGATGGCACCACAACAGGGTGAGAGGAAGTGTTAGGTTGAACAATAGAAGATGAAGGAGAATCTCTGGACCACTTCTTTTCTTCCCTTCTATATGCCTTGGTAGCATCACTGTCAGCTTTTAAGCAAGCCCTATGTGAAACAACATAAGGCGATGAAGGCTATCTCACTCTTAGTGTTAAGTGTTGTCTCTTGTAATTCTGATAAGTTCGGTACAAAAGGTCCTTTCTAAGTAGAAGAGGAGCAATGGGTGTAGGCCAAGAGTAGTCTAAGGTGCATCTACCATGAGCAACCAGTGGTTTATAATCAGTGTCATGAATCACATGCATAAAACCCTTGTGGATAAATTTTAGAAATTCATGCATGACCGAGGGTATGACATTCATAGCCACTAACCAGGGGATACCCAACTTCACTCTAAAGAGTTCAGATCTAGGGATTATTTTAAGCAGAATTTTCATGGATTTAGGTCCAACCAAAACTGAGCAGGTAATGCTACCCAAAGGAGGTATAGAGAGTTCATCATGTGTGCGAATGGTGCTTATGGGTGCATCATACCCATATTTATGCAAAAAATTTATTAGCATGATCTCCTCAGTTATAATGTTTACTTGAGATTTTAGATCAATGAGAAAACTCGCTACAATGTTTCCATTGATTCACATAGTAATGTAGAGGGAGATGGTTCCTTGTTGAAACCCATTAGTAGATCCTGTGAAGTGAAGGTTATACCATTATCACTACTCACAGGTTGTAGAGAGGGGATAGATTGATGCAAGAAAGAGGCCATTACACACACTAGATGACACTTTCATAGAGCCCCCTAAAGGTGACAAGATAGGATAGTGACCCAACTAAGGTTTTGTTACACAACACTTTTGGAACCTTCTAGCTTTACCTACTATGGGTCACAGGTTGGGTTGCAAGGTGAGGATCCCCACAATGCTCCTAGAATACGAGAAAAGGGTCTTTTAGTATCACAAAATGGAACCAAAATGGGTCACGTTGGGTTCACCAAAAAATTAAGAGAGGGGGACCAACCATGTTCAAGGCCCCAAGTCCTAGAGAGCCAAGAGTGGAAGGCTGCCCTAACTTACCTCACTCTAAAGGGATGTTTCGAACAAGGGATGAGAATGATGAGGACTATAAGGTCTTTCAATCACCCTGTAGACCCAAAATCTAGAATGGGGCTAGGCAAGCTAGTTTTCAGATTCAACACTTTATCTCAGGTATCTCTCTACCAGAGGACGGAAGTGTAGTTCTAGGATGACAACGTGGCATGCTGGCATCTCTTAGGTGTGCTGACGTCTGTATGATCAGAGGACCAAAAAGATAATGTGAACCACCAGAAAATAGGCTGATAGCCTAGATAGTCACTTCCAAAGGGCCAAAATAGAGTTATGAAGTAGGAAAGATACAAACGGATATGATAGAGTAAATATATGATGGTTAAGGTGACAAGAATGATCTCACAAAGGTACTCTTTCTCCAGCTAGCTCTAAATGTGTGTCCACCTACACACAAAACAAAGGGAAAATTATTGGGGCCTATGTAGGGGCTTGCCTCAATTAGACCCCTGTTTTGGTGTTTCCACCTCCACAGACAACCAAGATTGCAACAATGGAGAAATATATGATAAAGAAGGAAAGGAAATAAAGAATATAATAAACACTACAAAACAATAATGTGCTACTCAACCAAATTGTAGAGGAGAGGAGTGAAAATGCTTACCACCTCCACCAAGAGCTCACTAGCTAATGAAGGATAAAATGAGAGGACTCAAGCCCCTGATGTAATGTTGTTGTTCCACATTTTCTCTACAAAGTTGATGGAGTGTTGTTGTTGCTTCTATGGGAATGATTAACTCTAAGAGAATTGTAGCGATATTGTGTAGAAAGCTGAATTGAATTCTTGGAGAAATGAAATGAAGGAATAAAGAGTTTTTTTGAAGGTGTGATGAGAAAAACAACCATATTCAAGTCAGTTGGTTGAAGAGGGGTGTTAAAAATTGACCCCAATGGGAAGTGTAATGCCGCTATTGGCTTCAGACGTAGGAATCTGTCAAGGATGTAAGTGCACTGCGTGGGTGTCCCAAATAGTTATTCTTTTGTCAACACTCAAAATAGACAACAAGTGGAATGAAGGTAGCAGGATTATGTGGAATTTTTCCTTTGAATCCTATTTTCTAAGGTGAGGAAGTGTAAAATGGGAATTTGCGTAAGGGGTGAAAATTCTCTCCTATATAGAGAGACAAAGAGATAGAGATAGAGACAGAGAAAGACATAGACAAAGACAGATACATAGAGACAAAGATAGAAAGAGAAAAAGAGAGATAAAGAGAGACAAAGAGAAATAGAGAGACCGAGACAAAGAAAGAGATGAAGATAGGGAGATGGACAGAGAGACAAAGACAAACAAAGATAGAAAAAGATAGATAGAGAGAGATAGAGAGTGGTGAGGGGGAGAGGGGGAGAGAGGGAGAGGGGGAGAGGGAAGGGGAGGGGAGGGGATGGGATGGAGAGAGAGAGGGGGGGGAGAGAGACAAAGATACAAAGAGAGAGACACAAAGACAGAGGAAAATAGAGACAAAGATATGTAGAGAGATAAAGAGAGGGAGAAGGAGAGGGAGAGAGAGTAAGAGAGACTAATAATAAAGAGGGAGAGGGATGGAGGGAGGGAGAGAGGGAGAGAGAGAGAGAGGGATGTAGATAGAGAGATAATTATCTAGGTAGGGTGGGTATTGTATCTTAATACAGGGACTGAGAGAGGGAGGGAGAGAGGGAGGGAGAGAGAGTATCTTCTTGATTTTTTCAAAGATAAAAGTTCCTTATTGGATCTTTTCTTCTTACTTTACTCTACAATGGATGCTCTTAGAACAACATTTGTAATTCCTTCTTTTGAAATTTTTTTATAGACACAAGAAAACAATCTATGTTAATCTCCATGGATTTTATCACCTCTTCACTAAATTAGGAAAAAGGTAAGAAATATCCTAGTAAACCTAAGGGAAAAATTAAGAAATCTCCCAATAAACTAATGGACAATCAACTTCAAGAAATAATAAATAATATAAGAATAAGAATAAATTAGACAAACAAACCACATCATCTTCATAGTCTAGAATTAATTCTTAGAAATAAAAGTAGAAAAGAAGAGGGTCATGCGCTTTTCTGGATCACAAGATCATAATAAAAAAATTTGATTTAAAGAGGGTTGTATCTTTGGAAGAGATCATGAAGAAACACACCATTTATCTTCCAAAACATACTTAGATACATTACCATATATCTAAATGTTTAGATACATCCACCAATAGTTGGATTATTGACTTAAGAGATTCACATCACATGAGTCACTCATAAGATCTTCTTGAATTTATTTTTGAAAACACTACTTCTTAGATTTTAGTGAGAAACTATTTATAGGTTCTATTTTTGGTGTTTATTAGAGTAAAATTGATAGAGGTTAGCATTGATAATTTTCTCTATGGTCTTGATATTTCATATAATATTCTATTAGTCTACAAAAATTTTCATACTAGTGATGGAAAGATAGTGTTTATTAGATACTTGGAATCCCTAATATTTTATGCATAGATGGCATTTTTCAAGGTTGTGTTCATGAAAAATATCATCAAAAATCCTTTCTAAAGGGTAAGTCCCATCATGCTATTAGCTTACTATACTTGGTTCATAGTGACCCCATGTCATTTCTAACTCTTTCATTTTCAAGAACCAAGTATGTTGTAAAACTCATTGATTATTTCTCCCATCATGCATGGTGTACCTTATTAAGTAAAAATATAACTTCTTTACCACTTTCATGATCTTTAATGTGTTCATTAAGAAATAACTTAATTTTTTTTCCATTTGATAGATACACACATATAATAGGGGGGAATATGTGAACCAAGACTTTATTTGTTATTGTGTTGAGTATGGTATTCAACATCAATATTTGTTTTTGTGCACTCCTCAATAGAATGGTGATTACAAAGAAAGAATAGGTCATTAAGGTATATGAAAATTGTATGCTTCGATCTTGATATATGGTCCTATCATTTTGGGCTAAAGCATTAATTTGTGCCAACTATAATCAGAATCACACTTCCCACAAGGAAATTCAAAATATTACTCTACACTATGCTTGGTCCAAAATCAAGCATGATGTTTAATTATTTTGGGTATTTGGATGAGGCTTGGGAGTTCATATCAAATGGTTAGTCTAAGAAAATGGAGAATAATATCCAACAATATATTTTTGTTGGTTATTGCGAGGATGTGAAAGCTTATAGTTTATTTGATCATATCACCAAAGGTGTCCACTTTCTTAGAGATGTCTAATTTGATGAGTTTTTTACATAAATAAATATTCTATAATCTTCTTCCTCGATACTTACTCCACCTTCATCTCATGAGGATACCTTACAACTTGAAGATACTTTAAATTATGGTCTTGATCCACCACCTCAACAAAATCCACCACCACTTCCACCTCCTATCACTCATGTTTTTACAAAAGTTGGCTTATGTTGTTATTGAGGAGTTTGGTTCTTCAATTGGCATTCTTATGCCTTCTCAACACATTCTCTCACAAAATATGACACTAGTATTTTGTGTCATATGATATCTCCATATCTAAAAATAAATTATAGTCATTTGGTATCCCAAAGTGGGATGGTGCTATGGAAGAGGAGTATTCTTCATTGAGGAAGAACAATACATGAGATTTGGGTTCTCTTCATAAGAGAATAGATATTGTTATGTGCAAGTGGGTGTAATGCACCAAGTACATAGCTAATAGTTTCAATGAGAGATACAAGGCACATCTTGTAGCAAAGGGTTTTTCATAGGTTGAAGTATTGACTACTCTAAGAAATTCACTCTTGTAGCCAAGATTGATTCATTTTTCCTTGTTCTTTCTATTTTCCATCTTAGCTATGGCTAGTGAATTAGATGGCTGGGAAGAGTTCCTTTTTGAATAGTAATAATCATGAAGAGATCTATATGTAATAATCTCCAAGTCTTGTCTAGGACTCCTTACTTGTTTGCGGGTTATGTCATTCTTTGTATGTTCTCAAGTATGTCCCTAGAGCTTGGTATAAGAATATTGGTAGTTTATTTCTTGCATCTATTTCATTTTCTACCACTCATATCACATCATATGCATCTAAAGATATGGAGATTAAATTTTGATACTGGTCTTGTATGTTGATGATTTGATCCTTACTATTAGTTTCTTATCCATTATTTAGCACAATTTGATGGCACATTTTGACATGACAAATTTTTGTCATTTACATTTCTTCCTTGTTCTTCAAGTTCTTTAGTCTAATGAGGGTATTTCCAAATACTAGTAGAAGTATTCCATTGACTTTATTCATTGATTTTGTATGAGTGATTGTAAGACCATACCTATACCATTCTAGTCTAGTGTTACTTTGACTACCACTTGCAAACCACCTAGTATTGATACTACCTTGTATAGGCATTTAGTTAGTAGTATTTTTATTTGATACACTTATCTAAGTATCACCTTCACTATAGGGCTTGTATCCTAATTTGCACATGACCCTTATAAGAGTCATTAGAAGGAAAAAGGGCATATTATAATGTATATTCATGGTACAACTCATTTTAGAATTCGATACACACTAGGGCTTAACATATATTAGGCTACACATACTTAGATTGGGTAGGAGATGTTGAATCATAAAAATCCACTTTCATTTTTTTCTTCTCTTAGTACTAGTATAGTTGCATGATATTGTGAGAAGCAAACCACTATTGAATTACCATCCATTGATGCCAAGTATCAAGGAGAAATTATTGCTAGTCATGAGGTATTATGGCTTCAACAACTAATGACAAATTTTGGTCTTCCACCTAATCATCCTACTATAATTTGGTGTGATAAACAGAGATTCATTCATATTTCAAGCAACCAATTGAAGCATCAGTGGACAAAGCATATTGGGATTCATATGCATTTCTTTTGAAAACTTATACATGATGGTGTTTTATCATTAGAGTATTTACATAATAAGAATCAGGTTGTATACATCTTTACTAGACCTTTAGCATCACCTCACTATCTTGTGTTAAGTCAATTTCTTGGGATGAAGGAATTTATCCTTTGGGGCTCTTGAGTCCTCTTTCCTTTGTATATAGTTCTCTTTTTTGCAAAGAAGTTTTTTGCCACTAGGTTTTAACCTTTACTCCATTTGTGAGAGAATTTTACTTTTTACATTAGTACCTCATCAAGCCTTTTAACAAGAATCGTCTTTTAGTGACCTACTCCCTAACTATCACTTAAGGTTTGGGGGTGTTAGTGTGAAAATTTCCTTTTCCAACTAGTTATCTTTTATCTATTTCCTACACTTAGTAGTCCTATTCCCACTAGCTTAAGTTCACATAGTGGTTTAGTTGTCTAACTTCATAGACACTTGGCACATGCCCTCAAAATTTTCTCAAGTATTTTACATGTGTCATATCCCTTGGAAGGCTAGTTATTATTTCTATTTTTCCTTACTAATTCCTCCTTATGTTATGTATAAAAGGAGAGTTTGTTGTATATTCATATATTTCAGTTCATTGGCTAATCTATTATGCTTGATTCATTTTGTGAAATTTTTGAATTTTGAATTTATTATTTACTACTCCAATAGAATGACCATGGGTAAGTTTTGTATTAAATATAGTATAAGCACAATATACACTTGACAACTATGTTGTCACAAGTTCACATTAGATTTACACAAGTAGTTGTTGTCACAATGACTACCCTGGAGGTTTTAACAACACATACAAAAGGAAGGTAAATAAGCTATACAAAGGGATTATAGGTGTGCTATTGAGTTATGCCGAAGTTCCTGCTATCACAACTAGAACATACTGCAAGAGTATTACTGACTTCTAAATCCTCGTTAGAATGCAACCTGGGACCAATTAGGATTTGTTGTTTTTATTTTTCAGCAAAATTCCCATTGAATTCCTTTTGGAAAGCCTTAAGAGATTCTATAAAAATGGCTATGCTTAGTTTCTCCTATTGACAGTTATAGCTTGATTTTCCTTCATTTTGGTTGATGAGCACAACTCCATCCTTTAGACGCTTTAAAATTTTTCCCTCAGATATCTCCATGGTGGCAACAACCTGCAATGCAACATTGAAAAGTGTGATTCTTTATGTGGACTGAGTAAGTTTCCTCTGTATCCCATTAAATTTATCCTCATTTCTTTCCTTCCAAATAACCCACAAGATTTTAGTTGAAAGAGAATACCAAAATAATTTCATATCTTTGCTTAATTTGTTGTCATGACCCATTAGAATCTCTTTCCAAATTACTTTTCTAGTGCCATTCAAAAAATTTATATCAAAAAATATTCTAGATTTTATTAACAAGTAGACGGTAAAAAAAATTTGGTAAAAGATTCTGGAACTCTACAAATGTTGCAAATGTCAATATCCAAATGATGTGTTCTGAAAGGAACTTTTTTTAAAAGAGTAAGCCATCTAAAACAAGCTTTTTTGGAGTCAACAACATTATGACAAAGAGAGAAGAAAATAATAATCCAATCCTTGCATTGCAAATTAACATTCCAGTTTCTATTAAGATAATCTGGTTGGGTGCTTGATTAGCTCTTTATAGATGGTATTTGCTTTAACTTCAATTAAGGGGGTGGAGCCTTGCCAGTTATAGGTGATTGAGTTGTTCTCATTATCATTATAATTAAGCTTAGCTAGAAGGTCATGACAAGCCTATTTTAGAACAGAGTAAGTTCTTAAATTAGATTGAGGAAGACCAAGTTATTTTCTTAGAACCTCCTAGTCCTTCATCACCCCATTTTTAATAATGTTACTAAAGGTTTTAATCCTTGATTGGGCTCACCTTTTAGTAGAGAATCCCTACAGAAGATCCAAGGGATTCCCCTTATGCTCCAGGTTCCACCAGATGGACTTGCAAGGGTGAATGAGGTAGTTGTGTTCTACAAAGAGAGGGACTTGGATATTGTCCTTGGAAAGCTCCCACACCCTCCAGATACTTTTGAAGACCATAGAACCTGGAAGAATGATTTGGTGCTTGGTAATGAGGAGATCAAAGAAGGGGAGTGACTTCCAAGATTTAGCCAACTTGGGAACAACTTGATGAATGTTATTCCTTATCAAAACTTTCCATGGTTCATTTCCCTCAAGAGCATGGATGATCCATTTTGCAGCAAGTGCAACACTGTGTTTCTTTAGATATTTGAGCCCCATACCACCATGACCTTTTTCCAAGCAACACCACTCCCACCTCACTGCGTGCACCTTCCTTTTCCCTTTCCCATCAAACTAGAGGAAGCTTTTAATTTTTTTCTGCACTTCATTAACCTAATAGCTATTAAAGAACCAAACAAAAGAAAAATAAATAGTGTATGAGGACATTTTGTTTTGGCACACAAGGATTCTGCCAGAAATGGATAAGTAATGCCTATTCCAACTATCCAATTTCTTGTCAATATTCCCTTTGATCAATAGCCACATCTCTTTAAGGTTGGGGTAAACAGAGAATGGTATCCCAAGGTACCTAAATTGCTTGTGAGAATTACCCTACTCTAAGCCAAATTTTTGGAGAATTACCCCTTTGAGACCTTTGCACCTGAGACCAAGCAAACCAATTTAAATTTATTCATTTGGTTGACAATATTATTCTCTTCAAGGTCAACAAACAAATTAGTTTCATCAACAAATTGAATGTTAAGCAACTCATTTTGATCTAGCAGTACAATACCTTTAACTTTGGGGGAGCTGCATTCATCTCTTAACAAGTAGTGAAGTGTATTTGAAGCAATGAAAAATAGAGCAGGAGCCAAGGGGAAGCCCTACCTAATGGATCTCTCAAGGGTAAATGTCTCTAAGAGCGAACCACTAACCTCAACCTGAGCAACAAAATATTTTAAGAGTGTGTCAACCATGTCACAAAAGGCCTATGGGAAATAAAATGCCTCAAGGGTAGTTCTGATGAAGGCCCATTCCACTCAATCATAGGCTTTCTCAAAGTCAAGGAGTAGAATAGTAGGGATTTTTTTGGAGGATCTGGCCCATTCCATGGCCTCCAAACTTGTAATAAAAAATTCCAAGATATATCTCCCTTTGATGAAGCTATTTTGGGTGTTATTTATAAACTTGGGTAGAATGTTGGTCAGCCTTAGTGCTAATATTTTAGCCAAAATATTATAAGAGACATTCAACAGGGTGATTGGCCTCCAATTTTTTATCAAGGTTTTGTCCCCTTCTTTGGGAAGGAGCTTAATGATTCCCTTGTTGATGGATTTCCCAAGAGACCCTTTAGCTAAAGCTTCTGAGAAAACTTGTTGAGGGTCCTCATAAACCCAATCATTGAAGGTCTTGTAGAACTCAACTGATAACCCATCATCTCCTAGAGATTTTTCATTGCTCATGGAGTTGATAGCTGTTTTGATTTCTTCTCTAGTTATTTCTCTTGACAGAACAAATGAGTCTTCCTTAGAGATATTAGTAGGAATCAGTCATTTAATAGCTACTCTGGCATTATGACAGTCCTTCCTATTTCCTTTAGACTTAAATATGTCCTTGTAGAATAGGAAGAATTGGAGTAGGATTTCATCTTGGTTTGAGATAGTAGCACCATTTTGAAAAATCTGGTCAATTTTCTCTTTCACCCCTTTTTCCTTGATATATCTAAAAAAGAACTTTGTGCATTTATCTCCATTACTTAGCTAGTTTAGTTTGGCTCTGATTTTCAGCCCTTGAATTTTTTGGGCTTGTAGCCTCCTCAAAGAGCATTTTTCTCTATTGAGGGCCTCATAGAGTTCTTCACTTGGGGGCTCCTTCTAGATTCTTCTCTCAACACTAAACAACTCCTCTTGGAGGATATTCTCTTCTCTTCTTAGGTCCATTGCTCTTTTCTTCCCAATGGCTTGGAAAAGGACTCTCCAACCATTGACATTTTGATTCCATCTGTCAATTGGGTCGAGGTCCTTGAGCATCCAAGTGTTAACATTCCTAAGAGTGGTAATAGAAGCCTTGCAGTCATCATCACTTATAGTCTGGTGTTAAGAATGAAATTCCCTTTATTCTTGTAGTCTTTTTTCCTTACATTGTTTATAATTATAGTGGCCTTGATAGGATGGTGATCAAAGAGGGTATAGGGGTACACCATTACTTTGCTTCCATCACTTAGGGGATTGAAGTTGAAAAAATCCCTGCTAACATAGAACTTGTTTAACCTGCAATAGACTCTCCTTCCACCTTTTTGTGCATTGCACCAAGTATACCAAATGGTATCGGTGTTATCTTTCATTCCCTCAAGAAGGTCAATGAGATTGAGCTTGGACTTCAAACTCAACTAGAAGTTCTTTTCATTTCCTTTCCAATCCATGTTGAGTCCACCTTTTTTGTCTTCCTGGTTCTCAATCATGTTGAAATCACCACCCACAATCCATGGAACATCTGGCAAATTGAGTAACCACCTCCAAAGGTCAATTCTTTCATTGTATTCATTTGAGGCATAAATTGAATAAACACCAAATTTGCAATCCCCCTTACAAATGTAGCCCATACAACCCAATAATAGGGTGAGACTCTAGAATTGGCAAGGTGTTTGATCCATTTGGGAGTGATTAAGATGAAAATTCCCCCTTTTCCTTTATCATGTTTGGAGGTAATGTGTGAGGATTTGTTCCAAATGAACTTCATGTTCATTTCAAGGGTAAACCCCACAACTTTGATTTCTTGGAGGAGGAGGAAGTCTTTACACTTTTCCATGTTAAGAAATCTCTAAACTATGTATTTTTTGTCTGGGGACTCTAATCCCCTCACATTCCAAGAGGTGTAATTAAGCATCATTGATGAGACTATTGGGGGAGGAATCTTTACTATTCTTAAAAAGATCAAAATATTTTTGACCATTGACCTCACCTACCACCTTTTTGGAGGCATGGGAGGAGAACATTGCTTGTCTTTTTCCTTTTCCCCTTAGTAATGCTTATGTTGCCTCTACTTAGGGAAATAGATCATTTCTTCCTACCTTTTTTTAGGTACTTTAGAGGGGTGGGGGCAGTATCTAGGGCACCATCATTGGTATTGTCTTGCTCATAATTTTTACTAGAGTTGAAGTGTTTTGAAGCTCCTGAGTCTTTCTCAGTTTCACACAAGCTAGCTTTAGGTTCACCACCCTTACTAGGGGTCAATTTATTTACAATGGTCTCCTCATTACTAGGGCACCTATTAGGTCCTGCAAGCTTCAAGGGGGGATTAAAAATACCATTAAGCCAATTTTCATTCTTAGTCATGTCAACTAACCATCTGCTAACCATTTTAGTTAGGGCATCCACACTTTATTTTAAAGGATGCATGGTATTGTCACCACATACTAGGGTGACTCCCAAATCAAGTTCATACTTTTTGTTCAGAGTGTTATTATTAGTAGAGATTTGTTCCTTATGATTATGTTTACCATTTATTAAGTGCTCAATACTAGAGGGAACACTATCTTGGAAGCCAGACATACCTGTAGGAGTCCTCACAATATTAGGCACTAATGGGTTCTCAAGATTAGTATGGTTGTGGATCCCTTCTAGATCAATATCATTTCCCAAGGTGTTGGAGATCACATGAGTACTAATGTCCTAGGGGGCTCCTATTGCTCTGAACTCTACCTTCAAAATCAGAAATTAAATTCTTTACAAAGGATTTTTTACTTTTATTTTCCTCTGACTCAAAGTTGACATTACCACTAGATTTATTCCTTTAAAAAACAATATCAACTTCTTCCAGTTCATCTTTTTCTCTTTATTACTTTTGTTTCTATTTAACTTTTCCTATTGAATCTTTTCCCTTATTTCAACCATCATTATTTGTTGAGCATTTCTTTTAGGTAGCACCATTTAGAGCATGGGGATGAGGGGGGGAATCAGAGGATGCTGAGATTTAAACATAAAAAAAAAATTTGTAAAGGGTTAGGCGAGCAAACAAGAGGTTGGGCGTAACTGGAGGGGGAGAGAGCCTTATGGGAAGGTTGCAACAAAGAGGGAGAGGGAACAATGAGGATAGAGGGGGAAAATCCAAAAGACAAAGACAAAGAACTTTGTAAGAGGGGTTAGGGAAAGGGTTACCAACAAATTATACACTAGGAGAGCTAGGGATCCCCTCATTAGGGACAAAAATGACAACGTTACCACCATTGCTAAGGTGAGCTTCACAAGGGTTTTTTACACTCAACTCTTTATTGGCATTCACATGAATAATAGGGAAATCATTTTTGATATGACCATCCTTCTTGCAAAGATAACATGCGTTGAGTCCTCCCAACATTTCAATAGGGAAGAAATGGAATGAGCCATCAATTTGGATGCCTATGTTTCTAGGAACTTCAACACCAGGGTTAAGAGAGACCAACAACTGAGCATTCGGTTAGGGTAGAGTAACCCTAGGTTTGTCTATTCTTTAAACACTCTTGAAGGGAGAGAAGACCTGGGGGAGGAAGGACCAAAGATCCGGTGGAACTCCTTTGATAAGAAGCCATCTAGGGCATGAGAG
Organism: Sequoia sempervirens; assembly: GCA_007258455.2. NCBI lineage: Eukaryota > Viridiplantae > Streptophyta > Pinopsida > Cupressales > Cupressaceae > Sequoia > Sequoia sempervirens. The sequence goes on from VDFB02000017.1 coordinate 430,885,867, forward strand.
TGCTAGAATTTCATTAAAGTTAGCCCCATGGGTCTAGGTGATAGCCCTAAAGACAGTCCTCCCAATGCTCTAGTAGGGGTTTCCCAAAAAAAATTGTTGCATTTCATGATTTTTGAAAAAAATTAAGAATAAACCACATTGCACCATACTATAGAAAGAAATATGCACATTCAATTTTTTTTCCAGAAATTATTTAACCAATTGTCTAATAATTTCCTAGCAAGAAAATTATCAGAATCAACAATGATAAGAAATATAGCCATGCCAGAAAGCCTACTCCTTTCAACATGAATAACCTTAACCATTGATGGGTTGGGAGAAATGAAGGTGGTGTCAAGATGGTTAGTCTTTCTATTTTTCCTTCCTAATTCCTCCATATACTATGTATACAAGGAGAGTTTATTGTATATTCATATATTTCAAATAGTTCATTGGCTAATCTATTATGCTTGATTCATTTTGTGAAATTTTTGAATTTTGAATTTATTATTTATTGCTCCAATAGAATGACCATGGGTAAGTTGTAAGAATATTCGCATTTTTATCTACCCTAAAGGGTGAAACACCTAACGATGATATTAGTCTCTTATATCAAAGGCTT
>VDFB02000017.1:430886567-430916856 GCA_007258455.2 Sequoia sempervirens
TGCTCTCTCCTCTCTCAATCTCTCTTCCCCTCCTTCCCTTTGTCATTCCCTCCCTCTCTCCCCATCCCTCTCCCTCTCCCTCCCTTCCCATCCTTCCCTCTATATTTCACTCCCTCTCCCTTTCCCTCTCTCTCCCCTTCCTCTCTGTCTTTCCCTCCCTCTCTTCCTCCCTCTCCCTCTCTCTCACTCTCTCCCTCCCTCTCCTTCACTCCCTCCTCCTCCCCCTCTCCCTCTCTTGCTCACTCTCCCTCACCCCCCTCTCTTCCCTCCCCCCTCTCTCTCCCTCCCTCTCTCTTTGTCTCTCCCTCTCACTCTTACTCTCCCTCACACCCCTCTCCCTCCCTATCTCACTCTCCCTCCTCCCCTCTCTCCCTCTTCCCCTATCTCCCTCCCCTCTCTCTCCCTCTTGCTCTCTCTAAAAATGGATATCTGGTATTGAGATTTTTTTTAAAAAAATTAATATTATATTAAATGATATATATATATAGATAGATAGAATTTATATAATATAAATCATATATAGTAATATTATTATGTTATGTATAATAATATTATTATATTATATATATAATAATTTACATTAAATAATAATATTATATTATGTTACAAGCATCATGCAAAAGTAGAATAGTTGGCTACTTGTCTGAGAAAGATTATGAAGGATAATTGGTAAATTCAGAAATTGGGGTAGTTTACCCTCTTTGGTGATCAACCTTTGACTAATTGGGAATCAAACTTATAGCTTATATAGGAGAATAAGAGTACCCTAAATGCTAAATAAACCTAGCGATCTACATTGTATTCAAATTCCCCTTGGCAAAGCACCATACAGTATCCATCTAGAGAGGTTTTAAAAAGGGCATTGGTATTCAAATCAAAATGAGTGTCTGTGTAGGGGTTGACTTGAGTCTCATAAGGAGGCATGGGTTTTGGAATGGGTAATCTGACTTGTAGCTTGATGGGAGAACAATGTGCTCCAACTAGAGAAGTGAATAGTGCAGAGGCTGCAAAGGCGTAGGGTGTTTTAATGTTTAGAGGATTTGTGAAGAAGTACATCCAATAGGGGCAAGGTAATTGTGTGGCTTCATCTTGAAGAGTGTTCATGTACTCAAGGTTGGTTGTTCAAAAGAGTTCTTGGCAAGCTTGAGTAGTGAAGTACCAACTCAAGGAGTTTATTGTATTGAGCCCTATATTTTTTCCAAACACAAGAAATATAATTTTTTGTGGAGAAATAAGGACTATTGAACTTCCAAAGCTAAACACAAATATCTAAATCCATATATAACTCTTATTAAACATCTTTCTATTATCCTGAGAAATCTAAGAAAACAAGGATGTCTCAAAAACCTAACATGACAGATTGTACGTATTTTGCCAATTTATACACATAAATATATTTTTTTATTCATGCAAACAATTTTAATATATCATTTTATGGTAAAAAAACACCAGTTAAATCTAAAGACCTATAAGAGCTATAAAGAAATAGTTCTATGAGATGTTTTACAATAGTATATGATACAATCTGAAAAATTTAATAAAAATATTTGATTAAACAAAGAAGAAATCAAATTAATTCAATTCTAAACAATTTTATAAAAACACAATTAAATCAGAAAATTAATACAAGATGGAGAGAAAAAATTATAAGATTCTTAAAGATAGCATTTTCACAATGTTGACAAAATGTCATGGACAGACTCATCCTGGTTTGCAAGATACACATGTAAATTAGTTGTTCAAAACGGGCTTACAATTCAATAGGAAAAGTTAGAGCTCTGCTTTAAATGCTCGTTGCCCTTCAATATCTCTTCCAGCTATCAAATATCCACTTAATCGTTCATCAGATATATGAAAACTTATTCATAGCTAGATACAATTTTGATATTAAATAAATTAGATTACACAACTTTTAAGGACAAAATATTGCATAGAATCTGAGTAGATTATTTATATGGGTGTTCAGTTGTTCAGAAGATTATTTTGAGGCAAAAATGGTAGGCAAGATCTATAGGACTATGTTTACTTGTTTAGAAGATTGTTTCTCCCAGTGTTCTTGATTTTTAAAGCATCAAATGTCATTCGAAGCAGACATACAATGTGGTAAATCCTATCTAGCATGTGTTGCAAAGGAAATTTTAAACACATTGATTTTATTTAAGGTTTTCTTCTGCTATATGAAGCTAATTGCATTGAGAAAAATTAGATGACAGTTTTCTTAAATTCTCTTGCCATATTCCATCTATGATCTAGACATGTCTATGATGATATGTTGAAATTTTTCCATCACAAATGTATAACTAGTAGTTGATTTATCTGTAATTTTAGGTTTTATAAAATTCATGTCATTTCCAAATTAATGTATGGAAACTAGATGTTCAATATGTATGCCCTAGGATTGTGCAGAGGTAGAGGTTAGAAACTTAGAGGATGAACTTATGTATTCCATAGTGAAGTGCTTTGGGATTGTACAGAAGGGATAGGGATGTGCAAAGAAGAGTTTAGAAATAAGAGGAATAGGCAAGATTTAAATAAGATACAACACAACACTCCATACTATCTAAATCCTTGCACATCCCCTCATACTACAGGACACCATGTATTGCCCACAATGGATCCTCCTCTTACTGCATTTGAAAGGAATGGAAGAAGAAAGAAAGAGGATAGAGGTGAGAGAAATAACCAAAGCTAGTATTCATGCTAGCCTTGTCAATGTAGAACAATAGAACCCTGTCAATGTAGAACCATAGTGCTACTCTTTTTAATTCTGGTGAGACAAAGGGCTCAAATGCGAGTAAGAATTGTCAAAGGAATTTTTTTAAGGGAATATAGACTAGGGCTAGAGATAGATGAGGTTGATAATGTAGGGCTTCCCCTTAAATGGTGAAAGCATGATAGTCTCCCTCAGAAACTCTAAAGGTAAAAGCACATTAGAGACTAGTATATTCTACACAGGTATAGTGGTGCAACTACACAGATTTAGTGGTGTAGCTACACAGGTATATTCTAATATTTCCCTACATATACAATTGTCTAGTAACAAAAGAAAACATTTAGCAAAGATTTAAGATTAGGAGTACCTTGTCTATTAATTTGCATGTTCATCTGTGCCTCCACTGCCCCTTCAAATGCCTTCAAACTATCAGGACTCCATGTTGGTTATCAAGTCCTTAGCCTTGATCTAGTACAACCCAGTTGCAGAGGAGGAATAGATTTCAGACATCGCAGCCGATGCAATTGATTGCTTCCATTTGCACATTTTATGCATCCGGAGAAACATTAAAAAAACATTCCTATTGGAAAGCATCCATTTAAAAAAGCATTCCCGTTGAAAGGAACAACCTATTAATAGGAGACATCTACTCCAATCTCCATGGAATGATCCCTAATATCATTCATACTAATAAAATGTTTGAAGTTTAAAGGCTGTTAATTTGTAGAAATGGGAAAATTGTAAAAAATGTTTCACTCATCTTTAAATTTATGGAAAATATTAATTAGTTATAATTTTTAGTTATTTAAATTTGCATAAAAAAAATAGTTTTATTTGTATATATATAATGAAAAATGGTGTTTTTTTGGTGAAGTTAGTCTCATTTGTATAGCCTCCCATTATTCCTCCTAATACTTATACTTATTTCTAGACATTTAACCTTTACTTTATCCTTATATGCACATAGTCCAATGCATCCAATTTATCCTCTCATTCATTACATCTATTTTTGTACCAACTCATTGAAATAACATAAAATTGGACCCCTCTAAGGTTGTTTGATGTATTTTAAGTTGTTTTAAACTTAAATTTGTGCTCTGTCTACATACTAATCTTAAAAAACTCAACAAAATGATGTTGAGATCATCAAAAAAGGGGGAAAATTTGTAGTAATGTATGAATCTGAAGTTGATTAAGGGTTGATTCAAGTTTTATCTTATATTTGTTGTAATGTATTGATTCAAATGAAAAAATAAATACTTTAATCTCTTTTGTCTATTCTAACACTTATTCATGAATGTATGTGTATAATATTTATAACTAATTTATAATATCTAGATTCACATATATTTATTACTACTTATATTTAGTGTTTCAAATAGGTTCACTCCTTGCAAAATTAAATAACCATGCATTTTAAAAATCATTTAAGATGCAGAAAAAATAATCTAATAAAATTTGACAAAACCACTAAAACATAAATTAATCATTTAGTTGGTTTATATGAACAAAGGAATAAACTATAATCTTTAAAATTAACAATTGCCCATTAAGCGAAACTTGAAAACTATATATTAATATTTATAATTAATTAAAAGAGTATTTTATTTTTAAGTGTTTATTGTATTATGAAATTCATGTTAGATTTTATTATTGAATTTTTTAATTAAGGTAAACGTTTTTACTAGAGCTATTAACCATCTAAACAATTATGAAAGGAACCCAAAACCTCAACACAACAAAAAAATCAAGGAGAAAGGAACAACCATCAAAGGAATGGACCTAAAAAGACCCTTAAATTTTGGCAATAGGCTAGAGATTACAATAAATTGGTATTAAGAATAATATACTCAAGAGGACGTTTCAAGGTATTAATCATTCATATTGATGGAACCTTAGAACTCTAACTATCAAACCTAACCCATGCTAAACTCCACAAATTTGTATGTCTACTATATATTGTTCAAATGTCTAATTTTGATAAACATGCACATAAACATCTTGACATGAAGTTGGAATTGTAAATAAAAATCCATAGAAAAATGCTAGAACCTACATCATTTTGAAATTTTTCATTGATGAACTAATTAGTGCACATATTTACAACAAGTTAAATTTTAGTGTTTTAGGGGATGTGATATTAGGATAATTTATTTTATGGCGATGTGACACTAGGTTAATTTATTTCTCACCAAGGTAGAGTAGGCTAATAATGACATCTATCACCCTTGATTTAAATTTTTTAATTGTCAAAATTACCTCATCAATTATTAATCAATGGAAATCAAGTGTCACCCCCATCTAATCAAGGGATACCTCTTTTGAACACCTAAGTAATTTAATTTGTATCATAATTATGATTTAACTCATGATCTATTCAATATGTTTCATTTTGATTCACTCATCCAAAAGGCTTATATGTATGTATTCTATTATTTGAATTCAATAATCAATCAATTAAGTAATGAATATAAATATTATTATGCATTTCTAGTTTTGTATGTAATTCATAGGAATTAGGTCCTTGGTTTATTTTTTATTGCAAAATCTAAATTCAAATGAATGTTTAAAATAGAGTATTTTCTTCATGAAAATGTACCTATTCTAGCATATGTTTTGAAAATAATGATTCATGTTTGATGCAAGAACATATACCAACAACAACTAATCAACTAGGGTACATCAGACCCAAACTCAATTGGAGAAGATAAAATTAAACAAACACCAACATTCCATTATCTTTTCATTAAAATTACTTCACTTCACTTGAAAAGTCACAAGGTAGCAACAAACCAAATCACTTCATCAGTCTTGCATATCTTTTTTAAACTCAAAACAACCTTTCCAACATCAATCTTGACAGAAACAAAGCAATGACCTGCTAGTAGACTTTGAACCAAAACAATCACCCAACTTACACCATATTAGTCTTCTTTCCATCTTGCTTCAATACTTTCAAAACAACATTTCAGTATTTCAATTTCACCAAACAAACTAATCTCACTATAAACATTCTCATAACAAACAAAATTTAGACTAGAAACTCTGAAACAATTCATTCATTCAACATGCTTTAATTCACTCATCACAACAACTAATTCCACAATGCATCATGACAACAAACCATGCAATCTTGCTACCAAATTGTCCCTAGACTTCCAAGACAGCTTAATCATCTTGTTTATGATGGAAATAACCAATAACATATTCTCATGACTCTAATTTATCATATTTATTGATTCCCACAGTCAAATCACCATTTGCACAAGGGACTACATACACCAAATCATCAAGTTAGCCTCAAGACCTTACTCAAACCATTGACACACCATTGATAGCAATATATAGGCAATTTCCAAACATATTTAATCACTTAATTCACTGTTTTAGCAAATTTCCATATTCTTAGCATTCAACCATAGATTTTCTTATAGCATAGCAACATGCCTAAATCAGGTATTCCATTCAATCCACAAGGAGTCTCCATGAAGAAAACATAATCTTAGGAACCCATTTTGATTCCTTCTAACATATCAAAAGCTTAGATTAGACTGTTTAAAGGAATTTACCAGATTTATGGATTGAATGCTAGAAAAAGCTTTAAATTAGGCCAAGTTTCCAAATGAAGTGGCCTTAAACAATCTCCAAATCAACAAATAACTTCAAATAGTCTTTTAATAGGTCTCAAAACCAAAGAATCATCAACTTTTTGGCACTAAATGACTCAATAAACCATTACATCACAAAACCCTTAGTTATAGGCTTTTAACACAAAATGAATGAGGGTTTATTGGAAATGCATATTGCAAACCTCAAAATCACCTGCCACCTCTTCCATCATGTTTTTTTATGTCTGACCAAGCTTATTTTACAAACACCAAGCCTGTATACATGTTGGATCTCCATTATCATACTTGTAACCATCAACTTCAAGGGAAAATCACATAAATTTTGTTAAGAGCAACATCAAACTATATAATCTTGAATCCCCTTGTTCTTGTACACACACAAATCACTTACAACATTCTAAAAACTCCCTAACAATTCCATCGCACCAATATTCTAAACCTACATTGGTGGGATGGTGAAATTCAATGCTTATAAGACCCTCAAACCCTTGACTGGGTTTTTAGGTAGATCACAAATTTTGGCTTTTAAAATTGATGGAAATTCTTCAAAACAGTTCCTCTAGATGTTTGTTCACACCCTGCACAAAGTAAACAAACAAAAATATAACCCGTACAAGGTTTGGATTCAAGAATATATCATTGTAAAAATAGGAACAAGGAACTTTATTTATTAATATGACTCAAGAATATAAAAATCTGATGAGTTGCTTGCCTTCTACAAGCTTTATAGATGTTTACTTAACCATAATTGACTTTACATTTGCCTACATTGACCTATCTCTTCATTTTTCCCTCAAAAGACTCTTCAACTTCTTTTTTGCATTTTACAAATTTAGCAACTTTTGCAATTTTGTGCAATAAAACAACATTACTTGCTATTTGACTTACCCAACCCTCTAGTGACCTATTTGAAACTTAAAATACACCATTTATGACCTTTTACAATGCTTTACAATGGAAAATTGAATTTTTGCACATTTTTTCCTTTTAAATGTATTTTGAGGACAAGGTGCTCCTACGCCATACAACCAACCAACAAAACCTTTCCAAGTCCCTTGGAAACATATCAACTTTGCTTGTACCTGCAAAAAAAATTCAAGTTTTCCTTGGACTGCTTATGGATCTTTCTTTGTCTTGGTTCCAATATTTGTCTTCAACTTTGGAGTCATTCCTTCACTTTTTCTTTTCCATCTATCTACATCTATGTCTTCTCTTGCCTCTTTCCTTTCTTTTTCTTTCATCAGGTTCACAATCACTTTTCTCCCTCAAAAGGACATAGGACTACCCTTTCACCACTCTCAATTTTCCATCAACTTTTCCTCAACCAAGGACACATGACTGTCCTTGCAAACTTTCCTCTTTCTTTCACTATTCATCCTTCTCCTTATCTGACCAATCACCTTTTCATCTTCTCAACTACTCCCATTAGTGGAGTGCTCTTCAGGCTGCAAACTCAAGTGCTTCTTCAATTAGGTATCCATGTTTCTTTACTACTTCACCACACAACTCACCAACTTAGCAAACCATACATCTTACCCAACAGTAGATCCTAGAAGATGTCTCACTCTCTTTCCTTGCACCTTCTACCCAACTTAATCTCCATTGGAGGATGGTGTCCACATACCTCAACTTTTCTACCAACACACAACTCAAAACTCTTCCTCTCTATATCTTAGATGGATCAAGCACCTACAACCAAACTCAGTAACAACTCAAACCAACTATCAACAAACCAACTATTAGAATCATCTAGCTCTGATACCAATTAATGCAAGAGCATCTACCAACAACAACTAATCAACTAGCGTACATCAGACCCAAACTCAATTGGAGAAGATCAAATTAAACAAACACCAACATTCCATTATCTTTTCATCAAAATTGCTTCACTTGAAAAGTCACAAGGCAGCAACAAACCAAATACTTCATCAGTCTTACATATCTTTTTTAGAATTAAAACAACCTTACCAACATCAATCTTTACATAATCAAAGCAATAATCAACTAGTAAACTCTAAACCAAAACAATCACCCAACTTACACCATATTATTCTTCTTTCCATCTTACTTCAAGACTTTCAAAACAACATTTCAATATTCCAATTTCACCAAACAACCTAATCTCACTATAAACATCCTCATAACAAAAAAAATATAGATTAGTAACTCTGAAACAATTCATTCATTTAGCATGCTTCAATTCACTCATCATAGCAACTAATTCCACAATGCATCATGACAACAAACCATGCAATCTTGCTACTAAACTGTCCCTAGACTTCCAAGATAGCTTAATCATCTTGTTTCTAATGGAAATAACCAATAACATATTCTCATGACTTTGATCTATTAGATTGTTTGATTCCCATAGTCAAATCACCATTTGCACAAGGGACTACACACACCAAATCATCAAGATAGCCTCAAGACCTTACTCAAACCATTAACACACCATTGGTAGCAATATATAGGCAATTTCCAAACATATTCAATCACTTAATTCACTATTTTAGTAGACTTCCATATTCTTTGCATTCAACCACAGATTTGCTTGTAGCATAGCAACATGCCTAAATCAGGTATTCCATTCAATCCACAAGGAGTATCCATGAACAAAACAAAATATTAGGAACCCATTTTGATTCCTTATAACATATCAAAATCTTAGATTAGACTATTTAAAGGAATTTACCAGATTTATGGACTAAAGGTTGGAAAAAACTTCAAATTAGGCCAAGTTTCCAAATGAAGTGGTCTTAAACAATCTCCAAATCAGAAAATAACTTCAAATAGTCTTTTAATAGGTCTCAAAACCAAAGAATCATCAACTTTTGGGCATTGAATGACTCAATAAACCATTAGATCACAAAACCCTTAGTTATAGGCTTTTTAACACAAAATGAATGAGGGTTTATTGGAAATGCCTATTGCAAACCTCAAAATCACCTGCCACTTCTTCCAACATGTTTTTTTATGTCTTCCCAAGATTATTTTACCAACACCAAGCCTGTATACATGTTGGATCTCCATTATCATACTTTTAACCATCAACTTCAAGGGAAAATCATAGAAATTTTGTTAAGAGCAACATCAAACTATATAATCTTGACTCCCTTGTTCCTGTGGACACACAAATCACTTACAACATACTAAAAACTCCCTAACCATTCCATCCCACCAATATTCTAAACCTACATTGGTGGGATGGTGAAATTCAATGCTTATAAGACCCTCAAACCCTTGACTGGGTTTTTAGGAAGATCACAAAATTTGGCTTTTAAAACTGATGGAAATTATTCAAAACACCTTGCACAAAGTAAAAAAATAAAAATATAGCCCGTACAAGGCATGGATTCAAGAATATATCATTGTAGAAACAGGAACAAGGAACTTTATTTATTAATATGACTCAAGAATACAAAAATCTGATGAGTTACTCACCTTCTACAAGCTTTGTAGATGTTTCCTTAAACATAATTGACTTTACAACTTCCTACATCGACCTATCTCTTCATTTTTCCCTCAAAAGACTCTTCAACTTCTTCTTTTTTGCATTTTACAAATTTAGCAACTTTTGCAACTTTTGTGCAATAAAATAACATTACTTGCAATTTGACTTAACCAAACCTCTAGTGACCTATTTGACACTTCAAATACACCATTTATGACCTCATATGATATTTTACAATGCCTTACAATGGAAATTTGAATTTTTACAAAAAATTTCCTTTTAAATGTATTTTGAGGACAAGGTGCTCCTGCACCAATGTTATCTTAGGAATATAACTAAGGAATCTTAATATGATTTCACATATTCATTTATCAAATTATTCTAACACTACATCAACCTAGAAAATATTTTTCCACACAATACCAAATCCTTTTAGATTTCAAGTAATTCTAGATATTCCTATGTTTGAAGGTTAAATTGATGCCAAATGTTGGAAAATATATTCAAACTAGATCAATGATTGAAGCCCTATAGAATGGGTGAGTGCTCATCATTTCTATTTTCTTAGATAGGGGCCATCTCTAGTAGTGCCTTTATCTCTGTCATGTTTGAATCCTCGTCACTATGACCTATAGCCTCTAATGGGTCATTTATAGCTACAACCTCCTTTCTTCCCCACCATTGCTACAATCTCATCCTCCTTATCATGATTCATCATCTATGGGTATTTATGTCACAATTTAGCTAACAATTATGTATCTTATGGTCAAAATGGAAATATCAAATATCTCTTCTATATTAAATATTGTGGAGCTATTGGTTGTATAATCAAAAATAAAAATGTACATACTTGGAGGAGAATATCTCCATCACAATGGTGTGCCTCTTTATGAACTACCATCCATTTATCATTTGGTCATTTTCGCACGCCTCTATAGGGTGTCCAAGTCACTACATCTAGAACTAATTTTTCAAATTTCCTCATCCTATCCTCTAATATCCTCCCCTAGTACTATCACCTTAATTGACTAATATCCCATTTGAAAGTGTGACGCAAAAAAAAACTCTCACAGAAAACAAACCCCAACAAAACACAAATTTCATAGCAAATACTCTGCCTATATTTTAAAACTTTAACTCAAATTGAAGACCATTAAAGACGCAATACAATTATTTTAATTTCTTTACATCTTAGGAACAAAATACAATTTATAATTTTCCAGTTAGTTAAGATTCAATGCACAAATCCTCTATTCAAAGTTCTACCTTAATTCTTTTACTTTGTAATTCATTTTCTACTATCCTCCAATATGTGCCTGCGCATGTTTTCAAATTCATGTTTGTTCTTTATTCTTTATTCTCCTTATCTCCTCACACTATCCACGACCTATACACTCATTTTAGAATATTATTTTATTGGTTTTCTTCATCTCTTCACCTGCTCGACCCTCTTATCATTTGAGTTTACATGTATCTTATTGTGGCATTTGTTACTCCCTTAATTCTAAATTGCTAATACATGAACATGCACATTATGTACACTATATGATTTTGATGCAACCTTCAAGAAAAACCCATAAAACTCAATTATATATTCCATTAGACCCTTCACACAAGATCCATGCAATCATCATTCAAAAGAGTTAGTTTCAATTAACCATGATGTGTGAACAATCACACTAGTCACACCATATAATTTTTTATTTATTTATTGGCACACCATAGAATGTTGATGCAACCTTAAAATAAAAATTATACAACACAATTCCATATATTCCATTAGACCCTTCATGTATAATCCATACAATCATCATGCACAAGAGTGAAACTTATTTAACCATGTTGTATGAATAAGCACTCTACAAAAACCCATACAATCCAATGGAAAATATGCTATGTTCCTTCACACAATATTCATACAATAATTATACACAAGAGATGTTGATGCATGAACATACATGCTATGCATACTATATGATTTGATGCAACCTTCAAACAAAACCTATACAACGTAATGACATATATACCATTAAAACCGTCAAAATAAAATTCATACAACTTAAATGGAATCTATGTAATTGTTCCCTTCATTCAAGATCCATATAATTAACATACACAAGTCAATGTCACTGAACTATGATTCATGAACAAGCATACTAGGCACACTATAGGATTTTTATGCAACCTTACAATAAAAATCATACAACCCAATGATATGTATGTCATTATACCCTTTATACAAAATCCATATGATCATCATGCACAAGAGCCAATGTTACTAAAGCATAATGCATGAATGAACACATTACAAACAAAATCCAAACATATTAATGACACATCTGTCATTTTACCATTCACATAAATGTCTTACAATCAATACACAAGAAGAAATTAGGCATGAAAATTCACACTATGCTACACACTATAAGATTTTGATTTAACAACCATTATACAATAATAAATACATTATAAACAAACAAATACAATTAAATGATATATATATATCATTAGACTCAATTCACATAAAAGTCATAAAATTACCATGCACAAGATGCAATGATGTGTAAACATGCATGTTAAGCACACCATTGCAGTTTGTTGTGACCTCCAAACAAAACCCACATACTTTAATGAAATATATGCATTACAACATTCAATCAAATCTCATACAACTCAAAGACATATATGCTATTATAACCTTCAATCAAATGTCATACAACTACATGAAAAGGGTCGTTAGGACCTTCATTGAAAATCATACAATCATTATTCACAAGTCAATGTCACTCAATTACAATGTGTGAATGAGCACACTAAACATGCATTATAGGATTTTGGTGCAACCTTAAAAAAAATCATACAAATCAATGACATATTTCACTACTCTTCATGAAATACCCATACAACCATCATACACAAGAGTCAATGATGCATGAATAAGCACATTATGTACAAAAAATGAGTTTGATGCAAAATTCAAACAAAAAACCATACAATTCAATGACATAAATGTTATTAGGATCTTCAAAAAAAAACATACAACCAAATGACATATATGTCATTAACCCTTCATAAAATATCCATACATTCATCATGCACAAGAGTTGGTATCAACCAACCATGATGCATAAATAGGAACTCTATTAACCATAAGATTATGATTCAACCTTTTAAGAAAGTCCATACAACTTAATGGTATATGTGTCATTAGATCAATTAAATAAAAACCATACAACACAATGGAAAATATGTTATTAGACTCTTCATTCACAAGACATATTCATCATGCATAGGAGTTAAAGTCATTCAACCATGAAGCATAAAAATAAACATAATAGGCACACCATGGTATTTTGATTCAATTTTTAATCAAAACCAATATAGATCAATGATATATAAGTTTATATGTAATCATCATGCACAACAATCAATAGGAAGTAGCCACATCATAGGAATTTGATGTAACCTTCCAATAAAACATATACAACTCAATAGCTTGCACCCTATGAGAACTTCAAGTAAAACCAAAAAAAATTGGCATATATCTCCTTAGACCCTTCACACAAAAGTTCTAACTCATCATGCACATGATTCAATGTCACTTGGCCATGATTCATGAACAAGCTCATTAGCCACACCTTAATATTTTGATGCAACCTTAAAAAATCCATAAAACTTAATAATATATGTTTTAGATATATGAAAAAAAGCCCATGCAACCTAATGAAATATGCCATTAAGCCCTTCATGCAAAAGCCATATTCATCATGTGTAGGAGTCAAATTCACTCAACCATGATGTATGAACATGAACACAATAGGTACCATGGGAGTTTGATACAACTTTAAAAATACCCATACAAATCAATAACATATAAGTTCATATATACATCATGCATAAAATTCAATGCTACTCAATCATAATGCATGAAAAGCTACTAGCCACATCATTGAAGTTTGATGTAAACTTGAAACAAAACCAAAATAATTCAATAAAATATGTCATTAGAACCTTTAGAAAGAACCTTAGAATTCAATGAAATATATCTCATTATCCCATTTATATAAAAGTTAGAAATTCATCATGAAAAAGAGAATGTCATTAAACCATGATGCATAGACAAGCTTACGAGCAACACCATAGGAGTTTGATGCAATCTTCAAACAAAACCTACACAACTAAATGACATATATGCTAGTATAAATTTAAAAAAAAAATCTACGACTCATTAGCATACACCATTAAACCCCTTTCCAGAAAACACTCTAACATCGTCATGCATGAGAATCATTTTTATTGAACTATGATGCATAAAAAAAACACATTATGTACAACATAGAAATTTGATACAACCCTAAAAAACTCCATACAAGTCAATTAAATAATATTAATTAAAAGCTTCAAACAAATTCCATAAAACTAAATGACATGTCATTAGAGTGTTCATGCAAATTTCATATAATCATCATGATAAAATATAATCACACAACAATGGTGCACAAAAAACACTCTATGCAGACCATAGGTATTTGATGCAACAATCAAATAAACCTAACACAAGTCAATGAAATATACACCATTTAACCCTTCACAAAAAAATTGTATAATCATCATACACAATAGTGAGTGTCACTAACCATTTTGCATGAATAAGCACTCCATAGGAGCTTGATGTACACTATTCATGATGCACAACACACAAAATCAATGAAACTAGTATGATACATTCCATTATAACCATCACATATAGAGTCAATACTACATAACCATGATGCATAAATAAGCACACCATATAAGTTTGATACAAATTTTAAAAAAACTCATATAACTCAAGGGAATATATGTCAATAGTACTTTCAAACCAAATCCATCATGTAGAAGAATCGATATCACTCAACAATGATGCAAAAGCAAACATTCTAAGAACATCATATAATTTGATGCAAGCTTAAAAAAACCAATATAATGGAATTTATATCATTAGTACCTTCAAATAAAACCCATCATACAATTGAATGATACATGTAACTAGACCCTCCATGCAAATGTCATACAATAATTATGCCATAACATCAATGTCACTAAACCATGATGCATAAACAAGAAAATTTCAAACAAAATCCATGCAAAATCATTTGTAACCTTCCATAAAAAATATATACAACTTAATGGAATTTATGTCATTGGTACTTACACTCAAAAGCTCATAGAATAATTATGCATGAATAAGCACACTGGGCACATCATATGATTTTCATGAACACTAGTCACAACACATACTCAACACGAAAGAAAAAATAATTATAGGATGCTATGCTATATATGTCATTAAACCCTAGTGCACACCATGTATGCCACATTCCATTAAAATCATCCAACATAAGAGTTAGTGTCACTCAACCATGATGCACATACAAACACATTAGGCATGGCACATGATTTTTATGTAAAATGGGAATATAATCAATGTCATTTAACACTAATGCATATGCACACTAAGACCCATCATAAATCTCAATGACATACCTATCAATAGACCCTTGACAAAAAAGTAATATAGTTAGTTATACTTGGTCAATGCCATCAACCTTAATGCACAAGAACACCAAACATTCTATAATGGTTAGATGCAAATTAGCTACGATAATTTATAGAAATCTCATAAGACTCAAATAATCATTGAACCATTTACATGCAATCATGAACCTTACTACATGAGTAAGCACCCTACGCACATGATATGAGTTTCATGTGGAAACCATACAACTTAATCTCATATACACCACTATAAACTATAAACAAAATCCATACAACTTAAATATTTTTTATTATACCCTTGACACAAAAGTCATATAGTCATAATGCACAAGAGTGAATGCCACTAACCATTATGTGTGTTGATTTTGATTGTGTATTAAAGTCGATGACAATAAGATTCATACAAGTGTCATGCACGAAAGTAAATCTCACTCAATCATGATGTATGTATATGCACACTAGACACACCATAGGAGTTTGATTTGAATTTTAAACAAAAACTATAGAACTAAATGATATATATGGTTAGAACCTACAAAAAAAACCCATACAATTAAATTAATGACACATATACCATTATACTCATCATATAAATTCATACAATAATCATGCACAAGAGTCAATGTTACTCAACCATGATGCATGGACACACACACTAGACACACCAAAGGAGTTTGATGCAACCTTTAAACAAAACCCATCAACACGATGACATATATGTTGTTAAAACATTCAAACAAATCCATACAATTAAATTACATGTCATTAAAAGATCTTCTTGCAAAATCCATTCAATCATCGTGTAGAAGAGTAAATGTCACTCAACCATGATTAATAAACAAGTGCGCTAAGAATACATGGTAAGAATTTTATGTAGCCTTCAAACAAAACCCATACAACTCAATGGCATATATGTCATTAGAAGTTCAAATATAACTCATACAACTCAATGGCATATACAACATCAAAACTAAAAATGAAACCCATACAATCAGAACTCACAAACATAAATGTCACTTTCCATAATCTCTCATATTTCTATTCAAATAAATTCTATAAAATATACAACATTCTAATACATCCATTATAAAAAAAATAAAAATAAAAATTGAGTGAGTGAGTTGTCATCTTACCCTTTAGCTCTCTTAATCAAATTTTCTAAACATAAGTGAAAGTTGTCATCGTTTTAAATTTTCATTAATCATATACTTATAAGAAATATATTTATAATTGTTTAATTAGCAATAAATAAATTACTTTAATTAAATTTTAAAATATATATTTGAATTAACTAAATAATTTAATTAAATAAAAATTAAAAATAGAAAAACTAAAAAGAACATAAAAAAGAACAAAGAAAGACCTCTTGAAGGATGTCCATGGCCATCCTTAAGAGTTTGTGGAGGGGCATTTCTACCCCTCCTAAAAAAAATATATCTTTTATTAATTATAATTGTTAAACAATGTTTACAAGTAATTTATTTTTTCCTTTGAACTTTTTTTCATGCTTTCATCACTACACAAAACTATTTTCATTTAAGATATGGACATCTTTTAAATTATAGTATTCCTTCGCATTTGTTTTTGTATTATTTCTTCCAATCCAAATGAACCCTACACATAGCACATTTCACACTTAACATTAATAAACCTTTTAACATCAAAATCATCAAATGATGCATAAACAATGTGTATATTAACTACCAAAAAATAATTGCTTCAACTTTTCATATAGTGAACTTTACATTATATGAGATAAATAAACATATATGTCAAAAAAAATCAAGAATAAAACTTTGGACATACCATAGCAATTGATTTGTAGCTCATTTTCAAGAAATAAAACTCCTTCAATCCAACTTAAAAGTAATAGATTTCCTACAAATTAACAAATACTATGCATATATTAGAATCTTCATAAATGACTACAGATTAAAATAACAAAAACTATAAAATGAATAAATGGGTACATAGGTAAACATAGGCATACTTGTTGGCTTGCTATATCATCTATTTGGAATTCTTTGTTTCCAAAAGGCCTCATAGAAAAATATAGTTAGGGAATCTTTCTCTCCAAGTAAAGACAGATTGCAAACATTATAAAATCATCTAAAAGTGTGCCTAGCCATAAGAATAATCTTGCATCCCTATGCTTCAAATGACATAGTTTTAAGATTAAAGAAAACCCTAGAATCAAACAAAAAGGACTTAAACACAAAGGCAAAGACCCAAAAAATGAAGAAAAAAAGAAAAGAAAAGGAAGGAGGAAAAGGAACAAAAATGCAACAAACAAATTGAAAATGAAGAAAGAAAAGACGGGGGTTTTTCATATTTACTAAGAAAAAATATGGGGTGTGTATGCAAGGCATAACAAGTGGCTTAATGGAGACTCATGATGAAAACTTGAGAGGGCATCATTGAGTTGTGCATCTCTATACAATTAAATATGTGTTGTTCTCTTTCTAGGTCCTTTGTAACAATGTTTCACTCTCATCTTATACGGGGAAACATTGGAATTCAAATTTTGAGTTCTTTGAGCATGGTGCTTGGAGAAACATCAAGAATTCAAATTTGAGTTCTTCAAGTGTAGGGGTAAAATCTATGCTTGAATGGTAGTGTTATGTGATGCTTTGAATGGATCTTGGATGTCTTGCATTGGATAAAAATGGATTGGGGTTTCCCCTTTTGTAGAACATCCTAACATGTGATTTGAAATGTTTTACATTCAAGTCAATAAGTAATGGCTAATCAAGGTGGTGTTCGGCTTGAGCCTAATTTTAAATTTAAATTTGAAAATTCTAGATTTATTTTTGCATCAATGAATTTGACTTAGGTAGGTGAATAAATAATATAAAGATCAAAAACCAATCTCTAAAAAATGATGATAAGATCAAAGAAAGATAAAATAACTCTGCAATAAGTGATTATTGATTTCCCAAAAAAATCACAATTCTATTGTGGTCTATAAAATGGCAAAGGATTCTCCATGAGGAGTGAAAAAGCTTATGTTAAAACCTATGCAAAAATAAATATAGTTTTTACCAGAATATTTTATGGTCATTAATTGAATTAATTCAAATGATTTAAAATCATGAAAACTCATAAGATAACATGACATTGAATCATCTTTCACACAAGAGCTTGCATATTGTAAAAAAAATACTATTAACAACACCAATTTCAACCACAAACAATATAAAAAATTTAGTACAACAAGAGTGTATGTAATGAAATCCAGGGAGTACACATAATTCATTTTCTCCCTATAAAATAGAACATCAAACAACAATTCACGTAAAAACCAATTTGAGACTGAAACATCTTAAGCATATGTAAAACATGATTTCATGAGCATTACCACTTGAATCTTTTTAGACTTGCAAGTTATTGAAAAATCTAGGGAAATAGGATTGAGTAAATAGGATAAGGATGGTAGATGCAAAGTAGTAGGGTTTGGAGGTGAGCTACTCAAAAAAGCAAGGTTTCCATCAAAACCCCTACATGTGAAATATGAAACGATAACACTAGTATTAAGGATGAGTTGTAGCTGAACGAGAAAATTCATAGTTTTGAACTGTTAATGAGGGTATGTGACAACAATTTTTTGGTTAAAAGAATGTGGTTGTAAGAGTTCTAGGGTTGGGTGACAAGTATACAACTAAAAGCCAACATGATTCTCATGTAGGAGGCAACAATTGGAGATGGGATGTTGCTGCCATATATTTGTGAGAAAGAGTATGTCTCATTACTAAAAGATGGAATTCCAATCAACAAGGGTAAGGGGGAGCCTAGTCAATATTATCTATGTTGATAAGTAATTTGAAAAGTGATCCTATCACAAATAATGGACCCTTTGTGTCTTCATAATGTTTTAAACTGTTGACCTATGTTGTTCTTTTTGGGGAAACTCCACTATTAATCAATTGTTTATACAAACAAGTAATGTTTGGTGATAACAGTTTAACAATGTTATTAGCAAGGAGGACCACAAACTCATATCCATAAATTCACAACATATCACACTATAAATCCTCCAAAAAAAAAAAGGTTGGTGAATATGAATGTACTCACTATTTTCTTCACCGTTCATCTCAATTTAGCCATCTCTTGACCACTGCCTTCCTCCACGCTCCATTGAAAAATTAACATTGAAAATATGAAATACAAAGAAATTTGAAAAAGACAAAGAATCCAAAAATAGAAAACAAAACACTTAAACATTCAACACTAAAAGAAAAAATGAGGGCATGGCCATGCCAAAAAGAATCTGCCCTTGTTTCAAATAAATTGTCCATATATAGGTGAAATCATCCTTTTTTAAATGGTAACATAATCACAACCATTCTCTCCATGGTGTTGATTTCCTCTGCCATAATTGAAACAAGGATTATAAATGAAAGATACAAACAAAAAAAGAAAAAAAACACAGTTAAATGAAATGCATTTATTTTTGGTTTTTGTTTTCTTAATATCTGAGTGTCTAATTATAAAGGTCAAGTTCTCCACAATTAAACAATTAACTTCAAGATAGAAAGCAAGAATACAATAGATCTAGGGTGATGTGTTATGATAAATACTATCATAATTTTTCTATGATGCTCTCATAAATATTTTATTAATAAAATCCCATGACAACCCTTACATCCATTTTTAGTTAAGATCATTTTCATTAAATACACTATTCTATCTAGTAAATTGGTCAATTTGCACTTTAACTAGCTTGTAATAGCTAGTGAAAGGGGTGACAAAGGTTTAAATTTTGAGTATGATCCAACCTTGATAGGAAATATAGATTATTTATGAAATGGAAAGAAATCTCAAGATGTGTGGTGATGGTATTTAGGAATAAGTTAATTTATTTGCTAAATTCCATTGTAAATTAGACCATCTTACACATTATTTGATGAATTAAAGTCAAAACTTTCATTATGGGCTTAAAATATAACATGGAAAAGGGCAAGGGCATGCAAGTTTTGTCACTACAATATTATAATTAAAATATATTAAACTATTGTGAAGGCATTGCCCTTGTATAAACAAGACAACCCACAAGGTGGTGATTTGTCATATCCCCTAAGACTCGTTAATTTTCTTGCATGACCCATAGCCCCGTGGTAATTTAGAGTAGGGCTAGATTTTGTGACCATACTATGTCAAATCAACTTGTGTATGGGGTGATTTTTAAGATTTGTAGAAGCTAGTACTAATGAATGTAATTATAATATTATCACATTATTGGTGAAATCTAAATGCATTGATTTTGTTTGTGCTAACTCCAACTAATGACTTGGTTGGTGGACTTGTGTGAGGTTTGTTGTTGGTTGTAGGTACCTAGAGTGAAAGATGAGGTGTATTATGTGGTACGATGGTGAGAGATAGACAAAATTTAAGGCTAGATACCAACTACAAACTTTGTAGATAACTTCACACTTACCTAAAATTTACTAAACCTAGTAATGAGTAAAGAAAATGTTGCCAAACGATCTTTGTAGTTGAAAAATGAAAGTGGATCTACCAAACACTTTTGGTTCTTTGTTGGCTTCTAGAGGAACAAATTTTTCTTTAGAACTCTCTGCAGGGGCATCAAATGTAGAATTTGGAGGAATACCCCATTTTTTGTGAAGCTCATCTTTATGTTTTGACAGATGCTCCTCTACATTCTTCTTATACATCTTATCCATTATCTCCTCATATGTGCCAAATCTCTCAACAGTTGTATCTATATCTTCGACATCACAACCTTTTCTTCCAAAACATTTGATAGAAATCCACTTTTGATTAAAATAAGAATCTCCCTCTCCTGTGCACCCCTCTAGCATTATCGTTCTACTACAAGAATGAACTTGGTGCCTGGTTTTCATCGTGCAGTAACAAGAGTCATACATTAGACGCATGGAGGTCCCCACCCAAGACAATTGATTGTTAAATGCTTGGGCTCTCTCATCGTCTCCAAAAATTCTGCTATAAACTTATTGAAATACACCAGCACTTGAATTGCACGTTTAGTAGTGAGAGTGCAATTTTTAATTGACCTCATAATTTCCACATTAGCACTCTCAAATGTACTTTCTTATGCATTTTCAAAGAATTTTCAACATATTCATTTCTACGCATACTTCTGGTATCTCCTTCTATAAAATGTATGCATTTTTGTAACAAAAAATTCCCATCAATTTATACGCCCTTTAGTAGTTTCCCACCGTCTGCACCTTGTTTTAGAACTCCCACCTGCATAGAGATGATCCCATGAACATGCGCTCTTACTATGATATTCCCCATCTTTGTAGCCTAAGCCTGAGCTATGTCAACAACTCCTCCCTACGTCATCCCCCAAAATTCCCCTTCTTTGGAAAATCCTCTATTTCCTTATTATCACCTCCATCAATCCACACTTGAGATTGTGGGAGGAAGATTTTGTTCGACTAGTCAATGTGGAGTTAGTCGATCTTTCATGCGCTTGGTAAATTAATGCATGACACATATGATTGTAATATTTCTCATTATTTTCATTGCCATGACTTACGGTTTATGATAATTATTCCATGGTCTGCATCTATGCAATATTTTTAGAATAAGTGAACTTAACTTTGCAAATAATAGTTTTCCCCACTTTAGATGTTCAAACACCAAGAATCTCAGTTGGCAAGATAAGCATCCAAGTAAAATTTAAGCATGGGCTTTTGAACATCTATTTTTATAGCTGGAGGATGTTAAGAGTTTTGGTTACAATTTTCATTGTAATTATTCAAAAGCATCAATACTTTTAATCAAACTCTTGTTAATGGGTTACTGTAACTCTAAAGTTCATTATATATCTAAGAGATATAATGATAATATATCTTTATTTAAGCTAATTGAATAAATTTGATTTTGGCTCTTGTCTTTTAGGTAAAATTAGGATCATTAAGTGATTTGGTCAATCTCTAACTAATATAATTAAATATTAGAAAAGCTTTGAAGGATGATTTAATAACATCACATGCCAATTGTATGTACCCGGATAAGATCAATAATATACTATACTATGGCTTAGCAATGCACCTCAAGTTTTGTTACCTCTAAATAATTTAAGTAGAACTCTAATCTCATACTCACTTTATAATTCCAAATATTGAAGATAAATGAAAAGTAAATGGAGAAGGAGAATGCAAACTATCTAACTATATATATTAGGACTCCATAACTCACAATTATCCTTGGCCTTCCCCTAGCAAAAATTACATACTTAGTCATATTGCATCAACCATCTAGTGATAGTGAAGCCATGAACCAAACAAAATAGTTGTAATTGATGCTCATGAGGTTGGGCCTTGCAAAACTGATAGGACTATAGATGATCAATGGCTCCTTGATATGTTCAACTAATCAAGTGAATGTTTTTAAATACTAAGGCACAAAAAATCATCACACAAACACGTATAAATGTTGACTCCCATCAATTAGTGTAAATGTGCATGAGTCAATAATTTAAATTTTTTTAAATAGGTCAAATCACCATCATGTGAGACTACTCCCAAGCATAATTGAAATGACCTAGAATAAATAGATTTATATATTGAGATAAGGATTAAGTGTGTGGGAATTAAGAAAAACAAGATATGGGAATAAATGAAGAAAGGAAAGAGATCAAGTCAAATGCATGAGAATGTGTGCAAGTGGGAGTAAATGAATTTGGCTAGGGATTAGGGAAATGCAATAAAATTAGCACAAAAGTGTGTCACATGTGACTATATAATTATATTAAGATATTTTCTCAAATGGATCTGAAACTAATTGGAATCAACAAGGGTAAGAAAATCTCACCATTAGAAAATACTCTAATGGAAAAAAAAATCTTTTCACTTTTTATGTATCTTTAAAATTTCCCGAAATTTGGTTATTCTAAATAACATTTTTTGTAAAGGAAAATAAGATTTCCCTCGAGGTTAATTTTTAAGCTAATCTATTGAAATGCATACAAGTAAACATTATTGATTTAGATTGGTAATGATATGGTTATAGGGAATCAAGATTCTAATATTAAATAAAAGTTACTTAAAATAAATAAGTAAAACAAGGGTACTTAGCTTTATGACTAAAGAATCATTATCATTTGATGAAGATTTTTTAGTATGCTCTTTATCTACCTTGAAAATAAGATATATCTACTAGTTGAATACCTCGTATTTTGTGTTGAGCACATTAGTTATTGGGGTCAAGTCTAGTGGTGTAAGTCAAGTTCATAATTATAAATTGATCCTTTGAGTTTGTATTCAACCTATGCAATGTAAACTCTTTCTCGTCCATTCACCTAATTGACCTCCATTTGTTTTGCTCCTTTCACTAATTTATACAATGGTAGGTATTTGAAAATATGTTGAAAGGTATTTCTTTGTTTAACAAGAATAATCTTCTCCTTGGTTAGTTTCCAAAAATGTGTACAAAAATTCAATGATGATAGGTAAGCACCCTAGATTTATTTGTGTATATTTTTTACTCATTTTAGTGTACCAAATACAAATATTTTGCTACTAATTGCTCCTTTAATGTTATAGAATGAGAGAGGACTTATGTATTCTAGATGTGAAAAATGAATGTTCATAAATGTCTTTAACACTAGCACATAGCACTAATGTTACTCCAAATTTTGGGCCCCAAATAATCTAATGCCTAGTAGTCAAATATTTCCCCATTTGACCATTTTGAATTCTCTCTTCACATATAAGCCAAAATCTTTCATTTTATTTCATACAACTCTAAATGTATTTCTTTTTCGACTCCTTCAAGCATCAAGATAGTGAGCTATAGAGACTATTATTGAAGCATATATAGTAGATCTTATACCCATTACCATTCTTCCACCACTTCATATCTCTCCTAGGTATTTTCCTCTTTATCTTTCATAGTTCCCAATTTCCTTTCCATATCATCTAAAATTTCATAGTTTTGTGTTTTCCTTTCATTTCCTTTCATTTCCTTTACAACTTTCCTTAATTTAGCTCCATACTAATCTAGTTTAGAATATTATAATATGAAAGTATAGTTTCATTTATATTATTTATTAGTTCTGTATTAGATTAGTATGTAGAAAGAGCACAAATTCAAGTTTAAAACAACTTAAAATACATCAAACAACCTTAGAGGGGTCCAATTTTATGTTATTTCAATGAGTTGGTACACAAATAAATGTAATGAATGAGAGGATAAATTGGATGCATTGGACTATGTGCATATGAGGATAAAGTAAGGGTTAAATGTCTAGAAATAAATATAAGTATTTGGAGGAATAAGTGAAAGCTATACAAATGAGACTAAATTCTTTTATGCAAATTTAAATAACTAAAAATTATAACTAATTAATATTTTCCATGAAACATTTTTTACAATTTTCCCATTTCTATAAATTAATAGCATTTAAAGTTCAAACATTGTACTAGTTTGAATGATATTAGGGCACATTCCATGTAGATTGGAGCAGATGTCTCCTATTAATAGGTCATTCCTTTCAACAGGAATGCTTTTTTCAATGGAAAAAAAAAACAAACAAATTGGTGCATATCCAACCAAATGGCTGCTTTCCAAAGGGAATGCTTTTTTAACATTTCTCCAGATGCATAAAATGTGCAATTGTAAGCAATCAATTTGCATCGGCTGCTATGTCTGGAATCTATTCCTCCTACACAACTGGGTTGTGCCAGATCAAGGCTGAGGACTTGATAACCAGCATGGAGTCTTGACAGTTTAAAGGCATTTGAAGGGGCGGTGGAGACGTACAGGAACATGCAAATTAATAGACAAGGTACTCCTAATCTTAAATATTTGCTAAACGTTTTCTTTTGTTACGGAGACAATTGTATATTTAGGGAAAAATTAGAATATACCTGTGTAGCTGCACCACTATACCTGTGTAGAATGTGCTTTTACCTTTAGAGTTTCTGAGGGAGACTCACAATTTCACCATTTAAAGGGAATCCCTACATTATCAACCTCATCTTACAAGTCTTACTAGCATTTGAGCCCTTTGTCTCACTAGAATAAAAATGAACAACACTATGGTTCTACATTGATAGGGCTAGCATGAATACTAAAGCTCTGGATATTTCTCCCACCTCCTCATAGTGCTCTATCCTCTTTCTTTCTTCTTCCATTCCTTTCAAATGCAGTAAGAGGAAAATCCATTGGGGTGCCCTACAGTATGAGGGGCGTTAAGCATGGGTGGTTGTGCAAGGATTTAGATAGTATGGAGTGTTGTGTTCTATCTGATTTAAATCTTGCCTAATCCTCTTATTTCTAAACTCCTCTCTACACATCCCTGTCCCTTCTATCCATTCTGTAGAATATACTAGTCTCTAATGTGCTATAATGGTTTGTAGTAATTTGTATTTTATCTGCAACATAAAGCAGTTTTCCTATGAGAAGACATAGAAACTGTTTCTGTATGTTCATGACATGTGTTTCAAAGGATATACAGAGCATATCATTGAGAAAAAATAACTCTATGACCATTCCAACAGATTTTGCAATGGTGCTTCTTTTGTTGAGCCATTGATTTAAGTCAAGGATTGAGCTCGCAGTTACAACCCTTTTCAGTTTTAGGATAAATTTGATGTTAGTGCTTTGGATGCTTGGATCATTAGCTTTGAGTCTTATTGCCCTGTTTTAGTTTTAGTGTAATTCTTTTCCAACTTCTTTCTTCAAATATATTTGTAGAATTTCTAAATCCCTCTTTTAAAATTAAATATACGATATATTTGTGCACCAGGCTGTTGTTTGGTTTATCTGCTTTATCATCAACTAGTTTGTAACAGTTTCCTCTATTAAGAATGCCAAATTTTATGAAAAATAATGCCAGATCTTATCAAATTTATGTTCCTAAAACATCATGTTTCAATTGCTTTTTCTCTGTAAAGTATGGTTTAAGTGATTTTTCCCATATTTTGAACTGCATTTTGATTCAAGTTGTGTCAATCATATATCTTAACTTTAATATTTACAGAAACCTCTCTGCTTCTTGTGCTAACCAAAATTTTGCATCGACTAATTACCTCAAGTTGGGTTACCAAGTTTAGTTAACAAATTACCTTCTCTAGTAGCCTTCCAGACATCATCCAAAACAACGGGACATGTGTTTTTTGGTATAAAGCTATGAATCGACTGTGTTGCTACCTCTTCACTTACCCCACCCTCCTTAATTCCCTTTAAACTTTACTCACTTGGAAGGCTAAGTCACTGAGCAACTTGGGAAAAGAATAGAACTAAAAAATTGAAAACCATATAGATATCTCATACCTTCCCCATTCCCCCATTCCAACCACTGCAATAATTGGAATTCCTGAGATTTCTAGCGAATTCACCATGCTTTAAATCTTGGACTGTATCCCCACTAGTTTCTTCTGTGCATTTGATGGCAATAAATCAATTGATTACAACTCGAAGTGCAAAACTAAGCATTTGTAGTATACATAGAATCCACGACACATTTTTGAAGTATGTCTTCTGCCTCTCAGGCAATGCCACGAACTCTCAACAGCCATTTTTTCAAATTTCTTTTGTCTACTGCTCTTCTCATCAATTTCATTTAGAAAATAATTTATTTGCTCTATTTTATTCTACCATTCAAAAGTCTTTTGTGAAGTTCCACACTATGCTCACCTCATTAGCCACTTGTTGAATAGCCATGTCACAAACCTTTCCAACAAAAGCCTCTACAAATATAGACACCATCTTCAAGTTTTTTTCTTGGGATTGAGAATTATACCTCCTAGGGAATATAGAATAGTTGCTACTACTCGATATCAGATAAAAATGAGAGGAAACAGAATAGTTGAAGTGAACAAAACATGAAAAGCTTGGCTACAGAACGTGAATAATAATGATTAAGACAATATCATATATAACATCAACTTCCAAGCCTATAAGGCTTCTTCCTATTCTTTACTTGCAATTCTTGGCTATGATACATCTTTGAAGAATACAATACTAGGAGAATGATGTGAAAGTACCAATTCAATTACATTATAGTTTTAATCTTTTGCATTAATTTTTTTTTTTTGTTACACCCACATAATTTATATTGTCTAATGGATATTGTTTCCACCTTAAAATGAATAGGAGAGAAGATTCAGTAATTTAATACCATAATTCCATGCTTCACAAAACAAAGTTTTATTTGACCATAAAGTAGTTTTCCTATACTAAATGGTACTGTAGTTGTCATCAACTAAACTTTAGTGCAAGTGTAGTATGAGTCATTGCATAAGGTCAAAGGTCAGTTGATGTTTTGCAATCTGGCCTGTGAGTAGATTTTCACTCATAAGTCACTTTTTAATTCAATTGTTTCAGTTTGTGAACAATATTTTTAGCTTATAACGTTTTTCATATGAGCTTTCAAGTTCAAAATAGTTCAATTTAGGAAATTTTGTTTCAAGCCAAACTCCCTCTTAGCCGTGTATGTGCTAGTTTACTATATTTGACAAGATAAAATATCATAAATGCTCAGGTGGGTGTATCGTTGTATGGCAGTTCGAACTAATCAGTCATATCCTATCATCATGTTTATCAGCACTAGATCGAATAAAGAATAGAAAATGATATTGTATGTCTATGGCTGGCCATCTATTTCTACTTTGTCTGATAAATATATATTAGAGGATATTTTGTCTAGACTATTATTTTGTATATCTGTATATCAGAATTAGGATCTATTCTCAGAATTAGGATCTATTCTTTTGTTTTAATTGATATATTTGTATATCAGGTAGATTTATGATCTAAGGTTTGGTGCTTCTAAAAGATTTTGCAATATTGGGCAAGTATTAGGATAGTTTTACTTTTATTTTAATAATACTATGTTTAATTGATGAATATTTTATTGATAGAGAAATTCATATAAATTTAAACCATGCTTCATGTTGGTTGTTTGGCATGGTGCTAGTGCCCAGAAATATTGGGAAGCTTGAATGAGAAACTTAATTAAGATAGATTTCAATGAACATTATATTTAAAATTTTAGAAAAAATTTGGAATCTAAAGTTTGAGAAAATGTTTGCATTTTTTAATTGGTTATTGAAGTTGTTTTACTTTAATAAATGTAATATGTAAACTGATTTGTTGTTTAATAAAAACATTTTTTATTTGGAAGGGGTTGAATTGCCCCCCTTCCTAAGGCTATGAGGAATAGCAATTGACCGTGACCATTCGATTAGGCCTAGTGTCTTTCTAAAGGTTGAAAGGAATGGTCAATTGCTTATTCCTTAAGCCTTATTTGTGTTTGGTATTTTTTATTTTTTGTGTTATTTTTTATTTCATGAAATTTACATATTAATTTTTAAAGATTTTGTTTATTTTTCATCACATTTAAAGGCAACATTTCAAATGGTGCATTATAAATATCAAGCATCACAATATTCTTTGATCACAATATAATTTAGTAATATTGTAATAATTAACATTGTGTTATTGTTTTTGGAATGTATTTATTGTTTGAGTGAAATATACATGTTTGAATTTTGACATTCACTATACTTATTATTTGTGTGGAGCTTGGATTTGAACTTTGACATGCACTCTATTTTGATATATTTATTGTTAGTGTGAAGCACGGATTTGAATTTTGACATTGAATTATATTTGATTCACTTTGTATGTTTAAAATTGAATTTGCTTTGCTTCCATTTATTGTTTCTATGAAATGTGAGTTTAAGTTTTTGCATTTACTTTGTGTGTTTAAAGTTAAACATTCATTGATTGCTTGTTTAAAGTGTCATTGAATTTTGTTTGTTTAGTGTGTTTCATTTTAGCATTCACTAATTATTTGTTTCAAGTGTATTTGATCTTTAGATATTTACTTTGTGTGCACTTATTGTTTGAGCTTTGGCATCCCTTTATTGTTTGAGTGAGCTTTTGGTATTCATTTTGTGTGTGTGAAATGCGTATGAACTAACTTTGACATTCACTTGTGTGTGTGAGAGTGATCTAACTTTGACATTTATTTTGATTTGAGTCATTTATTGTTTGTGTGTATTGGTAGGAACTTATTATTTGTGTGAGGTGTGTGCTTGAACTTTAGCACCCCCATATTATTTGAGTAAACCTTGTGTGTGTGGGATGGGGGGGAGGAAGAGGGGGAGAGAGTGAACTAACCTTGGCATTCACTTTAATTGATTCAATTTTATTTTTGTATTGGCATCTAGTTTGAAATCCAATTGTTGTTTGTGTATTGGCATCCACTTTGATTATGTGAAGCATATGTTTTTAAATCACCATCCCCTTAATTTTTTGAGTGAATTGTGGTACTCATTTTTTGTGTACTTGAACCAACTTTATTTGAATAGTGTGATTCACCAACATTTTCATTCATTTTGTCTTTGTTTTGTAATTTGGCATGCTTGAACTAAGTGTTTGCATTGCATGTGGTTGTACTAACTTTGTGTGAAGTAGGATTTTGAATTTTGGCACATGTTTTCTATGTGTGAAATATGTTTTAACTTTGACATTCATTTTTCATGAAGTATTGTTAGATTTTAAATTTAAATCTTGTATTCACTTTATGTGGTGTGTGCTTGAACAAATTCCAAGTGAAGTGCACTTGCAACTTGTTTTATAACTTTGTAATTCACTTTATGTGTGTGTTTAAACTAAAGTGTTTACTTCATGCATGTTTGTACTAACTTTTTGTGAATGAAGTATGTTTGAATTTTGTGTGTGTGTGTGTTTGAACTTATGTGTTTACTTCATGCATGTTTGATCTAATTTTATGTGAATGGAATATTTTGAATTTTGTGTTTGAATATTAATTTTAGCATTTATTTTGTTTGGTCTATGTGTTTGAAAGTTAATTTTGGTATTTACTTAGCATGGTGTATGCTTGAACTAAATTTTATATTTTGTGTCATGTATTTGAAATAACTTTTGTATTGTGTGTGTGTGCTTGAAGGAACTTTGACTTTTAGTTTTTTGTGTACAAGTGAACTTTAATTA